>JAKTSM010000009.1:0-394271 GCA_030580195.1 Torulaspora gathmanii | reverse complement strand
AAATAGCAGGTAATCCGTAAACTTCGTACATTATGATACTCATTGAACAAGCCTGTCGGATCAGCATATATGCGTATGTACGGTATATCTGCGTCCACCAAGCTGAATAGCAATTGGAAGTGTATAAGCGACTGCACCGGCGGCGGTGCATAGGTTCTCTATAGCAATGACAGTGTCTTTTTCATTACCTCGTTTTTTTAGTATTACAATGTGTCTTTCGCGAGCGCATACGGCTACGCACAAACGTCTGCCGCTCGCTCTCTCTGTCGTAGGGACACTCGGCGAGGATCTGGAACAGCCGTTTGTTGAAACGCGACCCGAGCTTCTCGTGTACAATCGACACATGTCGATTGTACGCGTCACGCCGGTGGAATACCTTGTCGCAGTATTGGTGAGGGCACTTGAGTGCCGGGTACGTCTCATCACTCAGGTTTAGAAACTCCTTTAGCTCTGCGGGCAGCTCGTGCTTGTGCTGGATCGCGCAGTGCCGACGCAGGTCCGGCCTGCGGGGTAGTCCGAGGATCTTCCAGGGGCACAGCGCAAAGGGGCACTTGAACTCGCGCTTGATATCGAACTCGTCCATGTGCGCGGCGTAGTCGAAAATGTTCGAAAACGTTTGCGGACAATGCGTGCAGCGATAATAGCCGCGCTTGTGTTTGTTGGCGATCACGCGCATCAGCGGCTCGTCCATGTGCAGTTGCTCCACCAGCGAGAGCCCCGGTGTGGGCAACATCGCCGGCGCGTCATCTTCTTGATCGGCGTCTTCGGCCGGCGCGACGCCAAATTGGGCCTCTAGCAGATCGAGCTGCGCGTCGTCGGTCGCTTCACAGCGCATACCAAACGTGTAGTCCGCGCAAACGGCAAAGCTGCCCGCACTGCCCAGCAGGTCGGGCAGCTGCCGTAAGGCAGCTGGCGACTCGTTGAACGGCCACGTATCCGGCAGCGCCGGAGGCGTACCGCCAAAAGTATACATGTGATCTATACTGTCTCCCGTGAGACTCAGTGGCATCTTTTTGCCCATCTAGTAGCGCTGTCCACCCCATCTCAACGAGATCTGTCGGAGATCTTTTTTATATGCACTCCCGAAACAAGGGACTCACTCCAGCGGCGCTGGCCAAGAAATACCATAACGGGGAATCGGCCCGGATAGCAACTGTGCAAGCTGCACCAGCGTCGATGTGCAATGCGTGCAGCATGCATGAATCGGAAGATCGGTACGCGCATTGTGTTGCGGCCGGTGTTAGGGCGAGTCTGGATCGAGCGGAGTGAGTCGCAGGTAGTTGCGTACGGTCCTGTGGCGCGGGAAGAGACGCTGCGCAGCGGCCTCGGGCAGCGCTGGTGACACCACTGCATCGTCACCGGGGACCCAGTTCACAGGTGTCATGACGGCGCGTGCGTGGCGATCCACGGTCTGCAGAGCGTCTAGGCAGCGGAGGATCTCGGCAGTGTTTCGGCCGGTGCAGAGCGGGTAGGCGTGCAACAGGCGAACCTCGTGGCGGCGATCGATGAGGAGAACAGAGCGAATGGGGACAGGAAGACCTTGTTCGTCAAAGTTGCGTAGATCGATCATGCCGTACAGGGTGGCGATGCGGCGATCGAGATCGCACAGCAGTGGGAAAGATACGCGGAAGCCCGTGATCTGTTCGACGTCAGAGAGCCAGCGCGCGTGGGTCTCGCGTGAGTTAGTGGAGAGCGCGAGCAGTTTGCAATCGCGGCGCGCGAATTCGTCTTGCAATGCGGCGAAGGCGCCGAGTTCAGTGGTGCAGATGGGCGTGAAGTCGCCAGGGTGGGAGAAGAAGAGACACCATGAGTCGCCAACGTAGTCGTAGAAGTCGAGCGGGCCGTGAGAGGAGGTGGCGGAGAAGTTTGGTGCTGTGGAGCCCAGGTACACTTGGGGTCTAATCGGCGTGGTCATCAGGTGTGGTGGTTGGTCCGGGTCGGATGGTGTGCCGAAAACGCGGTTTATATCGATCGACCAATGGACGGAGCGGCGGCGCGGCGCGCCGCCACACATGTGGTGGGCGGCCGTGGTTCGCGATAGATCGTGAGGGCATCGGTATATTCATTATAGACACATGATGGCTAATTACTTAAACTAGTTCGTGATGCATGGGGGTTGGTAATGTACAGTAGGGTCAATTCAATGACTATGGCGGGGGTGAAGCGGAGCTAGAGAGTTTAGTTGTTCTCTGGTCTTAGCTTTCTGACCTCCTTACCGACTCTCCAGATCTCCATGTTTCTGATGGTCTCTAGCTCGCTCTCCAACTTAACTCTGTAGTCTGGTTGAGAGTTGAATTCTAGAGATCTCTTGGTCTCAGAACCGTTCTTGGTAGACTCGTATAGGTCTTGGAAAACTGGCTTCAAGGCGTTCTTGAAGATTGGGTACCAGTCCAAAGCACCTCTTCTGGCGGTGGTGGAACAAGCGTCGTACATGTAGTCCATACCGTACTTACCGATCAATGGGTATAGGGATTGAGTAGCCTCTTCGACAGTCTCGTTGAAGGACTCGGATGGGGAGTGACCGTTCTCTCTCAAGACTTCGTATTGGGCCAAGAACATACCGTGGATACCACCCATTAGACAACCTCTCTCACCGTACAAGTCGGAGTTGACTTCCTTCTCGAAGGTGGTTTGGTAAACGTAACCGGATCCAATGGCGACGGCTAGAGCTTGAGCTTTCTCGTGGGCACTGCCGGTGACGTCGTTCCAGACGGCGTACGAAGAGTTGATACCACGACCTTCCTTGAACAAGGATCTGACGGTTCTACCGGAACCCTTTGGAGCAACCAAGATGACATCGACGTTGGTTGGTGGCTCAACGTGGGTCAAGTCCTTGAAGACTGGGGAGAAACCGTGAGAGAAGTACAAAGTCTTACCTTCAGTGATCAATGGCTTCAAAGAAGACCAGGTCTCGGATTGAGCAGCATCAGAAAGCAAGTTCATGACAAAAGTACCCTTCTTGACGGCCTCTTCGACTTCGAACAAGTTCTCACCTGGGACCCAGCCGTCTTCGACAGCAGCCTTCCAGGAAGCACCGTTCTTACGCACACCAATGATAACGTTCAAACCGTTATCTCTCAAGTTCAAACCTTGACCGTAACCTTGGGAACCGTAACCGATCAAGGCAAAGGTGTCGTTCTTGAAGTAGTTCAACAACTTCTCCTTTGGCCAGTCAGCTCTCTCGTAGACGGTCTCGGTGGTACCACCAAAGTTGATTTGCTTCAAACCACGGGTGGCAACCAATGGCTTGACGAATTGTCTAGCGGCTGGTCTGCAGGCAACAGCACGGGTGGCCAAGGCAAAGGTTCTCTTGGCGGTGACAACACGGGAGTTACAGATCAATCTGGCGGCTTGAGCTCTCAACATCTTTGTTCAGTTTACAGAATTCTCTAGAATTGATCAAGAAAACAACACTTAAAACGTAAACGAATGTAAAAGACCACTACAGAATTTACAACCACGCCCAAGTCCTTATATATCATGACTGCGCTGCTCAGATGCCCTCTGCGTTACTTTTTGAAAGTGAAAAATTTTTCACTTTTTTTTCACTGAACACTGTAGATCGTCCACCAGGGCACACTGCACAACCCATGTCGTACCGTTGAACGACCAGCCATATCCCAGGCAGTGGCATTGACTCATCAAACTTTCTTTACCACCTTCGGGTTATATATTTGCCAAGACGTGAGACCACCTGAACGAGTTTTTTTTATCGGTTGTTCGATCGATCTTCTTTTTTTTTTCCTCACTGGAAAAACACATTTATAAACGCTTAAACCTTGTCATGCAGCGCAGCGTACAGCACAGATAGCTGCAAACCCGGTTATCATTAAGCTATCATGTCTGTGTGTCTATCCGTCACCAAAAGCATCGCCATTTCCTCACTCGGTATCTATGCCGGTATGTTGACCACGACCACGCTGGTCTCATACATCACCCCCTTAGAAGTAATCTCACAACACCTCAGTCACGTTATCTGCAAGCTGGGCGAGTTCGCCACCGCTCTCGGTGCTGTTTCCACGGGGTTTTTCGCAGCTAGCTACTTCGGCGCTCCTCCACAACTCAGACACCCCTATCTACTATACGGAGCACTTGTGGCTCCGATTTCCGCGGTCTACCTATGGGCTATTTCGCGCTGTAATCACAAGTATTACAGCAAGAGACCACGTGCAGAGCGCAGCGGTTCCGAAGATAAGACAAGCGCTACACTAAACGACTCTGTTGTCGATCTCGGCGCTCCAGCTGGCCACCCACCGCTCGGAAACGACCCAACAGCCAAGTGTCCATTCGGCAGCGCAGCAGCCACAAACGCCCCAGTGTCCAAGGATTGCCACAGGCCTCCCAGATGCCAGGCAAAGATCGTTGCCCACCTGACCGTGATTTCCGTGGCAACTGTCGCCGGCCTCGTCGCCTCCATTGTCGGCGTCTACGGGGAGGGTCAGTTCGCGTGAGCGCGGCGCCGAATACGCATATCGTATTATTCCAATCCCGCCAGCCTCGTTTAGCTTTTCTAGATACGTAGTACTTATTTATAAGTGTTTCCATTTCTTGGATTCGACGCGCCCTGTTCAGGAATTGGACCCGCACTTTTACCCTTTTAGGAATCCAGCTACGTGGGCGTTCTTTCTCGAAGTGATGCCACCCCCATGTCATCGTTCGCGGCAGGACGCCCACAATAAGCTATTGTCGAAGGCAACGCAGACCGTAGCTTCGTGAAGGCAGCCATTATGTCGTCACAGTTACGACTTGAGAATCATGTCCATGTGGATTTACGATCCGGACAGTGGGAATGAGATAATGGTGAGAAGAGTGAGTTGCCTGTGGGCTTAATATAGATATATAGGCATATAGAAGTTTTAGACAAACTTGTAGGAAGCATGGGAGGGGACAGGTCGCGTGATAAGATGTATGTGATAATTGAGCCGATCCAGTCAGGCACGTTCAGTACGGTATACAGAGGATGGGATAGACGCGGGCAGAGGTACGTGGCGATGAAGGTGATGACGAAGTGTAATTACAGGGATGAGATCGATACGATGCGACAGTTGGGGGGGTCGCACCCGAACGTGTGTTCGATGCTGGATTATTACGGGGATGCGAACCACTACATCCTGGTGCTGGAGCATTGTCAGCTCGGAGATCTGTGCGATTTTGTGGAGATGTCTAAGAGGCGTGGACTAGAGAATTTTTCGTTCAATGTGTGCCAGCTGGCACGGCAGCTGTCGTCGGCGATAATCTATGCGCATTCGCTGGGCATTGCGCACAGAGACATCAAGCCTGAGAATATCCTGATCACGGCGGAAGGGAACGTGAAGCTGGGGGATTGGGGTCACGCGATTCGTAGCCGGTGGTCGGACGAGACGAATATTGGGACTGACGCTTATAGAGGTCCCGAGACGTTCACCGGCGAGCGGTATGATACTTTTAGGGCAGATTATTGGTCTTTCGGGTTGACGCTACTGTACGCGGCGTTTGGAGAGACGCCTTTCAAATGTTTAAAGGACGCAGGCGGCAAGACGACTTCGTATGTGTGGAGTTGTGAGAATTTTGCCAGTTTTGTGCGGGATCCGTATCAATTCTTGTACCAATTCTTTGTTAAACCGTTATCGCAGACAGACTCATCGGGCACTACAACGTTTAGGATTTCACCACAGGAATACGGTAGGAAGTTGCCTATTTCCGAGGTCATCTTTCATTGTAGAGCTATAGCGGACTATTTGTTGAACGTTGAAGCAGACCACCGAGACATCTTTGAATATATTATCACAGAGCGGAAATGCCCCCGGGACACATCTAGTGAAAACAGTTTAAACTACTCACTTAAACTTCCGCCTTCGCTTAGGATAAGAGGCTAACCACTCTTCAGCACGCCAAGGCACCACTCTCTATCTTTTTGTTGAAATCGATCATTTCGATGTCTTCGAAAGTATGTACAGATATCTTAGAATTATCTTCGTTAAACTCGAATACAAATATTCCCTTCACCACACGGTTTATTCCGTCGTTGTCTGCCACTAGTGACTCTTGGTTGCTTATCATCTCCTGAGGTAACGGTTTTCCAGTTGGGTGTAGAATATATTTCAGAATGGGTGGAGCTGTATCTGTGAGTAGATTCTGTGGGATAGAGCTGACTTTTCCCTGGTCGCTATGGTGTTTAACTGTCTCATGTGGTGTACAGCTTTGCCATTTAACGACTAGCTTATCGTTGCCGGTAAGACAGTTGTAGCGGCGGTTCATCTCTTCCCGCAGCAACGTGGTAGCAGAGTTAATGTGCAATTGACAATCCTTCTTCAATATTAGTTTGTTGCTAATAAGCCTGATAGCGTTTAGGGATGCCTTGTACTTGGTCTTTCCTTGCAAGACTGGGAAATATGGGTGTGTGGTAGGTAAAAATCTAAGCTTGATCTGCTCATCCAGATACGAGTCTTGGAACGAAGTTTGAAGTAAATTCGGCACACCTTCTCTTAAGAGGTACTCTGATATTTGACCTAGGTTGGTGCGTCTTGTTGAGTAACATCGCACAGTTGCCTGTAGGAAACCGACCGAGGAAATACTCAATACCATGGTTGCACACTGCTTAGGAGCCATCACCGGTCGCAGCCCAACTGAAGACTTTATTCTCCGTACTAAATAGTTTTTCGTTTACCAAGAATGTGACCAAGGACCATTAGACAGTGTTGTGGAAACTTACAGAGCAAACGCTCGGACGACTAGTCAGAGACACAGGGCGCACCATGCTTGGTGTAGATGGACCACCGCAATGCATCTTACTTCAGATCCAAGTCTCACTGGGCCCAGTCTTTCAGCGTACTCAGCCCGTGTCAGAGAAATAAGATGGCGAGGTGCAGTAACGTGACTGCCGTAGTGGCACAAGCCGCTAGTGAGATTGATGGATCTTTCAAGCTTCTTAACTGCTAGATAGACTGCAATAGGACTGTCCCATTAGGGACGTCGTATGTGATTTTAGCACAATTTTTACCCTACCGAAGTCTTCATCGAGATGAAAAATTGTGCTATCGGCCACTAGTTCTAACGGATCAAGGCCATTTAAGAGAGCGGTAGTATAGCCAATTGACCTTTCATACCCTGTTCCGCTGGAGCTCAGTTATATTTGTGTGTGGCAAGCTCATTCCTGAAGTTAAATTAGATAGAATACCAGGTTTTTTTTATTTGAACAAGGCGTAAGATATTGCATCTCCAATTGATATACTGCATATTCCTTTCATTTCATTTATTACCCAACTCGCTTAAGTAATTCTATCCAGTCATGGCATCCCAATTTTTTTTAAAAACTTCGCAGGATATTGAACTGTTTCAAGGATACCCAGATTTTACGCAGACTGTGACCAATCCCGATGGTAGCAGCGTAACTTCATCGCTGCTGTCACCCTGTGGAAGATTTATGGCTCTGGCGACAACTGAGTCGGTCAAAATCTTTTCAGGCGAGTTATTTGACAACCTATTGGTGTCACTACCGATCTCTAACGTTTACAATTTGCATTTCTCTCCATCAGGTAACTACCTCAGCTCTTGGGAAAGACCATCTGCTCAGGATGACTCGCATCAGAACGTTAAAGTGTGGTACCTGAATCAGGACTTTGCCAACCAAAATGAAGAGCATAAACCAGTGTTTGAGTATCAGGCCAGAACTCAGAATGGATGGTCTTTGCAGTTCTCTAAACTGGACAATTTCGCATTTAAACAATTTTCCAAAACAATTAAGATTGTAAAGCTGGATCAAACGGCAGAGGAGGAAAAATTATTCGATTTCGATCATCCTTACGCCACTTTATCCCAATCTCAGGAGTCAGAGTCTCAAATGTTCTCAACTTTCCTTGTCTCCCCTGCAGAACACCCAACGATTTGTACGTTCACGCCTGAAAAAGGAGGTAAGCCAGCTCATTTAACTATTTGGCCATTGGTGGAAGGTCAAATCAGTAAGAAAATCGTCACTAAGTCATTCTTCAAAGCTGACTCTTGTCAACTGCAATGGAATGCTCTAGGTAATGCTGTGTTGTGTGTGGCAACGACGGATTTCGATTCCTCAAATAAATCATATTACGGTGAAAACACTCTCTACCTACTATCCTTCCAAGGTGTTAATGGAGCTCTCGGTGGTAATTCTGTCCGCGTCCCACTGTCAAAGGAAGGCCCTATCCATGATTTCACTTGGTCTCCAACCTCTAGACAATTTGGTGTCATATATGGCTACATGCCGGCCACCATAACTTTCTTTGATCTAAGAGGTAATGTCGTGCATTCTTTAGCCGAACAAGCAAAGAACACTATGCTATTTTCGCCAAGTGGTAGATACATTTTGATCGCAGGTTTCGGTAATTTGCAGGGAGCTGTTCAAATCCTGGATCGTCACGATAAATTCCGCTGTGTTTCTAATTTCGACGCTGCTAATACATCTGTTTGCAAATGGTCGCCTGGTGGGGAGTTTATCATGACAGCCACTACCTCTCCGCGTTTGAGAGTCGACAACGGTGTCAAGGTATGGCATGTTACTGGTAAGTTGGTTTTCGTCAAGGAGTTCAAAGAGCTCCTAAAAATTGACTGGAGATCACCACTCAAATACAAAACTTTGGGTAACACCCATATCATCAAGAACTGGCAGGAAATATCAGAATCAGCGGCTTCATCTGATCCTAAGGTACAAATGGCATCGCAATTGCAACTTCATCCTACGGTTGCGGAATATGAACTAAAACATCCAAGAAGGAATGGAAGCAACAGTGGTGCTCAAAGCAAACCCGTGGGAGCCTACAGACCCCCCCACGCTAGAAGGGCTGGTGGTTCAAGCGTCCCAGGCATGACTATAGTGAATGCAAAGCCAACCCAAAGAGTTGTTCCCGGTATGGTGCCTGGAATGTCCCCACCTAAAACTTCGAAATCGGCTGCCAAGAATAAGAAGAAGAGGGCAAATAAGAAGAAGGTCGATGGTGAAGAGGGTGATGATCAAGATTCGAGATCCAGCACCCCAGCACCTTCTGCTTCGCCAGCTGGGGATGCATCTTCCGTTGTCAAAGAGGTTGCTTCGCCTGAGGAAAAGAAAATAAGGTCATTGTTGAAGAAACTGAGAGCTATCGAAACCTTGAAACAAAGACAAGCAAACGGTGACAAACTAGAAGATACTCAAGTTCTCAAGATACAAACTGAAGGAAAAGTTTTGAACGAGCTGAAGTTCATGGGTTGGAAGGAAGATGCTATCGACAGCCAGTTATAGCTTGCTTTACACTCCTTTTTCTTTTCCCCTTGTTTATACGACTATATTATACAGGAAATACAATCATCATTCAGTGATTCAATGGCCAAGAGGATTGTCAGAGAGGAAATGCACATGACTCAGAACGCTTGTAAACATCGCTTAACATTTAGTATACAGGTAGAATAATAGCATTAGAAATGATCATTATATTAGATATTGTGAAGTACGTGAATGCAACAAAATCGTATCCTATCAAGCATTCGTCGATTGCTTAGAGTTGACTTTGAGGGATTCTTCGTAAACAGGTTGCTCGTTACTGTAAACACTCTCTTCCGTCAATGTACCATCAGCGTAAACTTTGGTAATTTCCCTTCTCCAGAATCCGTCATCACCGAGTATTTCTTTACTTGCAAGTTGATAACCTCCAAGTCTGGGCAGTATTTGTGCAGTAACCAAGTAATAACAGCCACCGACTCCAAAAATACCCCAAGAGACGACACAATGGATCCAATATGGGAGGTGTTCGTAAACCGACTGATCACCCACTGGTGGAATATATGGAGCAATGATTAGATACAGATTTGCCAATGAGAAGAAAATGGTGATACAGTAACCAGCCTTGATAGGAGGGTTCCATTCCAGCTCACCACGACTGCGCTTCCAGTAAATGTATAGCAAACCTGTGCTAACACAGAAATTAATTATGTTCATTGGGTAAGAGATCAGATTCAGAATGAAATTATAAGCATCTGAAGATGGTGGGGCAATGATTGTCACCACACAGACGATGAAATGCTGTAGCAGACCAACAAATGGGGAATTGAATGGTTTGGATGAGGCGAAAAACTTTGGGAATGGCAAGATGCCTTCACGACCTAATTGTTGGATGATTCTACCCTGAGAGAAAATGACGGACAAAACGTTACCTAGCGCACTCAAACCGACAAAAACAGCGGCCGCCCTCTTGGCCTGACCGCCAAACACTATGTCGAAGAAATCAGCTGCCAAAATCAACTTGGATGAGATAAGCTTTTCCTTTGGAACCACTGCATAGTAAGCCATGTTAACGAAGATGTAGATAATAGCGATCGAGATCAGAGCGGTTGGACCTGCCACCCTCAGAGTTCTGACTGGATTCTTAACTTCACCAAGCGCATAGTTAACGTTAGAGTAACCGACAAATGACCAAATAACATTGTATAATGCATTAACCACACCATACGCAGTGGCTTGGTCGGCACCTTCGAAAGCGTTGTGCAGATTGTAATCCTTCTTCAATCCACCACCCAATGCAACCCAACCTGTCACCGAGATGAACAACACGATACCAATCTTGAAAACCCCAAGAGCGTTTTGCAGATAAATACCTGCTTTCACGTTCACTGCGTTAATCAAGAACGCAAAGCCAACCACTGCAACAGCGATACCACGCTGATTCCACTTGGTGACCTCCACATCTGCAGCTGTCAAGAACATCACTGCAGTATTGACAGAGTTACCAGCTGCCCAGCCCAGGAAGAAAACGTATGCAGCATACATTGAAGTGATCAAAAACTTTGGCTTCTTGTAAATAAACTCCAGATAGTTCTTCTCACCACCATTCTTTGGGATGGCTGTACCAAACTCCATATAAACGAACAAACCTGCCAATGAGATAATAGCTCCAACTGCCCACATGACCAGTGCCAGACCAACCGAGTTACACAGCGTGTAAATCGAAGAAGACGTGGCAAACACACCCGTACCAAGCATTCTATTACTGATCAAACAGATGCATGAGAACAAACCCAATTCTTTCTTACCGCGATCCAGCTCGGTTACAAAATTGTCTTCTAGGTCCTCTGAGGACCCATTTTGTTCATTGACAGATTCCATGCCCGCATTCTCTTTACTCTTGAAAACGTTCAGGCGAGATGTAAACGATCGGCTCTTCAATCCCATGGTTTCAGCACAATCGAACTCCTTACAACTTCCCAAACTTGTAGTTCCTGCCAACTCTCCAAACTGCTCATCCTTTATACCTCTTTTAACCTGTTGTCTCTCTTCTGACCTTAGCAATTCTAGCATATGCTTCGAAAACAGTGGCTTTCCTTAGACTTTCACAAGTGCAGTGCAACCGTCTAGTTCTTGGCAATTAAGCAACTCGACTGTGGTGGCTTCTCGACACCATTCAGACCATACAGCATCGATCCATCCAAGTTATTGCGTCGATCGGCATCAATCTTGATATTTTTCACCGTGCGGCGCTAGCACCATTCGGCTTCTTTTCGAAGATTGATGCCGCATGCGATCGCCGTGCTTCCTGCTAGACAAAGCCATGATGATGGCAGCTGACAGACAGGGTCTAGCGTCTTGGAGGCCCATAATTCTTGCCTATGATGGGCTCTAGGGCGCGAGGCAGCCATTTAGATGCCTCACCCTGGAAGGCCCATGTAGTTTTGTCACGGAGAACCAGTTCAGGGTCCTCGATCTTGGTGTTAAAAATGGCCACTCGGCCGCCGTTTTGTTTGCATCGCTCAACGTAGCCCATTGCGGGCCAAACCTTGCCACTGGTGCCGATCACGAGGACTAGGTCGATCTTGTTGCTCGTATCGGCGTGGTCTCCCACGAAGAAGGCATCGACTTTGTCCATTTGCTGCAATGGCAGCGGCTCGCCAAACCACACGACCCCAGGTCGTAGGAGACCGTTGTGACACCTGGGACAGTGCGGCAGGGCATCGTTGTCGAGGTGTGGCAGCGGTTCGAAGTCAGATGAGCTGGCGTTTTCGTCAACGTCGAGAGTCTCGCGTACGATGGGACCGCTGGATCCCGTCTTGGCACGTTTCAAAGAGCTGGCGAGCTCTGCGGTGTATTTCCTCTTGACACCTACGTCTCTAGGCGTGTATTCTCGCAACTTCGGCGTCAGAAAGAGGTCCTTGGTGTTACAGCCTTTGTAAGTACAGAAGAACGAAGTGCATCGCAGATCGAACAGACTGCCGTGTAACTCACATAGATCTTGCTCTGCCTGGCCCGCCCGTCGCTGTAGTCCATCGACATTCTGAGTCACCACAAGCGCGCTACGGCGCTGCTCACGCATTCGCTTCGCCAGCTCAGCTAGAGCGTAGTGACCTCTGTTGGGCTTTGCTCTCATGGCAATGTACCGTCTGTTCGAGTAGAACAACCACACCAGACCCGGGTTTGCTTCGAACGCTTCCGGCGTGGCCAGGTCCAGAGACGTATATCCCTTCCACGAACCTCTTTGCAACTGGTAGGTTGGGATTCCAGAGCTCTGCGACAACCCTGCCCCCACAACGCATAGCACCCTGCGTGCCTGCTTCAAATACCTGTGAAACGATCGCAGCTGTTGCTCATCGGCCTCCTCGCCAATTGAAGAGGCGCTTCGAGTCGGGAATTCCTCCTCGTCAGACATCTGTCGGCAGCTTTAGAACACACAATCGAGCCCAACAGCACTGGTCGGGCCTCTAACTGGTTCAGTTGCTCTAGCCATTCACAGATGACTGATTATAGGCCTTGGCATTCAATGGTTACCCTACCGAGCTCGGTAAGAGCTTAGTAGGTTCAAGACGAAAAATTGGCTATATCAAAGCATGTTTAAGAGGTGTTGAACGACAATAGTTGAACTATAACTACCTTTAGGAGCCTTAAGAGTCCAGGTGAATGTCAGAAGAGGCAAACTTGCTGCAGACGCGGCTTCGGGCTGAATATGAAGCCCTTTTCAAGCTAAAGGAGGAGAACGGGTTGGAAATATACCCAATCTTTAATGTTCTGCCAGTGAAGAAGGAATATCCTGATTACTATGCTTTGATCAAGAACCCCGTGTCTTTGAACACACTGAAGAAGCGTGTGCCACACTATACCGATCCTCAAAGTTTCGTTAACGACGTCGTGCAGATACCTTGGAATGCCAAGACTTACAATACGAAAGAATCGGCTATTTACAGGTACGCTGGAATCCTAGAGAAGTACGTGAAGGAGAATTTGGTTCCTCATCTGCAAAAGTTTTACCCCCAAGTGGAGTATCCTTACTTGGGTCCTCTACCGGACGAGATCGAGGCACATAGGAAGATGAACCCTGGCGGAACATTGCCTGGTCCAAGGAACACTGTCACAATCAAGACTAGAAGGACTCGCGAAAGAGATACAAGTATGGGGCCTGGAGAAGGCGATGACGATGATGAAGAAGAGGAATACAATGTGGAGGAGGACGATGACGAGGAGTACACAGAGGGAAGACGGTTGCCTCACTTGAAACTCACGTTGCACAGGGGTATGCATCAGGTACACACTCCGCCTTCGCAGCAAAGATCGCACTCTTCCACACCTAAGCCCTATGGTAGACATCAACAGCAGAGAACCCATATGAGACGTGGTAGACCACCGGTAATCGATTTGCCCTACGTGCAAAGAATCAAGAATATCCTGAAGATGTTGAAGAAGGAAATTGACGATGAAAACGAACCTTTAACGGCAACTTTCGAAAAATTGCCTGATGAGGTGCGCGATACCAAGTATTACACTATGGTCTCTAACCCTGTCTGCTTGGAAGAAATTCGGAAGAAGGTCAAGACCCGTAAATACAAGGATTTCCAAGCTTTCCAAAACGATTTCACTTTGATGTTGACGAACTACAGGCTATACCATCGCGCTGAACCGCAGTACATGAAGCGCGCGGCCGTCTTGGAGAAGAAATTCAATGTCTTGGCCCGTCATGAGCTTTCAAAACCTGACAGAGACTACATGCCAGAGGGTGAACTGCGTTATCCAATGGACGAATTGAATCTTAACGGAAAGAATTATAAAATAGGTGACTGGGTTCTGTTGGAGAATCCTAACGATGCCACCAAGCCAACGGTAGCCCAGATCTTCAGACTTTGGAGCACTTCAGATGGGAGAAGGTGGTTGAACGCATGTTGGTATTTAAGACCGGAACAAACTGTGCACAGAGTGGACAGATTATTTTACAAGAACGAGGTTGTTAAATCGGGTCAATACAGAGATCATTTAGTTGAGGAAATTGTGGGGAAATGTTATGTCATTCACTTCACCAGATTTCAACGTGGTGATCCGGACATCAAGTTGGAAGGTCCATTGTTCGTTTGTGAATTCCGTTACAACGAGAACGAAAAAGTCTTTAATAAGATTAGAACATGGAAGGCTTGTCTGCCGGAAGAGATTCGTGACCAGGAAGAGTTGACCATACCTGTGAACGGTAGAAAATTTTTGAAGTACCCATCTCCTTTAAAGCATCTACTGCCACCAAACGCGTCCTATAACGATCCTGTTCCACAGCCCACAGAGGGTGCGGTCAACGCACCACCTCTAATTGGAGCTGTTTACATGAGGCCTAAACTAGAAAGGGACGATTTGGGTGAGTATTCAACATCTGACGATTGTCCACGCTATATCATCAGACCAGGTGATCCGCCTGAAGAAGGTAAAATCGATTTCGAGACAAGCACCATCCTGACAAATACAACCACGGCTACTGCTTTGCCCAAGACGAGCCAGTCGAATTCGAGACTGGGGTCGCTAAGACACAACAGATCAAATACTGGCTTGAACGCGATGAGAAACGGGTTGTATTCTCCACCCATCGGATCTGCGGCCGCTTTAGCAAACGCTGGTTTCTCACAGGGAAGCAGACCAGGAACTCCCAATGGCCTAGTACCCGGTCAACAATTGACAGTTCAAGGCTTAAAGCAGCACCAGTTAAACAAACAACAGCTGCATCTCCAGCAGCAGCAACAACACAAGAGGTCACAAGCGTCGGGTTATAACCTCACAACAATAGTCAACAATCTTGCTGCCCAAGCATCAAAGACTTCCTTAGGGCATATCTCCATCGACGCCCCTAGCTCATTCGTGCTACCCATCTCTATCACCAAGAATGTAGACGTGTTGCAACGTGAGGACTACGATAGCCAAGTGAGGAGGTTGGGTAAAGATCAGGTACCCAGAAGAAAACGTCACAAGGGTGAAATACTATGGTTCAGAGGCCCCAGCGTAGCTATAGAAGAGAGACTGCTCAATTCCGGTGATAAGCGTCTGCAGCCACCACTCAACAGATGGTTCTCTAAGAACGTGGATAAGAAACCAAAGCCAAAGCTTGACTACGAAGAAATTGAAGAAGTCATCGAGACGACTCAGCCAGATCTGGAGTACGATGACGACTCAGAGGACTCAGAGTATGACATCAATCTCGACCAAGAAGACGAAGCACTGCCAGATACGTTCCCATTGGGCTTGAGGCCGTCTGCTCGCTATATGGCCTTTAAACTGGCAGCACGTGACGCTGCTACAGAAACAGAGTCAATTTGAGTCCAAATATTAATCATGAAAAATTGCAACTACAAGTGTATCCATATATATATATATATATATATTTAGAGATGAGATGAGCAGCACTATCAAACTCCAAACAATCTGTCCTTCGTGAACGATACAGGAATTACCTTTTCGAAACCAACAATGTCTGAATTCGATAAATACACCACACCACTCTCTTCTCGTTATGCATCTAAAGAGATGTCCGAGATCTTCTCTCTTAGAAACAGATTCTCCACCTGGAGAAAGCTTTGGTTGAATCTGGCTATTGCTGAACAGGAATTGGGTCTAAATGTTATCACTGACAAAGCCATCGAAGAGATGCGTGAACATTTAGAGATTACAGATGAGGAGATCGCTCAAGCCTCTGCTCAAGAAGCAATTGTCAGACACGATGTGATGGCACACGTTCACACTTTTGGTCAAACCTGCCCAGATGCCGCTGGTATCATCCATTTGGGTGCGACATCTTGTTTCGTCACTGACAATGCTGATTTGATCTTCTTGAGAGATGCTTACGACGTGATCATTCCAAAATTGGTGAACGTTATCAACAGATTGTCAGACTTTGCCCTAAAGCATAAAGATTTACCAGTTTTGGGTTGGACTCACTTTCAACCAGCCCAATTGACCACTTTGGGTAAGAGAGTTACTCTATGGATTCAAGAGTTACTATGGGATTTGAGAAACTTTGTCAGAGCTAGAAACGATATTGGTCTACGTGGTGTTAAGGGTACCACTGGTACTCAGGCCTCTTTCTTGGCTCTTTTCCACGGTGACCACGACAAAGTGGAAGCTCTGGATAAGAGAGTTACTGAATTGCTAGGTTTCGACACTGTCTACCCAGTCACCGGTCAAACATACTCAAGAAAGATTGACATTGACGTTCTTTCTCCTTTATCCTCTTTCGCAGCTACCGCTCACAAGATGGCTACTGATATTAGATTGCTAGCCAACTTGAAGGAAATGGAAGAGCCATTTGAGAAGTCTCAAATTGGTTCCTCTGCCATGGCATACAAGAGAAACCCAATGCGTTGCGAACGTGTTTGTTCTTTGGCTAGACACTTGGGTTCCCTGTTCAATGACGCTGTGCAAACCGCCTCTGTGCAATGGTTCGAGAGAACTTTGGATGATTCCGCTATCAGAAGAATCTCCCTGCCAAGTGCTTTCTTGACAGCTGACATTCTTTTGTCCACTTTGTTGAACATCTCCTCAGGGTTGGTTGTCTATCCAAAGGTTATTGAGAGGCGAATCAAGAGTGAGTTACCATTCATGGCCACTGAAAACATCATCATGGCCATGGTGGAGAAGGGAGCTTCTAGACAAGAAGTTCACGAAAGCATCAGAGTTCTATCTCATCAAGCTGCCGCCGTGGTTAAAGAGCAAGGTGGCGACAACGATCTAATCGAGCGTATCAAGAAGGATCAATTTTTCGCCCCAATTCACACTCAATTGGATTCACTATTGGAACCTTCCACATTTGTTGGTAGAGCTCCTCAACAGACAGAGAAATTTGTCAAGAACGATGTCAAGAAAGCTCTTGAGCCATTCCAGAAATACATTAACGATGCCGATGTTAAACTGAATGTGTAAGTTATGTATTATGCATGAAATTGTCCAAGGAAAACTTTAAGAATCACTGAGACATGAATTGAGTAGGAATGAGTTCCATCGATGCAATCTGACAAACAAAAGCTTGTCATCGGTCAAATCTGACAGTCTCCGGGGTATCTTGACCTTATTTCCCCTTAGATAAGACCCGCCAAGTAACGGGAAGGAACAATTCTCGTTCCTCAACTTGTCCTGCTTCTGTATCTCCTTTGCATGAGCTTCTCGTATATATGAGATCATTCGAGTGAACCCATTGATAATGAAATTCCAATTCTCAGAAAGCCGTCGCATAGATGATTCGTGGTCTCTGGAGTCAATGGTGAATATCATGCAGTATCTTCTCTCATTCCCACGAGCGTTCTCATCGTTCAGTTTGAACCCAATCATCAAGTTAAGCCCACGTAAATTATCGTAAAACACCACAGGAGTCCCATCATATATCATAGTCTCTTCAGAAAAGCATCTTCTAATGATCAAAGTTAAAAGCTGATACCGTACCGACGAGTATTGTGTAGAAACAAAGCATCTGTTAACAATATTACTCTTCATAGACCTGACCCCATTTCTCTGGTCGCTGGGGAAGTATAGTGAACATGATTCGCAGTAAGTGTCTGTCGGGTACGACGGAACCAACAATTCATCGCCAGTAGATCCAGGTGAGCCTGCTTGAGTAACCATCAGAATTCTTGGCCCATGTTTATCGCAGAAATGGGCCAAAGACATGAGCATAGAAGCCATCTGATACTATATCTCGCCTAAGATGAGTCCTACAGAATCCTAGGTTCGTTGCTTGAATTTTCATAGTTTAATATGCTCTCATCGCTTAAGAAATCTAGCATGTTAGTCAAGACGTGGTTAAGGATTTGAAGAAACACACAGCCTAATTGCTTGGTCACACCACTGCAGTGGTTCCATGTTAATCATATGCGTTCATATTTACTGAAACATAGACTTCGACATCTTCGCTCGATAGAAATCAATAACATATCAGCTGCAATTAGGAAGAAGTCGGAGAAGATAGTGATACCATTCCCAGCATGTTTCCTGGCTTTGGAGAGTCTCAAAGGTGAGTGCCTCTACGTGAGTGAAGTACAGTATGATTTTATCAACAGTGTTCAGTTTAACGAGTTGCCAGCCCTCGAATACTCAACCTCTCGCATGATACTAAAGATTACAGTGAAAATACCTGAGGAATGTAGCTTTGCAGGTGCTATGGAGCCGAATGAGTGGTTGGTTCTGCGGACTTTCGAAATTGATTTGAACAAACTGCAAAGTCTTGATCCAGAGGATCAACCGGAAGGTCACAATGTACCTCTGTTTGAAATGACCGATGGGTTTTACACATTACCAGATCAGTCTGTGTTAAGGACGACCAGCGAAAGTAATTTGTACTCACGGCACAGACGCAATGCTTCGCGAAACATAGTCAACCAGTCCTTCTCATTCAATTCAGTACTTAAGCTGAACATCATGATAGATTACAAGGCACAGGTGCAGCGAGAGATTTTGGAGACCTCGAAAAAGCTCGAAAAGGCTATCGATCTAGGTGGAAAGAGTGATACTTGGCTGATAGAGATATTGAGGGGGTATTCGAGGGATCTAGGAACTTCAATTACTCGAAAGAAGGCTTACTTACGAGATTTGCGTGAGAGACTTGAGAGGCACGTTGATAGTCATGACAGCGACAGGTCGCACAGTCCAGATGGACAATCGCTGCACGAATACTACGGAAGCAGTTATTCAAATTTAATCAAAACTAAAGATCGCGTTGATGCTATGAGATTGAAAAAGCTCAACCGGCTCATCACCATTTTCCAGAACACATCTTTATTCGAGAAAAGTGTTGGTTTCATAGATTATAACCACGATGCATGCGTGGGAACGGCACCATATGATAGGTTAAGACTCAGACTGGTAGACAAAGAGAGCGTTTTGGCAATGGCTTCAAAGACTGACCACGAAAGAGAGGTGGTAAACTCGTGTCTAGGTTATTATCTTCTATTCGTTCAGCTTACAGCGACTACGCTGTTCAAGGTTCCACTCCCGTATGATATGAAATTTTATGGAAGCACATCATTAGTCGGTCCTGACTGTTGTCTGTATTTGGACGAAAATTCAACAATAAAACATCCCGAGGCGCTATTCGATGCAATTGATCGTTTCAATAGAAATTTGGTCCAGGTTATTCAACGTTGGGAACACCATCTTTCACCACGGCCTGATAGTCAAATGTCTCGGTCGGGGAGCCATTGAGTCTCTTCCACGTCAAAATGTTGCCTTCTTTTGTATCAAACTCAAAAGTTCTGATTCGACGTTCAGTACCGCCATATCCAGCGTAACCACCTTCGCCTGCACCTCCTCCAAAGCAAAGCCATATTTTTCGAGACGTGGAATCATCTAGGAGGCAGTAATCATTACAATGATCATGCCCACAGCTCGTAAGATCTACACCTAGATAATCAAGAGTACTGATACCTCCCGAATTATATTTTGGTGCGGTCACACCTTCTTTGAAGCTGCCAACGAATGGATTTCTGGCGCCTGGTACTTTCTGAGAATCAAGGTTTAGATACTCTGGCAGCGGAATGTGAAAAAATGCCATAGATAGCTGCGTTTCTATCGTTTCTGGATTCGATCGTGCCACATTTTGGTCATAGACTTGACGCAAGTATTCCCATTGGGCTTCTTTGATCCAGTCATAGCCGGGATACACCTTACCTGTTGTTGAGTACTTATGGGAGTCCAAAAAGTATAAGGTGATTAATGCATTGTTATTGTCGAGATCAAACACCTGATGGACGTAATTACCCACTCCAAAGGAGTTATCCTTAGTATCTTTAGGGCCGATGTGAAACATGGAGTATGGTAGAGTGCTAGCAATCTCTGAAAGTTCCCACCTGTCTAGGCTTCCCTCATCATCGTGGTTACCCCATATCATGGCCCAGGGTATCTTCCGCTCAATGACTGGAGCCAAGGCTTTCAAAAGGGTGGTTTCGGAGTCCTGTACGGATTGATCGCCCATGATTTGATCCCCGGTGTAGACCACCAGATCTGGAGATTCTATATCAAGCACCTTTTCGATGAATTCAACTGTTTTTGAGTCAGCATCACAATCAGCATGTTTTGGATACTCATCTCTGCATTCATTCTTTCCTGTAGCAAAGTGTAAATCTGCCAACTGTACAATTTTAAACGTTCCATCTTCTTTAACATTTAGCCCTTGCTTCTTTTCTTTCGACTTTTCGAGATTGAGAAATCTGTACGTGAGATAGCCTGGATATCTTGCGTCGCTCAGCTTCCAGCTCTTGTCTAGATGCCAATTAGCCCTAGGTTCGACGCAGTCTTCGCCAAATAAAACGTTCATCTCACTCAGGACTGATTCGCCCTGATTAACGCTAGAGATACTCAACGGCACTAATGACACGTATAAGTTATCGAGAACTTTGACGCCGCCAGTACCCTGGACAGAAGTAATCATATTAGTATTTTCAATCATCTCTTCACTCAAGAGGGAGACAGATTTCAAATCCAATGTGTCGTAAAAGAAGAACTCACAACTTCCAAACCATCTGAAGCCAATAGACGCCTTCAAGTCCTTTTTCACTATCCTTCTCTCAACAAATGGAATATTTACTTTACTTTCTTCTGTGGCATCGTAACAGTATGTCCATAATGACCCAAGGTGCAAACACGATAGCTTGCCAAGATTGACCACAATCTGTTTACTCTTATCACCAACCTCATCGGCACTTTGCTGGCTAGGGTTCACCAGTTTTCGCCTGGATTCCGCTACTGAATCAGTGCTTGACGTAAAAGAATTCAGGACAAGGACCCTGAGTGCCACAATCAGTATCACGTAGCCTAGAAACCGCCAATGCTTCTTAGACAGGACACTCATCTCTCGCCGTCCCGTTTCAAAGTTCCTCTCTTGTGCGAGGTCCTTCCAAGCGTCGCTATATACTCCGGTTCCCAAATCTCCAGTGAACAACTCGACAAAGCATGAAACCTAGCATTTTAATCTACATACCCTACACATTACTTACACACCCATAGCACTACCCATGCCTCGGTTGCTGTCCATCTCCCGGCTGCGATCTGTGGTCGTTCCTTAACAAACCACCCGCATTCCCGCTGGGTTGATCTCCCAGAACATGTCTTTCGAGGAGACCACTATGGACTACCGTGTGAGGTTTTCTCAGTTTCTGTGGGTCAAGAGCTTTCGTCTTACCACCTCCTTGGAGCAGCATCTTTGGTGTCTCTTCTACGTTGTTCGTAGCTTGCGCTTCAGCAGCACTCATGTTGCAAACTCAGTGGCTCAGTGATGGTTCCTAGCACCAGGTCGTTCAGCACACCAGTTGATGGATCCCAATCAATCAGCTGCTCTTATATGAACTGCTTCAGCACGGGCAGGGCTGAAGCTGTCTCTTCTTACGTGGTAGTGGCCCATCGAAACCTGGAGATCTTGTAACAAGATCACTAGTATAGCAACATTTAGTCAAGACTATCGTTAGCGGGTTGGCAAGTTACTCGATCATGGGAGGTGTTGGTGTGGACACACGGTTTGTTAAAGACTTTTTAGAGGGTCTACATTGCGAGCGATATCTGGACAGGTTCGTTGAATGTAGGCTGCTGACAGCGAGAGAGTTACGGTATTTGGATCGAGAAGTGCTAACTGCACTGGGTGTGACGAAGCTTGGTGATAGACTTCGGATCCTGCACAAGGCTAAGCAATTGACGAGTGGGAGAACGCAGGGAGATTGCACTGAGCAGTTGAATGAAGTTATTCGGAAGTTGGGCTCTTTGTCGACCACTGGAGCAGCAATCAGCGAGGAATTGGTCACTGAAAAGCATTCTGTGATTTTTATCCTCAACGATGGGTCTGCGAAGATGGTAAATGTTAATGGGTGTTTCAACGCAGACTCTATCAAGAAAAGACTGATCAAGAAGTTGCCATCAATAGGCGAAGACGATGAGTCCGTTGCAGTACAAAATTACGATGTTTTTGTTGTTGACTATGCGAAGAACGTTCTGCATCTTCTTTATGACGTTGAGCTTGTAACAATCTGTCACTCCGCTGACCGTTTGGAGAAGAATCGGTTGATATTTGTTTCTAAGGACCAAACCCCAAGCGAGAAGGCGATTCTTACGTCTAAAAAGCTTTATCTGAAGACTTTGAGTGCTCTACACGTTGTATCCGCTCAAGCAGGTGGCAACGGGCCTGGCACCGCTGTGGGTTCTAGTGCCATGGCTAGTTCAACATCTCATTTGAGAGTGGAGAACAGCAAAGAAAGAATCCGCAAGGTTTTCAATCAACGACCTCCCAGTGAACTCATATCGACTAACTTGGCGGGTTATTTCCCTCAGGCAGATATGAAAAGATTGGAAAAGACCCTCAGGGAATCGTTTCGACAATCTGCTAGACTGTCGAAGATCCACGGACGGATACCCAGTAAGGACACTAACAAAGTGGCGGATATTTTATTGAATCATTCGAATGCAGTCGACTCTGCCTTGATGCAGTCCCTCGAAACTGAGGCGCCCAAAGGGCAAGAATGTTTGCACTTAAGCAAGTCATCGTCATCATCTAAAACAATTGAGCGAAATCCAGCGGCTGCACAAAGTGATGGCCGCATTGAACTCTGGAACTCCGGTTCCGACGAGAAGACAGACGAAGATCCTGATGGTGAGATTGTGTCGTTGCCAACCAAAATGGCAACGCCGAAGACCTGGCTTAAAGGAGCGCGCATTGGTTCTGGTAGTTTTGGTACAGTTTACCTGGGTATGAACGCTCGTACTGGTGAGCTGATGGCCGTCAAGCAGGTCGAGTTGCAATCGAGTGCATTTGCTGCTGGTCTGGGCGCAGGCCCGAATGACATTAACGATCTACAACAAGAACAGAGACTGAAAAATGCATCTCGTATACACAGAAAGATGATTGACGCTTTGCAGCATGAAATGAACCTGCTGAAGGACCTGCATCACGAGAACATCGTCAAGTATTATGGTTCGTCACAGGAAGGTGGCAATCTAAACATTTTCCTTGAGTATGTTCCTGGTGGGTCTGTATCTTCAATGCTCAACAGTTACGGCCCGTTTGAGGAGTCACTGATCACCAATTTCACAAGACAGATTCTCATTGGCGTTGTTTATCTACACAGGAAGAACATCATTCACAGAGACATCAAGGGTGCCAATATCCTTATCGACATCAAAGGTTGCGTGAAGATAACAGATTTCGGTATCTCCAAGAGATTATCGCCCTTGAATAAACAACAGGATAAGAGAGCCTCGCTACAAGGTTCCGTCTACTGGATGGCGCCAGAGGTCGTCAAGCAAGCGGCAACCACGGAGAAAGCAGATATCTGGTCAACTGGCTGTGTAGTCATCGAAATGTTCACTGGCAGACATCCCTTCCCAGACTTTTCCCAGATGCAGGCCATTTTCAAGATTGGCACCAGCACTACTCCAGAGGTTCCTTCGTGGGCGAGCGAAGAGAGTAAACATTTCTTGCAAAAGACATTTCAATTAGACTACAAGAAGAGACCAAGTGCAGCAGAGTTACTGCAACATCGCTGGCTAGACACCAAGATCTTCCAGAGTTGAAGCAGGTTTAACACTTTGTAACACGTGACTTTCTTGGAAGTGTCAACTTGATAGATATTGTTATATTTAAACTATTCATCCGAAGCAGAAGCCTTATCTAGCCGTTGCTACAGTTCGATCTGATGCTAGTTCTGTAGTTTCACGATTGATTCCAATGTGCCCGAAGAAACTGAACTATGCTGCTGGAGACGATTTGATGGTATGCTTTATTCTCGACATTTTAAGGACCATTCGCAAGAGTACTAACTGAGAGAAATCAGCTATATGCAACTCCGAAGGAGGCAATGAGAGAGAGTAAACGTAGGAATGAGGAGGAAAAACTGAGAAGACAACAGAAATATGAGATGAGTGGTAGCCGAGCAAGGGTGGATCCGAATGTGCATGCTCCACCAATGGTGCCGCCTCTTATGTCCTCCAGTAGTGGAGTAAACGTCATGCCGAACAATTCAGGAGCCTATCATGATCCTAGGTATGAACTTAGACGGTCAGCTCAGCCACAAGCGAACGTTTATTCGAGCGCTAGACCAAGTCCCACTGGAAGCACCGGAAGTAGGTCGAGGCCTCCGCCAATTATGTCACAACCACCGGCAAGAATAACCCCACCACCACAACGTATTGTCAGCTCGCCGCCAGCGATGGGTGGTCCTGGGGCTACGCCCTCAAGAAACTCTGTAGACGCGGTAGAAGATTCGAAAGATGTACGAATCGCCATGCAGCTGTTCGCTAACCACGATGTCAAAAATAAGGGCAGATTGACTGCTGAAGAACTACAAAATCTGTTGCAAAATGATGACAATACTCATTTTTGCATATCGGCCGTCGATGCTCTGATAAACCTGTTTGGTGCTTCGCGGTTTGGAACAATCAATCAGGCTGAATTTGTCTCGTTGTACAAGAGAGTCAAGAACTGGAGGAAAATTTATGTTGACAACGACATAAACGGTTCATTTACCATCTCTGTAAGTGAGTTTCATAATTCATTACAGGAGCTTGGATACTTGGTACCGTTTGAGATCAGTGAAAGACTTTTTGACCAGTACGCCGAGTTTATCAATCAGAGCGTGAACGGCAAAGAGCTGAAGTTTGACAAGTTTGTGGAGGCATTGGTATGGTTGATGAGGCTAACCAAGGTTTTTAGGAAATATGATCTGAATCAAGAAGGCATAGCGACAATTCATTACAAAGATTTCATCGATCAAACCCTATATTTAGGACGCTTCCTTCCGCATTGAAAGGTACATTATTTCCCAAATCGACTGGGGGATTGCTTGAGGCAGGACCAGAGGAAACTTGCCACCATGGTCCATTCATTGGCATTGTGAGAATCGTTTTGGCCGGCCGTAAGCACTGACTTAGGACTCATCCTCATCTCTTTTACATATTTTATCAATCATTAGTAGTCGTGCTTTATGATTGACATAAAATTTTGTATTGACTATTTTTCAGTTGATCATCGCGATGAGCTCTTAAACTTCACCATACATAATACAAGATCTATAAGAGTCTTGACCGATAGAAGACATCTGCTTTGCTTTCAGGCCTTTATCATCATGTCTGGTGATGATTTGTTTGATGTCTTTGACGAGCAGCCTTCCGTGATTCCAGACATTGGTGCTGGGGAAAGTGAAGAAGTAGAAAAGTCATCCACTAGTGAACAAAATGATAGAAAGCATCCATTAGATCAAGAGGGCACAAATGATGAAGAAGAGAAAGATAGTGACAATAAAAGAAAGAAGCAAGAGAGTAAATTGGTAGACGAGAAAAAGAAATCAACAGTTGTACCTGTTGTTACCGATGCCTTTGAGCAAGAGGCTTCCAGAGAGGTTGAGGCTTCTTCTGGGCTTTTGAACGCAGCCACTACACAGGTAGATAAGGATGGAAAAGTCAAACTTTCGCATCAAGTGCGTCACCAAGTCGCTCTGCCGCCTAATTTTGATTACAAGCCTATTGGTGAACACAGAAGGCAAAATGAAGCTCGTACGTATCCCTTTACTCTCGATCCCTTCCAGGACACCGCCATCTCATGTATAGACAGGGGTGAATCAGTTCTAGTGTCAGCCCACACGTCAGCCGGTAAGACAGTTGTAGCGGAATATGCCATCGCCCAATCATTGAGAGACAAGCAAAGAGTCATCTACACATCGCCCATCAAAGCTTTATCGAATCAAAAGTACAGAGAATTGCTCGCCGAATTTGGAGATGTTGGGCTCATGACAGGTGATATCACAATCAATCCGGACGCCGGATGTTTGGTCATGACGACTGAAATTTTGAGAAGTATGTTGTACCGAGGTAGTGAAGTGATGAGAGAGGTTGCCTGGGTTGTATTCGACGAAGTTCATTATATGAGAGATAAAGAGCGTGGTGTTGTCTGGGAAGAAACCATTATATTGTTGCCAGATAAGGTCCACTACGTTTTCTTGTCGGCTACTATACCGAATGCGATGGAATTTGCCGAATGGATTTGCAAAATCCATGTTCAACCTTGCCACATTGTTTACACAGACTTCCGTCCAACTCCATTGCAGCACTATCTCTTCCCTGCTCATGGCGAAGGTATCTATTTGGTTGTCGATGAAAAGAGCACGTTTAGAGAGGAGAATTTCCAAAAGGCCATGACATCCATCAGTAACCAGTCTGGTGACGATCCAAACTCAGTGGATTCCAAGGGCAAAAGGGGCCAATCCTACAAAGGAGGGGCAGCAAAGGGAGATGCCAA
This sequence comes from Torulaspora gathmanii, assembly GCA_030580195.1. Lineage (NCBI taxonomy): Eukaryota > Fungi > Ascomycota > Saccharomycetes > Saccharomycetales > Saccharomycetaceae > Torulaspora > Torulaspora gathmanii. The sequence goes on along the minus strand of JAKTSM010000009.1, from coordinate 367,803 downwards.
AGGAGATATTTACAAGATCGTCAAGATGATCTGGAAGAGAAAGTATAACCCTGTCATTGTGTTCTCCTTTAGTAAGCGTGACTGTGAGGAACTTGCGCTGAAAATGTCCAAGCTGGATTTCAATTCTGATGATGAGAAGGACGCATTGACCAAAATTTTCAATAACGCTATTGCCTTGTTGCCTGAGGTTGATAGAGAACTACCCCAAATTAAGCATATCTTGCCCCTGTTGAGAAGGGGTATTGGTATTCATCATTCAGGTTTGTTGCCTATTCTGAAGGAGGTCATTGAAATTTTGTTCCAGGAAGGATTCTTGAAAGTGCTGTTCGCTACTGAAACTTTCTCCATTGGTCTTAACATGCCGGCAAAGACTGTGGTGTTTACGTCGGTCAGAAAATGGGATGGTCAGCAGTTCCGCTGGGTTTCCGGTGGTGAGTATATTCAAATGTCAGGTCGTGCCGGTCGTCGTGGTCTTGATGATCGTGGTATCGTCATCATGATGATCGATGAGAAGATGGAACCACAGGTAGCTAAGGGTATGGTCAAAGGGCAAGCAGATAGACTAGATTCAGCTTTCCACTTGGGGTACAATATGATTTTGAATTTGATGCGTGTTGAAGGTATTTCTCCTGAGTTTATGCTTGAGAACTCTTTCTATCAATTCCAAAATGTGATTTCAGTGCCCAGGATGGAAAAGAAGCTTCTTGAGCTGCAAATAGAAGCCGATGTTATTGCAATCGAGGATGAGGAAAATGTCAAGAATTATTATGAAGTCAGAAGAACTCTGGAGAGTTACAACGAGGATGTTCGTCATATTATCACACATCCTGCTAATATCTTAAGTTTTCTTCAGCCTGGAAGGATGGTCGAGATCACGGTCGATGGAAAGGACGGTTATGGTTGGGCTGTGGTGGTAGATTTTGCAAAGAGGATGAACAAACGTAATCCGGCTGTTGAGTACACTGATCACGAGTCCTATATCGCAAATGTTGTTGTAAACACAATGTACGCTGATTCGCCTATTAATCTGATAAAGCCATTCAATCCTAAATTTCCTGAGGGTATACGTCCAGCTCAAGAAGGAGAAAACAGCATGTGCGCAATCATCCCAGTTACACTAGACTCAATTCGCCGAATTGGGAATTTAAGGCTTTTCATGCCTAAAGATATCAAGGCAAGTGGACAGAAGGAGGTCGTTGGCAAATCGCTTCAAGAGGTGGCACGGAGGTTTCCTGACGGCATACCTCTCATAGATCCTGTGAAGAACATGAAAATTGAGGATGAGGATTTTGCAAAGCTTTTGAGAAAGATCGAGGTGCTGGAAGACAAACTCTACTCCAATCCTCTAACTCAGTCAGTAAGATTAAAGGAGCTGTATGAAAACTTCAGGAGAAAGCGTGCTCTTGAAGATGAATCAAAACAGCTGAAGCATAAAATCAGTGAGTCACAGGCGGTTATTCAACTTGATGATTTGCGCCGTCGTAAGAGAGTGCTTCGTCGTCTTGGCTTCTGTACTCAAAGCGATATCATTGAACTGAAAGGCAGAGTCGCATGCGAAATATCATCGGGTGATGAACTGCTACTTACTGAGCTGATATTCAATGGTAACTTTAATGAGTTGACACCTCAGCAGGCAGCCGCCCTGCTCTCATGTTTCGCATTCCAGGAGCGCTGTAAAGAAGCACCACGACTCAAGCCGGAGTTAGCAGAACCGCTAAAAGCCATGAGAGAGGCTGCTGCTAAAATCGCCAAGATAATGAAGGATTCTAAGATAGAAGTGGTTGAGAAGGATTATGTTGAGAGCTTTAGGCACGAATTGATGGAAGTGGTCTTCGAGTGGTGTAAAGGAGCCAGTTTTACGCAAATTTGTAAAATGACCGACGTTTATGAAGGGTCCCTAATCAGAATGTTCAAGAGACTGGAAGAACTGGTGAAAGAACTGGTTGACGTAGCAAATACTATCGGGAACACGGCTTTGAAGGAAAAAATGGAGACTGTTTTGAATTTGATTCATAGAGATATTGTCTCGGCCGGATCTCTGTATTTGTGAGATTGTCGTGTGGTAATTATTGTCACTTATGTAAACTTTAAGCACGTAATATAGATACCTTCCAAACTTCTAAAATTATGTGATCATACGTAAGATGAGGCTATATTAGTGCGAATCTCATTTCTTGACCTTCCACCTTGTATTTTGATCAGCTCATCTTTTAATGAAGAAGTCCACTCAGATCCTCCGTATTTCAGTAAGTTCTCAATCGTTTCACGGCGCAAAGCAACCGTTTCAGGTTCTCTAATGTCCCCATAATCATGAGATATGAGATTCGACATTACTTTAGGCAGCTCGTTAAGGAGGTATTCACTGCAATGGGAATGCTGAGAGAAGCCCTGAAGTAAAACCATCTGTTCCATGTATGGCATTGCTAAGATGGAGTCGGCGGTAAGATGATCCTTGAGCATCACAAAGCACCCAGGATCAGCGATAAGGTTTCTTATTATACCCAGCTTCGATGGCGTGAGATTTGCAGATCTGACTATCAATGAGGGATGGTGCTGAAACAGATACGCTGGGTTGACGAATGACAAAAATTCGGTCAGATGAGTCGAGATAGTTGCCATGTGGATATAAGTCTCATCTAGCTCTCTGAATAAAGAATTGTCCTCTAGATATGAGAGGCAGCGGAAAAACTTGAAGAGATATGTTAAGCCAAAATACTTCACATCTGGATAATTTTCTAGATCAGAGTATATTTGACCAAAAGTTGGAACCACGATTGCAACATACTTGAGAAGCCACTTTTGTGAAGGTTTTCCAAGTCTGATGGTATCTACGTCTCTCAAAAGTTGAGTATAATAAACCACGATATGAATGAAGATTACAACATCAATTTCAATCGATTGCAGGATCTCACTGGGCTGTATGACAAACAGTTTTTCACTGAACTCGGTGTGATCCATGTGGACACTAAGCGTGCCCAGTATTTCCAGCAATCTTGCCATAGAGGTAGGTTCAAATTTTCTTCTAATGGCCATCAGTTTGGGAAAGTTGTTCACCATTATTCTTCTTCTTATCAGCTCATCAGAGCTCAGGCTGGTAATTGACTTTTCTATGCTATTGATCACAGATATTTCTTGGGTCGGATCGAAGTAAAGATCCAACAGTATGTCAAATAATCTTGAATTGGCAAAGAGACCCTTCGGATAAGACCTCGAGATGACCTGATTAGCAGCTTGTATTAAAGCAGGAATTCCGCTTTCTAAGGAAGTTGCAAGGTCTTCAATGGAGAATATTGCTAGGACATCTTCGAAAGAGCTGATCTCGATTAACTTACTCAGTAATTCAAGCAATAAATCATAGTCCAAGTTTGATTCGCTACTGGAAGCAATCAACAGACGCTTGATATTCGCTAGCAACCTTTTGGGAGCCACCTTCAAGGATTCAATTGAACTCAAATTCAGTAAGCACCTATCCAGCTGTGTATTCACACGTGAGTCTAACTCTTCGGCTTCTAGTGCCTCATTCAGCTCTTCCAAAATTTGCCTGATACTTGACGAATCCACAGACTTCACACTCGACATCATGAAGGCTGGAAGGCCACTTGGAACAATCCTCACGAGCTATATTCAAGTGGTTAATCAAGCTTATTTCAAGCTAACATGAATACCTTTAATCGTTACAAGCGATTTTGGTAGGAAAAGAGCTGAAGATAACGAAGTATTACTGCCCTTGGTCCAAGTCTTTTCACCTGAGCAGTATTCTTCTAAGTAATTCTGAAAGGAGCTTCAACTACTCTCATTGATTTTATTTGCAGGCCTAGTTTTTAAGCTCTTACTTGTCGCCTTGAATTCAGTTCCTCACGACCTAAACGTAAAAAAATATCACTACTATGTACAAATTTAATTATTCTTAGAGCCTCCCATCGGCTTGTTGTAGACTTTTATATATTCGACAACTCTGGGATCATCCTTGAGTTCTCTTGTCCACTCACTCTTTCTCTTTTCACCCTCTTTGACCCAACTTTTAGGCCAGTCATCTTCCTCCTCCTCGCCCAGCTTGAGATCATCCTGATGCTCAAACGGCCTGATACCCTTCTGTTCAGCCAAATCCGCAACAGCTGAACATACCGATTCGGCATAGCACCTCTTTTGGTAAAATCTGTATATTCTCTCTGGAATAGTCAAAAAACCGATCAAATTTGGGATAGGAATCATGAGAACTGCTTGATGGAATAGAACAGGAACACTTGTAGCTGGATCCCTGATGATCGAATCGCCATGGTTCGAACTTAACTCTATAGGAAATTCAACACTAGAGTAATCGCCAGGGCTGATAAAGGGTTTCAAGACTTTCTTATCATTAGCCTTGTCTTCCGATTCACCTTCGGAAGAATCAACTGTCTCTGGTTTCTCTTCTATTTTTGCCTTCGAGCTTCCATCATCTCCTTCTTGCAGAGGTTCTTTGATCTCCTCAATTCTGGGTTTGTCTTCTGGAAGTCCTGGTGGATCCAGAGGTCCCAGCATACCTTCATGCAATCCAGCTATATATTCCTTGTAAGCTCCCCTACCTAGACAGATGACACCACCGGCCAACGAAGGGTCAGGGTTCAAGGAGTCTTCACAGATGACGGTAGGCTTTGGTGTCTTGTAAAAGATGCCCATCACGTCTCTGTAATCGAATTCGTTCTTAAACTTTTTGGCAAGCTCTGCATCAAACTCATTTTCATCCTGACTACCAACCACATCATTCCTGCTGTTATTGCCGCCTGTGCACTCTGCTTGTTTCAATTGCCTCCTCAACTCTCTGATCCTGTTAGCCACTTCGGTCCTTATAACACCCTGTTTCTCCTCCTCTATGACTTCGTAATCTAGGCCAGCATAGTACAATATGGGCTTCACATATCTTCTCCACACTTTCAAAGATGTGTCCAGATAATCACTTGGTGGTGGTGCAATGAATACAGTGATCTTCCTTGGTTTTCTATTGACATCCAGATTCCCAGACGAAAGATGCTGAACCACATCTCTATAGTGACTTCTGATCTGCTTTTGCTTTTGCTTATCGTATACTATACCGGAGACAGATACTGTTAAGACAGACCAAAATACCATCCAATTTCTCGACGGAAACTTCAAGGGTGGGATCCCCATCATCCTAAAAGCTGGGTTCGTATACCCTGGCTTGACATTCTTGGCATTGGACCCCATCACGCTAAATCAAACGGTCTCAATTCACCAATACCTGTACTGTACGCTCAGCGTTGTACTTTACCGATGCCATCAATTTTTCACTACTTGCCCACAACCGAAAACTACAACTATCAAGTTTTGTTAAAATGATTAGATCTATGAACTATATAGGTTAGCGAGGAGCTCCACCGCGGCTGAGGCAGCTCAGCTTTCGTTCAAATAACCAGTCCGGCTGGGAGACTCTCTAATTGTGGTCGCAACCTTCGTCGTTCCAAGCCAGATTGAATCTTCCGTCCGGAACTGTATAGTGGGCAATCTTATTAATCACTTCCTCCGGAGTGTTAGCTACTTCGATGATGAGACCATTCTTCTTACTGATGAACCCTTCCTTGATGGAGTGACCGATGAACTCCAATAGACGATCGTAGAAACCATCAATGTTGAAAAGCACGATAGGTTTACTGTGAATCCCCAATTGAGACCAAGTAATACACTCCATAATCTCTTCCAAAGTACCGTAACCACCGGGCATAGCCACAAAAGCATCACTCTCGTCAGCCATCTTCCTCTTTCTCGTGTGCATATCTGGCACTACACAGGTATCACCGTACTTGCTCGAAATCGGAGTCAAACCCTTGTGGTTGTCAACAGATTCCTTAAGCTTCGCATTGACTTCCTCATCTTCGCCAGAGTATCTCTCCTTCGCTACCAACGCATTGGGGATGATACCCAACACTTTCCCGTCACAAGCAGGTCCCATGGCAGAGCTGGCAATGGTACCCATCAATCCCGTGCTGCCGCCACCGTAGACAAGCCTCCATTTCAGCTTATGCAAAAGTCCCCCTAACGCCTTAGCTTGATCCGAATACTTCGAATCGTTGCCGAAGCTCGAACCACAGTAAACACAAACACTACTAATACCAGATGTCATTTTCTATTAACTTTTGAAACTACACACCAAACAATTCACTGACTAGAACCCGTTGTGTGTCTTAAACTGTCAAGTTTTATACTATCAGGCTTTATCTATTGCTGTTCCCTATCTATTCGGCGTTGCCCATGGATTTGATTAGGGCACAAAGCTAGGGCTTGTCCTAGGCGCGCTGGTCTCTTCAAGAAGCGATTGATCGATCAAATACACCACTTTTTAGTAACACTTCCAGGACTAGAGAGGCAGAAGTATGGCGGTAGATGGCAGCACAGCGCTTCCGGGTTGGAGTATAAGCCGATGATCGTAGTTTGGTGCGCTTGGGGGGTTCTATGGGAGTTTTTGATGTGGGCGGCTAACGCCACCGGGTAAAGAATCTACAAGAATGAACAGTGACGCGAGAGAGAAATAGGTCTTTAGATGGGCTGCAAAGGGACAAGAACCCAGGCGCCGAGTTTGAGGTGTTGATAAAGAAAGTACATCACGTGATTGAAGTTGCGTATGCTAGAGAATGCATGCAAGATGTAATACTCCACAGGCCACTACTGCAACATGAAAAATGAGCGGCATTACGGTGAGCGGCTTGCGTGGTGACTTTTCGTTGCGTGACTTCCTTTTACTGGTAACCCTGAAGGTGCGTGTTTGCCAGAGCCGAAAAATTAAAAACAGATGGGCTTGAGCTGGGATGGAACCGCCTAGCAGACCTGGGGATGTCCGTGTTGAAGGCGTGGGGTTGAGTTGAAATAAAGAGGTTTAGATTATTTCTTGGTATTTGCAACCATTGAATTGGGGAGTTACAAGGTTGACGGCGGTTCACCCGACAAGATGCCTTCAAATTGTATGCCAAACGCGGACAGGAACGATAGCCATGCATATGGAGACGAGGGTATAGTCCATGGTCACATTCATAATTACGATAACATGACTCTGATCCACGGTCATGTTCACCGTGCTTCTTCTGGTGCCGGTAATGCGCCTGCGGACAGATCCTTTATGTCGAAGACTGGACCGGGGTTTGAAAGGATGCAGCCAAGTACAAGTATGGCGATAAGCAACAAGTGCTTTGATGAGAGTGACGATGTTGATTGTCAATTTTTTCAGTTTGTCAACTATCATCAAAGCGGCAAAACAGTCAGCGGCGAGGGCGCTGGGACAATCAAATCCGAGGTAGGTGGTAAGGGTTTGGATTTACTGGGCAAGAGATCGTCAGCCACCCACCTGTATAACGATGAGGCGCTTGTACTGCCGGCCAATAAGCGGAAACTGTCGAATAGTGCTTCAGATGAGAAATGTCATTGTCCGCCAAAGATCCTGGAGATCTGTTGCGACATGGAGCACGATTCTGCGTCAAAGAATAACGCGGAAACTGCAGATATCATACCGAGAGCAATCGATCGCGAAGAATTGAGACGATATAAGAAGAACAGGAAACAAGTATTGAAGAGTGGTATTGACTCTTTTGCTAATCTCAATATAAACAATTTACCAGGTGATAATTGCGATGTATCCTGCGGTCAAGACGTAGAGTCTCACGAAAATGAGTATGACGACGAAGATGACGAGAACATTTTTGAAAAGTTTTGCGAAGAGTGCTTGAATCTGGGACATGTGCAGAAAAGAGAGGGAACTTCTCCACCTGAAAGCCTTGAGAGTGGTTTGAAAAATCAGCACTTTCATTACCAACATCACGATCACTCTCATCCCCTCTTACCCAGAGAAAACTCTTCAACCACGCTCTCATCAACACAGTCTGCAGATAGTGAACTGGAGTCATCGGGCGACAAGGACAAGTTCTTGCCAGCTCAGATTATGAACCCTATATCTAGCGTGCCACCGTTGGCAACTAAGAAATATCCGCACCATGTCATGAGCTCTCATATCGATTTACAAATCCTAGACGATTTATGCAACATATCATCGCTATATGAAGTTCCTTTTGCTAATCATATGAACCACCACAACCATGTACACGACAATGAGGGAAATCAAGGGATTAATCTCTTGGAGTCTTCGATAAAAGGCGATCCTCAATATCCCTCAGGCCGTAATAATAGTGGTAAGCAGAACCACCATCATCATAGGGTCCAATTGCAGAAGTGCACCATGACAAATTGTCAACCCACGGGGCTCAATAACGATATTGCTCCCACGAATTACTCTGACCCTGCGTGGAGCGGCAGGAACTACAGCTTCGAAAGATCAACAGTTCCAAAAATCGAAAGCCCGATGACTACCGATTTATCTTACCACTACCCAGTGTCGAAGAGCGAGGAAGTTTCCGACCTTTCTCACGAATCCAACATGATAGAATTCAATTGGTCATTCAAGAAAGAAGAAAATGCTATTCAATGTAAATGGGACCAATGTCCTGAATCATTTTCCAGTTTGATCGATCTACAGAAGCATATGCTCAGTGACCATGTCGCAGATAAAGACGCGTCCTGTTATTGGATACCATGTACGTTCAAAGGTGAAGATACCTGTTCTCTGATTAATCACATTAACTCAGATCACGGAATCAACTTCGGGTTAAACGTTGCCCCTAGAGACTCTTGCATAGAACAAAAGCAGGCGCTCACTGGACGAGATCGGCTCCCTCCAGCAGTGCCATCACTTCACGATCAGAGCCCGGAGACATCTCAAACTGCAGAATTTCAATGTAAATGGGGTGACTGTACGCAGACATTCGATTCTGCTGCTACCTTGACTAAGCACTTAGAAGAGCACTTAGACCGAGGGAAATCTGAATATCAATGTCTGTGGCGTGGCTGTAATCGAAAGTTTGCCCAGAGGCAAAAGTTAGTTCGCCATTTGAAGGTCCACTCCGGGTATAAACCCCATAAGTGTCAAGTCTGTGCAAAATGTTTCTCTAATGAGGATACGCTCACTCAACACATGAGAATCCACTCCGGAGAGAAACCCTTCGAATGTCACATATGCGGCAAGAGATTTTCTGTTTCAAGTTCATTGAAAATACACATAAGAACTCATACTGGCGAAAAACCACTGCAATGTAAGGTTTGTGGCAAGAGATTCAGTGAGTCATCCAATTTGAGCAAGCATATGAAATGTCACAAGAAAAAATACAGTTGTGAAAACTGCAAACGTGGTTTTGACACAATCGAGAAGCTTCAGGCGCACGAAGCCCGATGTTTCAAAACTACGTAGGGCGTATACATAATCTATTGCATTCCGATATTTACCACGTTTTTACGTTTAATCTCAAGGTACACATAATCGACCATCCCCCAATCTTCAAGTCCTTGGTCTATCTCCTCATTTATTATGCCAAAGCTCTTATCTGCCAATAGCTGTCGTAGTCGTTGCCTCTCTTTGGCGTATTTCGGTCTTACAGGTATCTCTAAGAAGCAAACGCCTTGATCGGACAAGAATCGTTCGATCATATTGACGACCAACTCCGGGTGGTTGGGGGAGTATATCGGGTCAGAGACTATCAAAATGTGGAAGACTTTATCAGTATGCGCGACAATAAAATCTGAAGGATCTGTCCAGTCTAGAGCTGCAACTTTGGCAACATTACTTAGTCCATTGATATCAACATTCTTGCGCAAATTCGGAACGATAACAGGTAGGTCCGTTAGGAACATCTCTGTCCCATTATTCTCATAAATTTCGATCCATTTGGAAATCCATGATATACCTGCCAACCCAGTTCCAGAACCCAGTTCGAGCACTCTCAGTTTGGTACTATACTGCGTCTTCTGTAGCCTTTTTATCAACTTTTGGGACAAGATAAAAGAAGAGCCCCATGTTTTCCAACCCAGATTATCAGCAGTCAAAGAAGGTTCATGAATCTCAATGCTGCGCTCCAGTAAGTCGAAAGTAAATTTCCTAGACATCGAGGGCTGAGCTGTCCGCCCGCAACTCTCGGCAATTCTCAAGCTCACTTGTCTGATGATTTCATCTTGCAATGGCAAGTCTTTTCTCTCGTAGTGCTTCAGCACCGATGTGTAGTACTGGAGCATGGAAGCTCCATGTGTTGCAACCATTTGCGGGACCTTGCTGCATATTTTGGCAGCGCTATCTAGATGAGAGTTGGGCCATTGTTTCGTATAGTAAGTAACAGTTTTGTCCAAGTATTCCACAGGCACATGCTTCTCTTCGCATATACTAGTCACTGTGACGTCCTGCTTAGTATCCACTCCACTGAAGTTGACCTGGTTGGCGGGCTGCAGCAGATACAAGACACACAGCACTGCCTGCGGAGGTGCAAAATGAACTTGAGGCAAATCCATAACATCCAGAAACCCTGAGTTTTCGATATTTTCCTCAAACTCGCAAATTATTGACTCTCTGTCGACGCTGTCAAGAGGGCTGCCGTTCTTTGGAGAACTCGTAGGTTCAGTCTCTATTTTAACTTCATCAGCGGTATAAAGATCAAGTGGATCAAACATCCCTGGGATGAGATCAGGTCCTCCAGCCTTTGGCTATTATTTCTGATCCATAATTCACCTGATAGCTCATCTCATCGCATCTCTAAGTGAAAAATTTCAGTTTACGATGACTCGCTGGAGATCTTATGGCTCAGTAACCACAATAAACGTCGGCGTTGAGTTTCAAATGGATGTCAACCACTCCGATCCATGCTGCTCACCCAGTAAGAGCTTATTTCACCGAATCGTATACCTTGGTGCTTTTCAGGTTCGAAAGATCACTCAATAAGCAGTTCAATTAGAAGTGCTCGCTAAAGACAACGAATAGAGCAGAATTCAGACACTCGTCGAACTCAATTGAGCGAGGAACAGCTTGACGAAATAAATGATAGCTTGAAGGACCCAATGGTCTTACAGAGGCACGTGATGATCTCATAAGACGGTTAATAGTCAAAGGGACCTGATCTGGAAGTCCGTCAAGTTCCTCTAGAAGGTAGAACAAAGGCATTAGAGCCTTTTACGAAGCTTCTAATAGAATTATGAGTCTCGTTCCGTACAAGGAAGGTTCTGTTATACTGGATGATCCTACTTCGAGATCGCTAGTGATCGTGTACCCGTCAAACGGATCACTGGAGTTCTTCGAGAAAGTGTTTGACACCGAGACTGGCGAGGTTGATCCTTCCTGGGAAACTACTCCGAAAGCTTCTATTGCTACGTTTGTGTGTCCTCAATGCGGCACTGAGGTTAGTGCAGACTCTTCAACAGACCGAAATGATACCTTGGATATCCTGAAGGAGACCTCTGCCAGCAGGCAGCTTAGATCGAGAAGCGGTCTCTCTCGCAAGTATTTCAAGTTACTGGAGAGCAGCCATAGGCACTGCTCTCTTGCACAGGAGGAACAACCGGCTTTGGCACCCCAGCATCAGTTTTTCCTCCCTGATAATCTTTTCATTCCCGGTTACTTCCATAAATTCTTCAAGACAATATGTCTCTTAGGTAATGGTGCTCGTGGGTCAGTGTACAAGGTTGTGCACAGGATTGGAGATATAGAGTTGGGTGTATTTGCCTTGAAGAAGATTCCGATTGGGAATGACATGAAGTGGTTTCAAAAATGCATTCGAGAAGTGAAAGCTTTAAGTTCCTTGACCAATGGCAGTGCTAATCTCATCACGTACAACCATGTTTGGCTGGAGATGAATACTGCCTGTGGCTTAGTTAGGACTGTGGACGGAAGACAGTCGGATACAGTTGAGGATATTCCCTGTATATTCATACTTCAACAGTACTGCAGCGGCGGTAACCTTGAAGATTTCATTTTGAGGGACGTTTTCCATAGGTTGCAGGACCTTGAATCTCGAGAAGAGAGAAAGAAGAAGTTCCTGTATCGAAGGAGCCATCCTAACGAGGAAATGGGTCTGGCGACACAACAGATCATATTCATAATCAAAGATCTGGCCACGGGTTTACAAGAACTTCATGATATCGGTCTTATACATCGAGATTTAAAGCCATCTAATTGCTTACTGCTGGAGAAAAATTTGGAAAACAAGCCTCTTGCGGAGTATTTTCCAACTACGATAATTGGGGATTTAGGAGAATGTCAGATGGATGGCGAGTCAAGAAGTGCGACAGGGGCTACTGGAACTTTGGAGTTTACTGCACCGGAAGTCATAATACCAGGCACTAGTCAACATAAACCGACAAGTTATAACGAGTACACCTTCGCATCAGATCTTTATTCCCTTGGGATGATTTGCTACTTCATTGTCTTTGGAGAAATACCATTCGAGTCTCAACTTGAAATTAGTCAATTGAAGCATAGCATCTTGGGATTCAAATTAGACAAACCTTCCTTGGTGAAGAAACACGAACAGATGCACTTGAAACCCATAAACGAGCGAATTTTTGATCTGATGGAAATGCTCTTATCAAGAAACATTACCGAAAGACCCACGGCAGCAGAAGTCGTTCATTTCCTAGAAGACCTGATAGAAAACAAGGGTCAACCGGAATTGATGGTCCGTCGTTCCAGTAATGAACTGGAACTACTTCAGGACGAGCTATCCCTGCCTCTTGAGATGGAGGACCTATCAGAACAACATGTGGATGAGATTGTCGAAAGCTCGGAAGCAGCCTCTGAAGAGAAGCGGCAGTGGCCTTCCGAAAATCATCAAAAACTCTTTTGCATTGTGATAAATTTGGTTCTCACGATGGCCACTCTATTGTCGATCAAAGATTCCGTTTTATCGCACTTATCACTAATACTATTGGGCGCCTCGCTGAAAAGCGGGCTGAAAGCTCAGAAATGGATCATTTCTAGCTTAGCACTTATGCTGATCATAACTAAATACAACAGCGGTTTTGAATCAACCTCCTCTACTCATACATTCTAGCATAGCATTCTTATATACATTCATGTATTGACAAAAAAACCAAAGTCAGTAAGGGTCGACAGTCGTAAGAAAGACAAGGAATCGAGGCCATCCAGTTATCAATGGAGTTATGAGTCAGCCTCTGAACCGTAAGAGAAGTGCTACAACTGTTTTAAATACTGGGAAACAAGGTGGGGATCAAAGCACGACCAATAGAACAAGAGCGAGATTCTATAGCATATCTTCGGATATCATCCCACAAACCTTAACACATCCTGACGATGACGAGGCAGTTAAATCAACGAAATCAACAGCAGTATTTCCACCTAGCTGGTCACACGTTGGATTTCAATCCATTTTCCAAGGCGGCGGTCAGAGACGATCCAAGCATAGTCTCAAATCGAACACTTCGCCAGAGGATCAATCATTGGCAACCGATAAAAGCTCAGATTCCTTTGCAAGTTCCATTCACAAGAGAGACCATCAGAGATCTGAGGACGACCTTTCCAGCGAAAGCATAAATACAAGTAGTTCAAGTACTAAGGGCAAGATACGGTCTTCGATTTTAGGAATAAGCAAGGATAATCAATCTCTTGGGGAAAGGGGCTCAAGGATATTTCGAACGAATACTAACAGAAGCAGTTCGAGCCTTTCAGGACCGCTCCTTAGCTCGAAAATTCCAAACAAGACAAGTTCGCTCTCCAGCGTAGCAAGGAAGTTATTCAGGCACCGGCAACGGGGAATACCTCACAATGAGGAGTTGGATTCGCCTACTCCAAATTCCCTGAGTAAAATTCTCCATTCGTCATACGCCAGGCATAAGGCTCCATCTCAATTCATCCACAGCAGCTCGAATGACTCGAAGTCCGCACATCAGTATCATTCTCTGAATCAAGGTGGACTTAACGATAAACAACTCTCACCCACACAGGATGAGAACTCTTTCACTGCTAACTTGATCTATTTGCATCATTTTCTCAAGAATCTATCCACGCTTCAGGCTAATTATAAGAACTTATCAACAGAGGAGCTGCATGTTCTGGAAGAAAACGTATGGACGGTTCACTGCGCCATCATTTCTGAGTTGTTTAGGTCCAAAAGGATATGGCAACTTCCAGCCAAAGTCGAAGATCTCAACAGGCTGCTCAGTTTCTTCATCACTTTAAAGACAGACAGTAAGGCCTCATCACCAAATGGGATATTCCTCAATGAAGTTGAAGAGTTTTTGACGTCTTCTTTGTACAGTCTGGAGAACCAAATCGTTTTCAACCATGCCAACGAAAACATAATGAATACATCGCTTAAAAGACTTGGTGTAATATGGCAATTTTTCTACCAGCAAGTATATTACGATGTTATGGCAGTTTTCTTACCTTTGGAAAAGAGTTTCCGAACAAGCTCAAAGTACTGGCATGATAGAAACTTTTCGGAAAGTTCAACACATGATGTCTTATCCGTAGATTGTTTACTGTTACGATGCTTTCGGGATTCCATAGTACTACCATATTATCAAAACTTTATCAATAGTAATGAAGGTGCCAGCAAAAGTTTTCAAATGTACATATTCAATGAGGAAGAAGAAAATGGAGTTACTCAGCAGGATAAGCTTACCTTACTGCAATGCTTTGGGGTTCTCAGCTCGATACAAAGTAATGACCAACATCAAAAGGTAATCGAAGAGCTGTTAGATGGAACGCGAAAAAGCATATAGACAGCTTTCTAAAGAATTTTCAATCTTCAACTATTCCATAGTACACCATGGTCTGCCATCAGCGACCTGGTGCTCACATAAGAATGGTTCCAATCTAATGCCGAGAAGTGCAGCCACAAGCACACCAAAAGAGTCTGCAATCGAAACAGAACCCAAAGCAAATTCTCTCTTTGGGCCTTCGACTTCCTCCAGAATGTTTAAAAACGTGTTGACATACGCCGCACCTCCCAGGAAACCTTCATAAAACACTAAGAGCATTATTGGCCAAGGTGACGAGGAGACATAATACCATGACTGTAACCCTACGAGGCAGAAATTTACACATTGCAATGATGATAGCAGATACAACCGCTTCATCCTCACGAGATGGGCTGTAGAGCGGGAGATGAAAACACCCAGTTGGTATAGTGTGCCATACGTGACATATATGTCTCTGTACTTTCGCCAGAAGAAAGGCATTCCTTTGTTTCCCAGCGGGAAGAGTAAGGTCGGTGCTACCGCTTGATTGATCATATATTCGAAGAGATAAACCGCAGTGAGTGGCAACATGAATGGTATGATCAAATCTTTCAATTTCTGACAGGTACCAAACAAATTTCCTCTTAAATCCAACAGTAGGTCCTCCTTCACCACCGCAGATACCGCTGTCGGTGGCGCCAAAGTCAATGTGTCTAATTCTCCCTGGTTGCCATCATTAGCTAGAAACGGTGTGGTTGCGCTGCATTCCAGATCCTCTTGGCTGGTCCCCAGTTTATAGTATAATAAAAACCCAAAAGGTAACACACTAAAAGATAGTAAAGATACAGTCACTGGAATCTTGAGTAACGATGTGAACAGCATGTAAATTCCACTACCGAACAGACCGGCACCGCCAGTTCCCGATGACCACCCATTTAAGGCCACTTCTTGATAGTAATGGGTCAATTGCAAGAATGTGACCTCCCCAAACCCTGAAGACAAGGAAGCCAATGCTATGCCAGCCAGACATACGGATAAACTGCCATATGAAACCAGCAGCATACCTACACAGCTGCAGACAATTAGAGATAGAATCCTGTGGGAGTATCGTACCTTATGGATAAAGAAAGGTGCCACCAATTTGATCAAAAATGCCGGCAAGATGTCAACCAGTAGCACCAGCGATTTGGGTAAGCTTGGTCCAACTATGTCTGCGGCAGCAGACAAGATAACCACGTAAAGCACATTATTGACCAAACCAAATATCCAAAAGCATATGTATATTAGGCGATTAGAAGGTGCCATGAATTGATCAGCGAAACTAGTCAGTCACTTTCTTTAACCTACAGTTAACCAAGGCCAAGTAGCTAAAAGGCTTCAACAAACAGCGAACTTCTCTACAAGAAGGTGTGCGGCACGTGCAGGTGAAGATATATCAAGACAACCTAGATAGCTATGTAAACGGATCACAAATAGTTTTTGAGCAATCTCAGCCTGTCGACTGCTTTCTCCAAGTATTCGTCGTCCTTACAGACCGCGAATCTCAAAAGGTTCTCGGCAGCCTTCTCGTGCTCCTTGATGTAGAATTCTGTTGGTGGGATGGCTACAACACCCAGCTCATTAATCAACCAGTGCGAAATATGGAAGTCCTTTGCCTTGTCAGCAAGCTCTTCTGGGTAGGGATAATCGTCCGGAATCTTGACCTTTGAGAAATCGACAAGAATGAAATAAGTTCCCTCTGGTACAGTGTATGGCAACCCCAGCTCGTCAAACACTTTGGTGAAGATCTCGTACTTACGAATGTACTCTTGCCTCATTTTCTCGAAATAGTTGACCTCTAAGGCATCGTTGATTGAGTTAGCGACTGCCTCTTGCAGAGGTGACGGCGAAGCGAAGCAAATTCTTGTATGAGCCTTTGAGACGTAGCTCAGCAACTCGGAGTTCAATGACACGACCCAACCGATTCTCCACCCGGTCGCAGCGAATGACTTGCCTGCAGATCCCACCGATAACGTCAATTGACCAATTTCCGGGCTGAGCGTTGCTATTCTAGGGAAAGAATGTGTGAAATATAGATGTTCATAGACTTCGTCAGAGATAATGACGACATTCTTCTTGACACAAATGTTTCCTATAGTAGTCAACTCTTCGCGGGTGAAAACCTTGCCTATTGGGTTATGAGGACTATTGATAATGACAGCCTTGGTCTTTTCCGTTATAGCATTAGCAAACTGCTCGTAATCGATGGTCCATTCAGTGCCCTTCACAGTACGCTTGTCCATGCCCTCTGGAGGATTGATCGGCACATAGACAACTTTACCACCCAAAAGCTCAATATTTGGAATATATTGATCGAAAAACGGTTCAAAGACAATCACCTCATCACCGGGATTGAGGATCCCCATCAAACACGCCAAAATACCCTCATTGGCACCAGTAGTCACCGTAACATTCTCACTTTTCAATTCAGCCTTGTACAAAGGAGAGTACAAATTGATCAAAGATTGGATCAAAGTGGGACGACCTCTGGTAGGCGAATACTGATTCACTAATGGGATCTCTATGGCCTTTTGAGCCTCTGTAATGGCAAACTTTGGTGGTGAGTAAGAAAAGAAACCCTGTCCCAGGTTAATCAGTTCACGGCCCTTATTGTTGGCATTGTTAGCAGCAGCTGCGGCAGCTTCGTTCGTCAAGGACCAAACGTCCTTAGCAACGTTGGCTGTAAAGTACTTGTTTGGCACAATGTGTGGTCTGTTCACAGTCATCTTGCTCAGCTTCCGGACGACTTGCTTCAACATACAAACCTAGCTCAATTCACTCAATTGGCTTGCTACATCCTTTAAAGCTGTTCGAATAGGCATTGGCAGTCCTGATAGATTGCAACTTATCTGTTGGCCATCAGCTATCGGTCTCGATGAGAGCTGAAGCCACAGTGCTTGCGGGCACGTGAAGTTGCAAGCTGGAGGCTCTATAAGGAACCATCATGGACTCAAATGATGAATCAAGCCTTGGAAAGACCGGAAAGATGCTTGTTCGTTCTGGACGGATTGGTACTTTGTACTTTGGTCGTAGGCTGGCGGTTGCAGGTTCTTATGTGAGAGGTTTCAGGTCAGAACCCACTCCAAGTCCACCAAAACTGCCCAAGGAAGAGCAGGAAGAATTCGAAAGGTTGCAGCGGATTGCACAGTCGCAGGAAGCTATCGATGCTTACAATCGGGAGGCAGCAGGGGATTCTACAAAGGAGAGTTTGAACTCTCCTCTGTTGACTAAGAACGATATCGGATCGTTCTCACCAGAGTTTTCGAAAACGTTGCCAGAGTTCGAGGGCGATACGAACCCGAAGACTGGAGAGATCGGTGGCCCCAAGCAGGATCCCTTACGGCATGGGGATTACTCTTTCAATGGAAGGGTCACCGATTTCTGAGGTATGAGCGTGTTAATAATGACTTTATTAGTAGGTAGGTAAATAGGTACATTTGTAGCGCCGATAGGTTCACAGATTGGCTGGCACTTGACGAGAGGCCAGATTCAATTGATGATTACATTCTTGGAGAATTTTGGTATCTTCCTCTAGCATGCTGCGTAGTTCTTGCCATTCTTCACGGGACTTGGTGTCGCCGTCGGTCCCCTGGGTGCTGATGCGAGTCAACTCTCTTCTCAAAAATGCTAGTTGTTCCTGCAGTTTCTGTTGGTTGCGAACGTTTTGGTTGAACATGAGGACTTGGTTTTTAATCTCTCTGAACCATGCAAGTTCCTGCTTATTGATACTTAGCTCTTTGAATTTTGTGGATTCACTGATCTTGGCCAGATTTTCCTTCAACTTGTTGAAACGAGAATTTAGTTTTGTACTGCGGGTTTCAAGATCGCCAAATTTGGTGGTTTGGAATTCCAAAATTTCCTTCATATCTTGCTGCTTCTGTATAAGTTCCCCAGAAGTCTTCAATTGACCGCATAGGTCGGATACTTGTTCGGCTAGTCGGTTGTGCAGTGTGGCGCCAAGACTTTGACCAATAGCGATTTTCTGGAACAACTCTTTAGAGTATTCCGTCAGCAAATCAAGTTGAACTTCGTTCGAATCGTTCTTGAGTGGGGCCTGCCTATCTTGTGGTTTGATGATCTGGCTTGGTGGTTTGGCCAGCTCTTTTTGAAATCTTTGGTTCAAGTTCGTTATTTCTTCTATGGGTTGGGAATAAGCTGCGTTATAATTTTTCTCATCAAGTCTTTTCGATGATGCACTACTGGCTTCCTTCGTTCCCTTGAGATCATTAGGCACCGGTCCGGCTAGCACTTCAGTGGCTGTAACGGAAGCGATACAAGCGTCTGAGTTTGTTCTCCACAGAGCCAATGTGTTTGAGACCCCACTGAATCGCTGGAAGGTCACCTTACTTTTGAAATTTATCTCACCGAGTGGCCTTAAATCCGAGTCTTCAAGAGATTTCGCTAGAGTACTTGACCATTGTGTCGTATCAATAGAATAAACACCATGTGCAGCTCTGACAAAGAAAAGACCGTGTAAACTCTTCTCGACCACTATTTCTTTCACATCTCCAGTTTCTAACTTCACCAGTTCGATCAAGGTCAAAGATGTGTTAAAATTGTAACCGACCGAATTCCAATTCATCGTAGGTTCTAGATCTTGTAGCATAATGGCGACACTACCATCATCCAGACTCATGAGAAGCAGCTCATTAGTATCATCAATGGGCATGACACCCACCGAACGACCGGTGCAATTATACATCTGTTCTGGGAACGGCGCGATGGTAAAAGGACCCTGGCCACGTGCTTGCCGTAGATCTAATGATACAGTCAATTGCTTACCACTGCTGTGGGTTTCACGTAGTTTTGAGACGAATTGAAGTTGTTTTATTGTGTTTTTTTTCACTTCAGAGTCGGTCTCGGTGTTCAGCTCCTCATATTGAATCAATGACTTGTACATCATTGCATCTAGTAAGCTCTCTGAGCAATCTAATGTCGTGGGTAGACACGGATAAAATGCATAAATATCTGAACCCTCGCTCACACTCAACGCATACAGAGTGATACCGTCCGAACTGAACGCCATGCTCTCAATATCGGTGATATAAGAATCCAGACTATAAGTACCATTGGAAGTATTCAAAACAGTCTGCTTCGCTCCTTCAAGGTCTTTCCAATTTTCAATGGTTACGGAGTCATCATCTTTCAGAATAACCAAGGTTTCTTGTTTGTATCCCAAAGGGTGGAAAAGAATCTGCTTGATCTTTGCCTCTCCGTCACAAACTTGATATCTACACCTTTGGAAAGCTCTGGCCATTTTAGAGGTATCTTTGTAACCCCAGGGGATCTCAATGACTCTGAACTCATCATCATTGTACAAGCACACATACTCCCCGCCTTTGGATACCTTGCCATGCCTGATCCCATCAAACACAGGTATCAATGGCATATAGTTGTAATTCTGATCATCATTATTGCACCATCTGACTGAGGAACTTCCAATCAGTATAGCTCGTGAGCCATTATCCGCTGTCACAAAAAACCTTTCTGTGCCTCCTAGATCTGCTAGCTTTCCACCAAAAATGGGGTGTGAATCAACTTTCATGCCTGAATTTAGGTGCAGCCTTGAACAAACCTTCTAGACGACAGCCAGACCAATGGTTTCTTGATTTACTCACCATCTTCAACGTTTGATCTAGGGCCATAGTTAATTCGAAGAATTGATGCCTCCGTCTAAGGTGATATTCTATGTAAAGTGCTAGTAATGAAGTGAGTAACGGTATTTACAGGTCAATTGGTCATCTTACGCGCTCACAGCTGTTGTAAGAAGTTATTCTGCTTAATTTTGGATCTATTAGCCTTCCTGATAAGTTTTTTCCTCAGCTTCAGGGGATCCTGGGCCAGTTTTTTGGCTTGTGCTTCGGGATCCAAAACTTCCCACAGCCATGCTGGATACTCGTTATCTTCAAGAGCAACCGGATCTTTCCCCGACTTTTTAACGTTCACGTTGAGTACGGTCCCTGCCGGACATGATGATTTGACAACTTTTGCGGACCCCTCTTGCAGACAAGCTCCAGCATGGAAGAGAAACCGTCTTGGAATAAAACGAAACATAGCCGCTGCTAGAATTGAACGAGAAGGTGCTTCCAGCCAACTGATATCTAATGAATTGTTGATTGAAGTGACCAAGCGATTGGACTGGAATGAAAAATAGGCTTCATCAAGGCATCACTACAGACGTTGATGATGAATCATGAGAAGCATCTAAATGAGAGTCCTCCTACCCATGAAGTCTTGCATTGGATCAATTAACCAGTATTAATGGTACTTCTAGTATCCATCCTATTATGAGATTCATGAAGACGTTCCAAGTAGCATAGTAGCACAGTTTTGGGCTGAAAACACTCCAAATGAAGAGATGAAACCTTAAAGCCACACATGCCAGTAAGAGACAGCAGCCTGAGATGCAGTTGAAGATTAGGAATGTCATTTTGTGGCGCGAGAAGTTTTGCCAGCTGTGATTCTTGCTGTAGAGGATTTTCCAAGTGAAAATGGACCAATAGATCGATGGAACAAAATTAGAGAAGCACATCATAAATCCTACGCCGTAGATGTTGTAATTTTCTGATACTCCGTGGTAAGCATTGGATAGATCCACAGTGGCTATCGAGTTTGTGCCACCAAACTGAAAAAACGTGAAATACTGCAGAATGAGCGACGTCATTGATGTAACCAGGGAATCGGCATCGTAAGTTTCAGTGAGTAGTCTGGTCAATGAATTCTTTAAGGCGTTGAACACGAGGAAGAGAGGGATATTCGGAGACGGTGACTGAAATATTAACAAGACTGTGAGAGGTGTGCAGATAGATTCCAGAGCGTTCTTCCTTTTTGCAATCATTTTGGTCACAACTAGATTTCCTACCATGCACCCCACAAGGCACTGGAAGAACAACTGAGCTAAAGGTACCAGTGAACCCTCGATAACATCAACACTTGTATCGTTTTTGATTATTGAACAACTTTTGAACGCCATTTGATACATCCAGTTGGGCACTGTCTCCCGGTTCACTACGGCCCAGCTAACCTTGTAAATGAAACAAAGCATAGTGATGAGAAACGTTGATAGGAACGACACAGCGTCCGTCTGCTGTAGGCCAAGGGTGAAAATAGTGAAGAAGTTCAAATACCATTGGTACATGGGGTGGCGCTTTAGAATCTCGAACACTGTGTTCTCATAGAAGTGCTTTTGGCCGCTATTATTCCAGGCACGTATTATTCTCAAGCAGACCATAATCAGAATATGATCATAGCCTTCATGGGGTCTGTACAAGCCTGAGATGATCACCGAACCCGTTGCAATCCACCACCAAATTTGATGCTCTTCTTCAACAAAGCTACTTCCAAAACTTGCGAACCCCACAATCAGAGAGATTGTCACAAGGACCATGAACGGCTTAGTAGCCTTCATTTGTCCAAAACCAGTCGCCATTGTAGCCACTGTCGAAAGCAGAAGAAGTATCAGTCCCATTGTCAAGAATTTATAGTTGTAGTCTGTTGCAGACCTTGCCAACTCGCCCTGAACATCCTTCATCAACTCAAAAATCGCATCAAGATCTTCAAAATGTCCCTCTGTCTCCTTGTAACCCTTTCTCACAGATTGAAGCTGGTGAAAGTTTTCTTGTACCTTTACCGTGGCCAACTTTGGATCCAGTAGTTGCAGTGTCTCGCGGATCAATATACCCACACTGTTTTTAGGAATGGGGAAATTGAAAAGAGCCGCCAAGGTTGGAACCAGATCAACCTGCTGTATCTGAGTCAGATACTGATAATCTGGGATAGCTAAAGTATCTTCTACTGGGAAATGTACCATCGATTGTTGTGCAGGGATTTCATATTTGTGCAGTTTTTTAGAAGCTAAAACCAAGCCCGCAGAAGTTTCACCGGATGATGAGCCACCATGATTACCATTATCATTCATTCCATGATCACCCATAACACAGATCAACGTATCTTCATCAGAGTTCTCGTAAAGCTGCTTAATAACAGCATCCATTTCCTCGTGTTTGTTCGGCATGAATTGTGAATTGGCACCACCCTTGTGTCCAATATGATCCAAACCCAAGTAATGCAATATAAGAACATCCCAATCGTCCTGATTATTCAATTGTTCTGGTATATGTCTAGTGACATTGTGGTCAACTTGCTCAAAATCGCTGACAAAGAAGGAATTGGTACCATCGTAGTCGTCAAAGAAGTCTAATGGAAATAATTTGAGCCAAGTGTCGTCGCCGAAGAACCTTATTTTCTTCTTCTGATTAATGAATTGTTTAACCCAAGAGTCTTGCTCGTTCAAATTGGATGATGAATCGTCCTCCGCAACATTTAAAATGGCATCCAGAAAGTTTGGAGTTGATCCAGTGGTAATACCCTTCAACCTTGGTAATGTGACCGTAGGTGGATTGGCGAACGCCGTAAATCCCCACGCATTGCCATCTTCAAGCAAGGTATGGACATAGGAAAAGTGAGACTTAGACTTCTCATAAACGAAATCACTTCTTAGTGCATCAATGACCACCAGAATAAACTTGTTGAACACTGGTTTAGCTTTAATCTGTAGATCAGGCTCGATGAAGAATTGTGCATCGCCTTTGAG
This sequence comes from Torulaspora gathmanii, assembly GCA_030580195.1. Lineage (NCBI taxonomy): Eukaryota > Fungi > Ascomycota > Saccharomycetes > Saccharomycetales > Saccharomycetaceae > Torulaspora > Torulaspora gathmanii. The sequence goes on along the minus strand of JAKTSM010000009.1, from coordinate 344,621 downwards.
AACCTTCTTCTGGGGAAAGAATCCGGCACAGAACAATGAAACAGCAACCAATTGGCAGACCAAAAGTCCAAATAGCCGCTTCGCCATTGACGGTTCAAACTCCTTTTGCTTCCTTCCCTGCTGGTTTTAAGCTCTCAAGTCTTAATTTCTATTCATCTTTCAAGTGTATAACGCGAAAATGTTAATAGTACGAGGAAGGTATCTAATATACAAAATAGCTATTAAAGATTCACTATTGTAGCAACTGGTCTCTATAGTGAGGTTGGTTATTGATGAACTTGGCGGCTCTCTTATCGTGTCTCTTCTTGTCTTTGAGCTCCGTTTGCCAAGTACGTTGTTGAACTTGAACTTTCTTTCTGTCGAATGGTGTAAGGAATGACCTAGTCTCTGCTGCCACTAGAGTACCTTGTCCCTCTGTAAGTTCAATTTCGGGTCTCAAGTTCTGTCTGTAATAACGTTGCAGAGATCTGTGACCAACTTTGATACCTGTGGGTAGATGAAGCTCAACTCCGTCGTGATAAATATTATCTACTGGGACTTCTTCGTCACTGCTAGCATCTTCTTCGCCGCTTTCAACATCTTCCCAATCTTCTTCGTTAGTCTCGCGATCCACCAGTTGCTGCTGGTATGTACTAGAGAAATCATAAAACTGCGAAACCTCGAGTTTCTCGTCTTCTTCCTCGTATGGGATCTTGCAATGTCTCTTGGCAAGCATGTGTGCTCTAACGGCTTCCAATGACCGACCCTGGAAATTACAGACAATACAGACGTTTCCCAAACCGATCTTCTCGGTCATGTATTCCAGTAGGCCGTCTCTATCAACCAGGTATTTCTGCTCGGGTATATAGAATCCATGATTTTTGAACATATGTTCTAAATTCAATTCAACGGTTTCAAAGCTCTTACCCTTGCTACAGAAGAAACATTCTGTCAAAGGTATATCGACTCTGTTATCAATCTTCTGCTGCATCAGTTTCTCAGCCAGTTGTTCTTCCGTCAACCCTTCTTCAGCGACGGATTCCTCGCGCTCGGATTCCCGGGAGGTAGGCTCCTCAGCGGCCACCTTTTCAGCTTCCAGTGCTTCGTCCGGCACTTCTAGCTTCTGTTCTTGCATCTTTTTCAACATACTCTGTTCAGCCATCTTCAACAACTGTCTCTTCTTCTCTAGAAGGGCCTCCTTCTCTCTCCTTCTAAGCTCTTTCTTTGTCAATTGTTTCTTGGAATCCGAGCCCTGGCTTTCCGCTTTTTGATCAGAAACTGCTTGGACTTTGGAGTCGAATAACTCTTGACTAATGGGAGACAGATGCGCCACACGTCTCTTCAGATTATAACGATGCCAGTCCGACTTCATATGCTCCCTCTGAGCCTCACTGACCTTGAACTGTAGTTCACATGTATTACAAGTATACGTCGACATGTTCAAAGACTTCTATGCAATAGCTGTGAAGGTTCCAAGTTCAACTTTCCATGTAGTTTGATCAAATTTTCAATTGTAATACGCATCTCATCGCCTTAGTAAAAAAAAAAAAAGTGTCACCATCGCACGATAAAGGTTCAAGAATCGATATCTGAGGTAGAGGTACTGGTAGCGCTCTTTGTATCATCCTGTGTTACGGATGTATTTAGTAGTCCTTCATCCTGCTTTTTGTGCCATTTTTTAATATCTCTGTAGGAGATTGCCATGTAAATTGGGACAATAATCAAGTTTGCTAAAGTACCGATTAATAGTTGCAGAATCCACAGAAAGGAGCGGTTATGGTGCTTGTTGAGCCCCATATCAGTACTCATCAAGATCCAGCCTATGAAATCAACAATGATGTCGTCGTATCCTCTGCGCAACCAACGAACAATTCGATTGCAACACTCTTCACACGTAATCACGTCGGAAGCACCGTCAATCTCTTTTGTAATGGAGGGCTTTGTTGTCGCTTCAACTGCGTATCCCTCACTGTCGAAGTTACCGGGATAAACGCAGGTTATTCTCATATCTGGCAGTTCCTGTCTTAGAATGGACGTCAGAGACTTGACAGAACCTTTCAAAGGAGCATACTGAGCGTAACCAATGAAGGGATAAAAGGCTGTTTCACTTGAGAACAGGATTAAGTGACAACGAGGGAACAATTGGGCCGCTTTGTGGCTCAGGTAAAGCGTCGTCAAGTAGTTCATCTTAACGCCCGCCTCTAGCTCCTCGTCAGTCAGGTCCTTGAACAACTTGGGAGTAGAACCACCAGCACAAGCCAAGATCTGGGTCAGCTTGAGATCGTTGGCCGCCAAGATGTCGAAGAGCTGAGCCACAAGTCTGTGGTCCGAAAGATCGCACGGAATGTAGCCAATTCTATCTTCATCAGTCCAGGATTTCGTAAGAGTCAGCTGCTTAGGTTCCTGCTTGCCAGCAGTGATTTCTTCAATGGTTGACGCCAGCCTTTGGTCGTTTCTGCTAACTATGATGATCTTCGAGTTGATCGTCTCTTGATAGTATTTTAAGGCAAACTGCTTTCCAAGACCCTGCGAACCACCACTGATCAAAACCACCTGGTCTTCCAACGTATACTTCACACCATTCATCTTGGTTCTTCTTTATCACTTGAGCTTTTAAGTCATGTCTTTGATGTTTCACGCCAACTTGAGCTGTCTTGTCTTGATTACAGCACTGGAACGAAAAAAGGTCTCAAACCTACAAGTCAACACCTCTGCATTCCTATATTATTTACATGTTGGTGATATCCTAAAAGCTACATAAGATCATTGATTGTCCCGGTTGGCCTTGAGTACCTCGTACTCCTTCTTCAATTGAGCCAGCTCCTTCTCATCGATCGGTGGGATGGGCACATCCGCAAAGTCGTTATCCCTGTGCAAGAAGTTATACGTATAGTAGTAAATACCACCGGTAACGGCCACCAGTAGGCCTAATCCAACCATGTTACCTCTGAAAAAAGGCTGCCTGGCCCTTATCATCGCAGGGGTCATCTTCCATGTTCTTCTGTCCTGATATCTTGAGGGATCTAACACCATTTATACTCTGATAAACCTGCCAACGGCTTGCTAACTGATCTTTCTCTGCTATTATGCCAATTCCTTATGAAGTGGTACTTTTTTCAAGCTCGGGTTACCTTGTAGATGTTGAGAGTATCGTCAAAAGGACAGAACAAGACTGGAAAGACTTAAGAAAGACCAGGGATCGCATCAATTGATGCCAGGCACCATGATACGATCGATCTCCGGGGGTCAGCAAGGCCTTTGAACCCTCTTAATGCTTGATTTAATGGTAAACTAGCCTTGTCGTACGCAATGACATGTGATTTTTCAATTGAGATGAAATTTCAGCTGTCCTACCCACATACCATCAAATACATAGGACTTTGAAGTTCAAGAGTTCCGATTCTGGCTCGGATTGGCTGCATTTGAGGATGACTGTTGGATTGGCACGCAAACTTTCACGTACAAAACCACACAGAGATGCGCTTCTGAAGAATATGGTTACGCAGTTGCTACAGCATGGTAGCATAGTCTCGACCCATGAAAAGTGCAAGGAGGCTTCCAGAGTCGCAGAAAGGGTCATTACGTGGGCTAAGAAGGTTAATGAGAATCCTGCGTCTCCGCTGCTGTCGGAGATTCAATCAAGGTTGTTTCTATCGGGCGACAACTCCAAGCTAATGAAGAAGCTACTTAATGACATAGCCCCCAGCTACGTGGGGAGAAACGGTGGTTACACTAGAGTGCTTCATCTGGAGCCTAGACTGGGCGATAAGGCTAGGCAGTCTGTACTTGAGCTCGTCAACGCTCCGGTGATAGACTCGCAGGGCAATTTCAGTAGAGGGAACATGAAGCTGTGGCTTCTGGTGAAGAATGCCATCAATGACGAGGCCTCCAGTAAACCATACAACGATTTCACACTCAGAAGTCTAAAGAAGATGGTACTGGGCAAGAGTCTGGAACAATTAGCAGCTGAAATTCTGGCGGTCCGGAGATTTCTTAAAGAATATGAAGGCGAAAAGTGGGACGAGGCGATTGAAACCGATCTAGTGACTGTATTGCTGGAACAAGCTCAAGAGTCAGATCATCTTACGAAGGTCAACACTCAAAAAGCAGGTGGCTACGCATTTGTGAATCAGAGACCTGCTAGAGATATCAAGCAGGCTCCATAGACTATTCTTACTTAGTCCTTGTACATAGTACTCACTCATAAGTTACATTGGAATTTTTCAGTCCGCGAACTATTGATCAAGTAAGGCCCCTATCAAATGAACTTGGCATAGGAAAGATCTACGAAAAAGGTTCAATTGACCTCCAGATTGATTGGCCATGCCATTGCAAAACGTTCCAGTAGTTGCATTCAAGGGTTTGAGCGATGCCATTGGCAAAACTCCGCTGATAAAGCTTACAAAGCTCTCTGAGCGATTAGGACGCAACATCTGGGGGAAATCAGAGCTACAGAACCCTGGTGGCTCCGTGAAGGATCGGGCAGCTCTCTACTTGATCAAGGAGGCTGAAAAGCTGGGTCAAATTGACCCCAATAAGCCAAATCCAACGATCGTAGAAGGCTCCGCTGGTAATACGGCGATTGGACTGGCTCATATTGCCAGGTCTCGTGGTTATAAAACCATCTTTTACATGCCCAACACGCAATCTGCGTCAAAGATCAATTTACTGAAGTTTTTGGGAGCAGAAGTGTACCCTGTTCCGGTGTGTCCCATAAGCGATCCCAAGAACTTCAACAACAGAGCTAGAGATCATGCTGCAAGATTACCCAATGCGGTTTGGACCGACCAATTTGACAATCCAGCGAACTGGAAAGCTCACTACTACACTACTGGTCCCGAAATTTACGAACAGTTGAACGAAAGCGGGTTATCTTGCGATGCTTTCACATGTTCTACAGGTACAGGTGGTACTTTTACAGGTGTAGCACGCTATCTTAAGGAGAATACTGATGGAAAATGTCAATTGGTTGCCGCAGACCCACCAGGATCTGTCATCTACTCTTACGTCAAGAATGGTACCTTAGACCGCCAGGGATCTTCATTTACCGAGGGCATTGGGCAGGGAAGAATCACTAAAAATTTGGAAGCTTCTGTCGACATAATTGATGACGCTGTTTTCGTTCCAGATGAAGAGTCTATTTCCATGCTTTTTAAGCTACTTGACGAGGAAGGACTATTTGTCGGCGGTACATCAGCTCTCAATGTCGTCGCCGCATGTAAAGTGGCAGAGAAATTACCTGAAGGTTCTAACGTTGTGACAATCCTGTGCGACTCTGGTCACAAATATGCCGAGAGAGTCTTCTCCAAAAAATGGTTAAAGGAGAAAAATCTCTACGATTCCATCCCTGACCACCTTCTGAAATATGCTTCATTAGATTAGGATATATTTGTATATATGGTAAGAATATTCTTGAGCTTCAAAGCTTTGCACAGTTCAGATATAGTTCGTGTTCAACTCAGATATCGACCTGCAAATGACGTGCCAATCTATCTCTCTCTGATGCAGTTGTTGTTCCTGCCACTTCAATAGTTCGTACATGAACATCAAGTTAGGCTGAATGATAATGTTCAAGCGTCTAACTCGAACGAACAGGTAGGATCTCAAAACGTCACATCGCAGACGTTTCATACATTCTGCTATGCAAACAGTCGCTGATCTTGAGACCCCGACCATACAATGAACTAAAACCTTCCCGTTCGCTTTATGGCATTCATCAATAAATGAGAGAATGTGTTCGAGTTGATGGGTAAGCGTATCTTTGCCATTATCACCGAGATTCATAATCCTTAGAATTTTGAAATCATCCTTCTCGAAAACGTCAATCGAGCTGTCACTATGATGGGAAAAATTGAGTTTTTGGAAAGGTTCATCGGTGTATCCACGACTGCGTGATTGATAACTATTGGTCACTTCTGATGCTAATGCTGATGCTGGTGTTGGTGATGATACTGCCCTATTCCTAGAGTGGGTAGACTCTGCCCAGGCCAGATGTTCCCCAACGGAAACGATGTAATTAATGCCTAGTTTTCTCAATAATTCGGGAGAGTGTGCATGCTCTAAAGATCCCAAGTACATGTGTGGCAGGATCCGAGATGGCAAAGGTCCTTTCAGATTAGAAAAGTCAGAACCAGCCGGAATTCTGAAAAGGAAAATCTTGCTAAACATCTCTGGAGTAATGTCAAGTGGCTCGAAACCATTGTCGAGACTCTTTTGAAAAAAAGGTAAATTTTCCTCTCTTTTGGGACTAAAAGTTCTTAACAAGGTTTGTAAATGTCCCAAAACTTGTAAATCCATGTGAAACAGAAAGAACGGACGCTCACACTCGCGATGCAAGCGTATGAGGGCATCCTCTAATGATAAATCCCACAGAAAGATCAAGTAGGATACAAGCAAAAATGCAGTTTCTGTGTACCCGTCTGAGCAGTACATCAAAACTTCGTCTCTTTTTGACATTGATATCAGATGAATAATATAACAGATGTTGAGGATTATTTTTATTGAATTGATATTGAGAGACCCAAGTGTTATGGTACCAGAGCTGGGAAAATTTATTTCTGCGGGTTTTGATCCATGATTCTGCAACACGTTAGCATAACACTCCCATAGTTTCTCAAGTGACGGTAGCGCAACGCCCTCTGTACATCTAATCATGAAACTCCAATTCCGTTCTGCTCCAGGTATGTCAAAAAATTCCGAATCAATTACGTCCTGATCATCCAGATTGAAGTTCAAACTGTCTAGTTTCACGATAGAGTTGTCCTTCAACCAACAAGATGGTTGACAACGCTTAGTCTCACCATTTTTCTTTCCACATTTCATCAGCAGTTTATAGACCTGATAATCAGTAGAATTGCCGCACCAAAGAGAAGCGCCGACGTGCGAAGCAGAAGACATTTTGGACATTTCTAACTTCTCCCTGTATAAAAGATCTCTATCCCAATTGTTGAAGGACATAATATCGAAATGCGACACGAGCTGCTCGGGGCTCTGTTTGTTTAGAGTCGTAGTTTTCATAGGCATCGTACCTATTAAGAATTTTGGAATCTCTTCGATTGAGGAGTACTGTAAAATCCGAATCTCTCCCCCGGTGAATTCTGCATTTGGATAGTTTCTTCGAACTAAGTCTAAAGATATCTTCAACACTGTGGCCAACTGGCGGCATCTCCGACAAGGATTCTTTGTCAAATCATGACAGTCCTGCGCATCAAAACAATAAACCACGGTGATCGGAGACATCTCAAGCATCTTCGCCGGTTGAATATCAAATCTCCTGAAGGATCCAGGCTGTTTTCCCATGTGATTATTGGATGGGCCATGGCTATTGGAAACTCTGGCTCCTTTTTTCGAAGCGTAAACTTCTCTGGCATGAGCATCCGTGACAAGGAAGGGCAAGACGCCGTACTGAGAACATAATCGAATCGCATCTTCCAGATCTTGCTCGTTGACCGACTCATTACACTTCGAGAGCTCCAACTCAATTATGTTCTTCAAGATTGTCTCCGCTGCGCTTCTATCGGAATGATGGAACGGCTGACTCTTATCATTCCCCCAGCTCATCAAGAAGTCGTGAGGGTCCATCGAACACCTAAGGATTCCAGAGTTCTGAATCCAACTCTCACCCATAGGTTGTGAGCGTACAATTGACACGGCGCTTGGAAAGCTAGGTGGTTCAGATCTCGAATAACTGTGTAACCATGGGAACATCTTGTCGCACGCTGGTAACGGTGTTGACAGATGTGACTGCAAACGTTCGCATAGTTCCTCCGCTGAGATCCCATTGAAATGAAGAACTCCACCTACTGTCGAGATCTTCTCTGAGCCGTGTTTCTTTACCTGGGTAGACCCGAGTCCGCCATCATCACCACTGTTCTGCCTCTTAGAAGAGCTTCTCTGCGTGGCAGAAAAGTCAGACATCATAGAACAGGAGGCTCCCGCACTAATAGCTTAAAATCAGCGTTTGAAATCGTCTCGAAACGGTCAGTAATCCCAGTTGTTTTTTGTTCTTGTCGATATCTCTTGTATTCGATGGCTCCTTAAGAGTGACAACCTTTAAAAGTATCAAAAAATGATCAACTTTGAAGGAAATTGAATCTGAAGCCTAAACAGGTCGAATAAAGCGATTGAGCAATCAATTAGGAGCGTAGATTGTGATTGAAGGAAATCGGAATCATCTGCAGAAAAAACGAGATCAATCGACCCTGTTGGAGGCGACCTGTGCTAGAACAGACTTACTACAAATCGAAAGCTAATATGTCTGAGAAGCCCACAGATGCGGTTCCAGAGTCAATGGAGGTAGATGAATCGGAGAAAGCACTCAAAGACGTGTTATCTGGGGTAGAGCCGGTATCCGATGAGTACGCTAAAGCGTTAGAGCAACTTAAGCGAACGCAGCCTCGATTACCGATCTCTAAAGTCAAGAAAATCGCAAAGTGTGATCCAGAGTATATTTTGACCGCAGGAAATGCGTTTGTGGCTGCAGCATTTGCTACAGAACTGTTTGTTCAGTCACTCACCGAAGAGATGATCCAGCTGTCATACTTGTCTAGCAAGTCCGCTAACTCCAAAAGCGTGCGTCTGGCTTATCAGCACCTTTCTGACTGCGTTGCCAGGAAAGAGAACTACCAATTCCTTGAAGATGTGGTCCCCAAGACCAAGAACCTGAGGACCTTAGTGAAGGAGAACAAAGTGAGATACATAACGAGGCCCGAAGGGCAACAGACTCTCCCGTTCCAGGAGAAGGTAGAGAAACCGGATGTAGGCGATGTTGAAGATGACGATGTTGAAGATGACGATGACGACGATCAGGACTCTCAAGAGAGCGAGGTTGAGGACCCTGCAGTAGAAGAACAGTTAAAAGAGATCGAAGAGATGAACCGAGTGCCAGATCTGCCCGATGACGAGCATCGCTCAGATGAAGAGCACAGTGACCACAGTGACCATGAAGAGCCACCAGCTAATTGATCCCTGTATTCTGTATATGATATGTAGCTGTCATGTGATCCAATGTGCGATGAGTATAAGCGACCCCAAGGGTAGCAAGCTGGTCCTAAATCTTTAATCACCATGAAAAGTGCTGTACCTGAAGGCTTTGGAAGGACTATGGGATTGTTCAGTGGTTCGAACGATAAGGACGTTGAAAGAGTCAACGAGAAGATTCTTGAAGAGGACTTGAGAGAGCCTTTTTCGGATAAAGTGGGATCAATTACAGACTCAGTCTCATCGATTTGGAGAGATTCATCGTCATTGTGGTCGCATGCTTTGGAAAACCCTGACAAGTTTTGGAGAGACATTTCTGGGTTGCAAGATCATAAGGACAGAGATATATGGGATAATTTTGCAATGAGTGCGTCGGATGCAGTGGGATCGCTACTGGATGTTGTTGGACTACCAGGGGGTTATGGTAATCCCAAGAGAATAAAGTACCTGATGGATGACCCATTCACCTCTGAGGAGGTAGTCAAACAGGGCGTTACCGGACTTTTCAACTATCGGACACCTACTGAGCCGCAATTTACTGAATGCAATGAAGTTGGGGGACTCTCTGTGTGGAATACGAAGGGTTGGTGGAGATGTCTCTTCCCCGAGAAAGAGGTTAGCAAGAGGCTGGCGGATCAGAAGGATAAATTACAGTATATTCTGACCAAGGAAAAAGTCGAGAAAGATCGTACTCACAAGTATGGTCTTTTCTTCCCTGAGTACACGGGATACTTGACGTGGAAATCCCACATGAGCCAGTTAATGCGTGAGAAGAAGAAAAAGCAAGCCTTGGCGCTGGAGGAGAAGAGTATTCCTTCAACCCCAGAGGACTTCATGGTAGAAACCGTCAGCTCTGGCAGTGACAAAGACAAGAAAATTGTTGGGACATCGGAATATGTTACTTACACTTACACTCCAGAGGGTCGCAACGAAGTCAAGAAATCTAAGACTTACTACGACAACGGAACCGTGCTTGTCAAATGTCAAAACAAAATGACACCTGCCGATAATGGTAAGCCACAATACGAAACTTCGGAGAAGATTATACGTGTTGAAGATGATGAGAAATGAGATAGGAACGTCGCCAAACCTTTTAAATAAACCCAAAGTGCGCTTCTAAAGCATACTTTATCTCAATTATATAAACATCGGGACGAGCGCAGGCTTCAAGCCCGCAATAGCGTCTATTAATTGATTGTTCAGTTTACGTCTTTACTAGATGATGTCTAACTAATTGATTGTTCAAGTTAGCGAAGCATACTAAAAAACTCTTGAAGAAAGATCAAGACGACAAAGCAGACTAAAAAGAACTGGGCTAGGTCGAAGATGTCTAAGAAACAGGAATTCATTGCTAAGATCAAGTACCAAAACAATCTCCCACCTCCGCTTCTGCCACCGAAGTTGCTCAATTACAAGGTGAACAGTGGTGAAGAGCCGGACTCAGCAGAACTAATCACTTCGTTATACAGCAAAACCTCAGTGACACCGCTGGTGAAACTCAATGATGATCTGGGGATGCCTTTGGACTTAATGCAGGTTCCAGGGCTGCTCAACTACATGGACACAAAGTATCTGTACGAACTTGATGGAGTTAAGTTGGATCCACAGGACAGGGTGCTTCTGAGAGCACCTGGTGCTGATAAGCTTCCAAAGACAGACATGTCCAAAGTGACATTTTTGAGACGTACCGAGTATATTTCAACTGCCATTACATCGCATGGCCATGGTGAAGAGTTGAGGAAGAGAACTGCCTCTAAACTAGAAGAAAGCGAGGAGTTCCTAACCGCTCCACAGATAGTCGAGAAAGTCGAGGGCGGTTTTGATGCCATGACCAAGGATCTATCTCAATTGCAACATCCTGTCAAAAAGAAGGTTCATGCTGTCAAGACTTGGAATTTATTGCCAGATACAGCTTCCATGGATCAGAGTTATTTCACACTAAGACTAGTGGGAAGTGCTACTTTGCATCCCGGTGAAAGAAAGAAGCTTGCTTTATCAACATCCATTTTCCGCCCTGTGGAGCTCGAAGAAGATGAATGGATCTCAATGTACACAACAGACCCCAAGAACTCAGAAGTTCTGTCCAAGAATTTGGAGAAGAAGATTGATGATAGCTTGCAGAACGATGAAAATGAGGGCAAAGTTTACAGGTTTAAGAGACTGAGAGATTTTGATATGAAGCAAATTCCACACCAAGGACATGCCGGTGATTTTGGTGAACTCGCTTTAGTATTGAACGACGAGAAGGGTATCGCATATTATAAGCCATTACGCTCAAGAATTGAACTAAGACGTAGACGTGTCAATGATATGATAAAACCACTGGTCAGGGAGCATAACATCGATCAAATCAATGTCACTTTGAGAAACCCAACTCCACAAGAAGCTGACTTGAGGGATAGATTAAGAATGAAATTCGATCCGATCGACTTTGCGAACGCCGATGAAGACGATGAGGAGCCCGAACAAACTGAGTCTTCACTGCCCACCACTCGAGAGTCTCCAGTGAATGAGTCCAAGACAGAAGAAGTCAAGCAAGAAGACATCAAGCCAGAAGAACCCAAAGCAGAAGAGCCGGAGGAATTGGCATCCGAGGTACAGGAATCTCAGCAGAACACAGAGGAGATAAATCAGGTCAAACATGTCTCAGAATAAGCGATTTCATGGTTACAGTTGAGCTTTTTTCTAGCTTTCTCAGTGTAGTATATAGCGAATCTAAGAGATACGTCAGTCATTTAGAGGTCGTAATACCGCAGGATGTACCACACAGTTTGCAAATGAGCCCAGCATTAGATATTTTACTACAAGAAAACTCTGCAGTGATTTCGATAAGGCCTTATTGGGTCAGTAGTAAAAACAAAGCAAATTGTCACCGAGCATTTCGAGGGTATAAACCTGTCAAATGACAAAAAGTGGGCGAATAAAGCTCTTGTTAAGCCTTTAGGATCAGATTTGAGACTATTAGAAAGAATCCATCAATATCATGCCTTTCAAAGTAAGCCAAGAGGTTGCGGTATGCGGAGGTAAGCTACTCAAGATGACCCACTTTTCTCAAGTGATTGGGACCACTATGGATGTCAACATTTACCTGCCAAAGCAATATTATGCACAGACAATTAATAGTGTGATTCCAGCCGTTTACTACCTTTCAGGTTTGACTTGTTCACCTCAGAACGCTTCTGAGAAAGCATTCTGGCCCCCACATGCTGACAAGTATGGATTCGCCGTTGTATTTCCTGACACATCTCCTCGTGGTGAGGATGTTCCAGGAGATCCTCAGGGCTCTTGGGATTTTGGGATTGCTGCCGGTTTTTATGTGAATGCCACCCAGAAGCCTTACGACAAGCACTACCAAATGTATGACTACATACACAAGGAGCTACCAACGTCACTGAACGAGTACTTCTCAGACGGATCTCATTTAGATTTTGTTGACAATGTGGCAATAACTGGTCATTCGATGGGTGGCTATGGTGCTTTGACTGGCTTTCTCAGGAATTATGATGCCAATCATTATAAGTCATGTTCTGCTTTTGCACCAATTGTAAACCCTTCCAAAGTTCCATGGGGTAAGAAAGCTTTTGGGGGATATTTAGGAGCTAATGAAGAATTATGGAGGGATTATGACCCATGTGAGCTGGTGAAATCGGTCAGCAATCGAGGTGATGACAGAATCTTGATCCATCAAGGAACAAAAGATCCCTTTTGGCAAGAAAATTTGAGACCAGAGCTTCTTTTGGACGCTTGCAAGGGAACTTCGTGGGAGGGCAAAATTGACCTGAACTTGGTTGATGGTTTCGACCACTCTTACTATTTTGTAAGCACGTTTGTTCCTGAGCATGCTACATTCCACGCAAAAAATCTGGGCTTAATATAAAACCAAGTTCATTAAAAGCATCAAGGCACTTATGTAACGACATAAAATCATTCTTTGCTGTGTTTAATGATCAAGGCACCAGACTGCCAGCCGCCAGCGCAAACAGCCACACACGTGTACTCTTGATCAAGGCAAACTTTAGTAGGCTTAATTACCCTCATATTCCTAATGCTATCCCATCTCCCAAGATGTTCATGCTCCACTACGTGTTCCGGAGATCCCAGCCCCAGACAGCCGCAGAGTTGACTTTCTAATCCCCACGCATAAATTTGGCCCTTTCCTGTCAATGCAATATTATGATAGTCTCCAGTTGCTAAAGAGATGATTCGGTCATCCGGATCTTCCAATTTCAATTCAGTGAGCGATTCCGTTTCAACGCGACCGTTCTCTATCTTGACAGTATAACACTCGTTGTCAGTGAACAGGACCAAGAGTGTGTAACAGACAGCGATTCTGATGAGCGTACCAGCGATTGGCAAATCGATAGGTTGAACAAGACCGTGGGAAAATCTCCAAAGACTACTTCCCTCGCTTGTAATGTAAAACACACAGTCACCCTGGAAACATGCAAAATCAATTACTCGGCGTGGCCCTGCAATGTCGCCTGTCTCTGGAATAATTGAGTAGTTGACGTTGGAACACAATTCTCCTTTCTTGAGAGCTTCACGCTTGTTCCAAACGATTAGTCCAACCTGGTAGACGTATATGCAATTCAAATCCCAGCCCGAGGCAATTTTCCATATTGGGTTTGAGTCTTTTGAGGGTAGCCCATCAAAACTTAATTTGACTCCATAGTCGGAATCCGCTGAGTCCCATGAATATAGATCATAATTGGAATCCAAGGCTATAAAGTGACTTCTACCGGACGCCACTGCCACAAACTTGACTGAGTTCAGTTTTTCCTTGTCCACATTGAAGGAGTTGGCGTCAGAGGAAAATATCTCAAAAGCATTACGAGGAAACACTCTCTTAACATGCTCATTGTTTGGAATTGTTTGCGCTGAATTTCGGTCCATCTCTTCTAGCTGTTCGTAAACGTTAAAATGTGGGCCAAGCGTCGGTGTAGGACCGTGAGGCTGCGTGGTGACTCTTGAAAAACCACCAGGAAGACCGATTGGGCCCACGCCCATGTCCCTGGTTCCAGGAAATGATGATTCCAGATTATGGACTGCCTCTCTAAAAGGATTGTAATCATGTTGACCCTCGACAGGTCCTGGCCCATTATGACCACCCGTAAAGGTCGAACCTGTAGTATAGAGCTTCCCAGATTGAGTGAGAATCTGGAACGAGAATCCGCCACTTGATATCTGTACTATTGCACTATCTTCAGTTGACTTGCTTTGATCTGAAGGAAACCAAGGAACAAGCGTTGGAGAATTCACACCATACCTTAGCCTTCTTCCAATGCCGTTAAGATTCGATTCGGGCATGTGAGCGTTGGAGTTGGCTGTGTATCCCAGCCTTGCATGTTTAAGGCATCCCCAAGTGTAAAATCTGGCTTCCTCAGAACGCAACTTAAACCGATCTTGCCAGGTCATTGTCTTAAAGTTTTCAAGCATTATTTCCTCCCCGCAGGTCTTAAACTCCTTGGTGGTCTTGTTAATGAATGGTTCATCGTTACTATAAGTGGTTCCATAGACCTTAGTAAATAGGTCATGCCATAAAGTCTCCGAAGACCTGTAATCCAGTAACTTATGAAAGTATCGATTGGTATGAGAAAGATTTCTTATATCCTGGGGTGAAAGAAAGGGCAGCGCTGCCTGCATAATATCTGGCGGAACGTTGCCATACCCACTAGCGTTCAAGGGAAGTTCTGACATAAAGATTCCAATTATACGAAATCCTAATCCTGGCTTTGAATCCTTTTGTATGTTACACTTCAAACTCTTGTATATTACCACTTCAGTTGCCAAGCCCTTTAGATAAATGCGCTTTGTCTATCATCAATATCAATAAAAGTAGACACTAAATACAATACAAACATTACTGCTCGTCTTCATAGCCTTCTGAAAACGTTTGCAATAATTTCGGCCAAGTTGGACCAGTTCTTGATTCTCAGATTCTCGTTGTCTAGATGGCCATTGTCCGTCGATTGACCGCAAGGTATCTGAATGGCGGGCGCATTGAATGTACGCTCCAAAGTTCTTACACAGGGCACAGATCCACCTTCTTTCACGAATAATGGTTCCATCTCCCAGGTTTCTGTCATCTCTTCTCTAACTACTTGATATGCATGATTGCTTGGATCGCCTAGCCAAGGTTCGGCACAATTTTCAATGGAAATTTGTAAGTGATTAGGAGTAGATAGCTCCTCGAAGCATTTCCCTAGGTATTGCGTCAATGCATTCTTAACCTCTTCGACACTCTGCTCGGGTACCAGTCTTATCGAGAGGCCAACGGTGGCAGAGTGAGGAATGACAGTTAGATTTCCAGGACCACTCATTGTCATGGTGGTCACGGATAAGGAAGGTTTGGCCCAGTTCTTGATAAGATCATCGACTTTGACATCTTTACCGAACTCGGCGACCTCGACGATTTTTTCAAATCTGTGATGGTCATCAGCACTGATATCTCTCAAAGGCTCGTAGAAATTTGGAATCAGGACTTTGCCTTGGTCATCTTGTAGCTTGGATATAATTTTGAATAAATCGGCTGTGGGTTCTCTGTATAGCCCACCATCAACACCAGAGTGCCGATCAGGTTCGTCACTCCAAACTGTAACCTTTGCATTGATGACGCCTCTGAGACCGTAATTCAAACACGGATGATCTCGATCAACCCAGGTCGAGTTACTCAAAAAGATCCAATCAATTTTTTCACCGACGAGAGCTCTATTTTCATTGCAGACTACATCTAGTCCGGGAGAACCCACTTCTTCGCTTCCTTCCACTATGAAGACGACGTCGTTCTTCAACTCACCGGCCTTCAAAAGAGTGGCAACGGCATGGATTGCTGCCACAAGAGGGCCTTTGTTGTCACTGACTCCACGACCTCTCATATAACCATTTTCACAGGTTAATGTGAAGGGATCAGAGTCCCAGCGGTTACGATCAGCGGCTGGAATAACATCATAATGGCCATACCACAAGAGCTTCTTTTTGTTCTTACCATTACCTTCGAAAGAGGCAAACACTATTGGGTTATGACCAGACTTGACTGGGAAAAGGTGAACTTCTTTCGCCCTAAATTTGGAGAAAAGTCTTTGTAAGTAGGTTGCGCAACGTCTTGATTCCAGTTGTTCTACTGTACTGGGCGCTTGAGATACTGATTGCATTTCGATCAAGTCACGAAGAGTCGCTAGCATCTGTTCGCGGTCAGGTTTGATGGTGCTACCACGAGCAAGCGCCATGGATTTTCGACGAACCATTTCCAAAGCTTGGTTTTCAATTTCAGATAAGGAGTTCTTCAAAACGTCTGATATGTTCCATAAGCGTAGAGTACCATCGTTGCCTCCAATTAAAAAACTCAATTGCTTTTCATAAGGTGTTACGTATCTCTCAAATAGATCAGAACTTAGCATTTTGCCCTGATGTTGATTCCAATGAATAACCTCATTATCATGGAAGAGAGTAATTCCTCCCTCGTTGATCGCAAATACATGGTTCTTGTAGACAGAAATTGAGATGATATCTGACTTGTCCGGAGTGTGCAAAGTACAAACCAGTTGTTTTGTTGTCAGATCCCAGATTTTGATGGTACCTTCTGAAAGACCACAATACAGGAAAGGAAAATCCGTTGCCTGGGCAAGGACAGTCTCCTCATTATCAAGTACGGTAGCCACCGAACTGACAGATACAAATCCATTTGTGTCCTTCGTCAGGCACCAGACCTTACTGATGCCATCTCCTCCACCTGTAATAATGCATTCTGAAATATCGGAGCTTCCGGGACATAAAGTCTCCTTATTTTCATAAACATGCTTATGATTAAATTCATATTCACAACTGTTGTCGTTGCGAAGTAGACTGCTGCAGCTCAGACAAAGCTTGCAAATGCTGTAAATGAAACCATTGTGTGCATAATTGATAATGTTCCCTGACGGAATTTCCAAGATGCGATTAGATGATCTGTTTTGCAGTACCTTGTCATGGAATTTATCTGATGCTGCTTGTTGTTGACATCGTTGACCTGTAGGTCCTAAAGAATCGAAGAACTTATCATATCTTCTATGCGGTAATCGGTCCATATCACATGGACTTTCCGCTTCTAGCAACTGATCAAAGATGTTGCCTATATACAACATACTAGCATTTTGACAACCGAATACCAGTGTTTGAATCGAATCCAGATAAGTTATTGAGAAAATGTCACCAATATCGATCACGGAGTAAACAGTCGCTACCTCGTCGATCTGAACCGCTCCATCAATCTCATACAACGACCATATCCTCACAAGAGAGTCTGCTCCGGCTGAGAACAGATAGTTTTCATCAATAGATCTTTCCAAGCATAAAACACTTGAACGGGTATTGACTTCCTCATTGTCATATCCCAAGTGGATGGTTCGTATCAACTCATACGTGTACAGGGTGAACACTAAAACCTTAGAGTCCTGGGTTCCTGCAAATAGTAAATTTCTCTTAGGGAACGAGATAATTGATATAATTGAATAATCATGGCCCCACTTGTGAACCAACTCAGGATCATGCGACGACATTGATACTGCTGTAATGGTCACAGAAGTCTGTAGTATCAGCGATGTAGGCAACTTTATATCGTTGTTGATATGAAAAGAGTCACATATCACCAGAAAGTACACGCTGTCATGTAACAACAAAAGAACTAAGCTTATCTATTGTCACGTGTCGTGGGACTTGATATGCTTCGGCCTCGAAATAGATGTTGCAAGCTGAGTAAAGTCTAGTACAGCCGTTGCGTTTACGATTCTATAGATCTTACTTGAGTATTTTCAATGCAAGAGAAGTCACTTTCGTACTCACGAAAAAAGAATCCCAGGGGATCTTCTCTCGTGAGGACAATCATATAAGTGACTCGGATCTAACCTGACAAAGGGCACAAGTTATGTTCGATTCCTTGATGCTTCAACAATGAGTACATTAGTTGGTTCTTGAAGACGTACTTGGCAATCTGCTCTTTTGAATTTTTCAAAACACCCAGACACCTCATTTTGCTCATATTTACCTGAAAATTTTCAATTTTTAAGCTCATCTCATCTCATCTGACAGTAACTGACCTGTACAAACAGCGGTTTTACAGGGCTCAATTCATTCGTTTACTCAACGAGACAATTACAAGTAGGTTAGCATTACAATTTATATGACAACTGCTGCGAAAAAGCCACTTCCGGGCGCACTGGATAGACAACCATCGCCGCCAGATGAAGAAGAACTGTTGCTTGCCAAAATTGTCTTTGGAGACACTTCGGATTTTCAAGAAAACATCAAATCCTTTGATCTAGAGCTGCTTCTGAATGAGCAAGAGGATGAAATTACGGAAGCGTACGGTGATGGTCGAATTTCTGAGGCTGAAGAAGATAATGAGGAAAATCAAGAAGATATGAATCATGTACAGGACGATCAGTTGTTCTTTGTGGACGATGGTGAAGTGAAAGAGGATGAAGATGTTGATATGGATGAAGCAGAGGAATCTGAGGACAGCAGTGATGAGTATTCTGAAGACAATGAAGATGCTTGGCACGATTCGGATGACGAAGGCGTCTCTGTCTCTATTGTCACATCAAACAGAAGCAAGAAGCTGCGGAAGTCATATGAAGAATCGCAGATAAGTGGTAAAGATTATGTTCGCCGGCTAAGAGCGCAGTTTGAGAAAATATACCCAAAACCTAGCTGGGTAGATGAAGAATCCGACGAAGAGATGGCTAGTCAATCTGATGAGGAAAATGAGCAAGCAGTTGAGGGAGACATGAATGCCCTCTCTAAGATCTTGGGTAGCCTTTACGAGTACAAAGAAGTCTCCCAGAGCAGGCTTCTCCCGCCAAAGACATTGGATATCGTACGATTGAAAGATGCCAATGCTAAACATCCCTCGCATTCGGCCATACAGTCTTTATCATTCCATCCGTATAAGCCTTTACTCCTGACTGGTGGTTATGATCGATCACTACGTATTTATCATATCGATGGTAAGACCAACCACTTGGTCACAAGTGTTCACCTGAAGGGTACACCAGTGCAAACATGCTGTTTCTATGCTTCACCACTGGGTGGCTCTCGTGATAAGCCAGACGTGCAAAGAATATTCTCTGGAGGTAGAAGGCGCTATATGCACTCATGGGATTTATCAAACGCCTTAGTACATGCGCAGGGCTCAACGGCAAAGATCGACAAGTTCTCAAGATTGTATGGTCACGAAGATACTCAGAGATCGTTTGAAAAGTTTAGGGTTGCCCATTTCCACAATTTTAGCACAAATCAAACGCATAGCATCATTCTTTTACAGGGTAATAACGGGTGGATTAATGTCTTGAATGGTGAAAGTGGAGTATGGATGACAGGTTGCAAGATTAACGGTGTCTTGGCAGATTTTTGCGTTGATTACAAGCCGACGTCCAAGAACAAATTCCAAACCATCTTAATAGCCGCCAACACCTACTCAGAGGTTTGGGAGTTTGATTTGAGCAGCAACGGAAAAATTCTTCGTAGATGGAAAGATGAGGGTGGTGTCGGAATCACTAAGATACAAGTTGGAGGTGGAACAAACTCGGAGAACATATCAACAAGCAAAAGCGGTGGTGTGCGAGCAAATAGATGGCTTGCCATTGGAAGTGAAAGTGGCTATGTGAACATATATGATAGGAAAACTCTATCCACCAGTCCAAAGCCAGTAGCTGCCTTAGATCAGCTAACCACTACTATTGCCTCTTTGACGTTCTCTCCTGATGGCCAGATACTGTGCATGGCGTCAAGAGCGTCAAAAGATGCGCTACGTCTCGTGCACTTACCTACCTGTAGCGTTTTCTCAAACTGGCCCACAAGTGGTACGCCTTTGGGGAAGGTCACGGCCGTGGCTTTCTCTTCTCTTGGCGAAATGTTGGCTGTAGGAAACGAACAGGGTAAGGTAAGGCTTTGGTCACTAAACCACTATTAGAAAGTTTTACATACACATTGTCAATAAAAATGCCAGAACTTTTCCCGCAAAGGTTTGATTTTTCAATGAATATCCTTTGATCAACTCGTTTATCCTATTATAGAGAGTCACTAAACCTTCTTGAAGGTAAAGAATTCAGATTGTTTTAATAGAGCTTTTTCAACATTCTCTAACTCCATCAAAGCAATTGATACTTTGCTTTCAAACGGTCTTTTTTGATGACATTGCAGGACGAGGTTGTGCAATGCCATTCTATACTCGAATTCTTTGACATCGCATCGCTCCGCGTCTGTGTATTTCCTCAAGTCCTTCACAACATGACGTCTCAAGAACTTCTTGACATGAGACCTCACTCTAGAGGCGTGATGCTTTTGAGTTGATATCATTTTGCCATCTGAGCCCACTGTAGTTTCGGCTAAATTGTCATTTATCAGATGATTGTAACTCTTCCCCAACACAAAATTCACGAGCTCCAGATACTGACAACTAGTTACCAGGTATTTTGTGGAGTGGCCAGGAACTATGAGAGCAAACACACTTATTTCCATGTCACCTTTAGGCACCGGACTTGTCTCATCTGATGGAAAGAAATTTAGGCAAACCTGGTTGTCACACTGAGTTCTAACAACCCTCCAAACCGTTCGAAAACTGCTCCTTTCCTTTTGTAACATTGTATCCAAGTGTTGTCCAATGGAACCAAAATTCGGTAGTCCCAATTCAAGTGGGCAATGTTCTGTTTTCTCTAAGGAAAGTTCGCCAGCGGCATGGTCCCTAAGAAAAATTCCTGGAATGTTATTCTTCTTTGCATCTTCGACTATTAATTTGAAATAGTCAAGTTTTTGCTCCAACGTCACGGTTGAGTCTCTCTTCAGACATTTAGTTCTTTTCTCCTTTCGAGGTCGTCCCGAAGAAGGTCTTGGTTGGTTCGTTTGTACCTGCTCCTGCGAATGTTCTCGTGGCATATTTTTAAAAACAGACGAAATTTGTGAATCTGAACTCTCACTATATTGTCTTTCATGGATCGGTCTTTGTTTTGATTCCACAGACCTCAACGACGGCATTACATCGCTAATGTGTTGAAAGTCGTCACAATGGAACAAATAGTTGAGATCCATGTTGTTGGTGCAAAGAAAGCTTTGTAGTGACCCTGAACGGAAATGATTTCTCGGTTTCCCAACTTTGAATTTGGATCTGTTATAAATTAAATTATCAGTAGAATTAATCTTTTGTGTCGTTTCTCGCCAAAAGTCATCGAAAGCTCTGTCTTTCTCGACGCTCTGTGCGTCCAATTCTAAGGCGCCAGTGCTGGAAACCGAAAAAGGCGTAGTACTCTGATTTATCTGCGAAAAATCAAAGTCGACCACTGTTTGAGCAGTGTCGAAGCTGAACTTTCTTCCTTTAGTTGAGCATGGCGGTGAGGAATAGGTTTCGAAGTCGCTGGTAAGCATTTTCTCGTGATCGATGGAGGTGACAGCAGACGCGGTGTAGTGACAGCTTCGGTCCTTATTAGGGACGATGTCACCTTGGCGACCAAGCTCTCTTATAATCGAAGAGTCATCACCAGCATCCATTAAATTAAAAATATTAGATGTATGATCTGGTGAATCAAAGATTGATCGCATAACGGTCTCCTTGTCTTCAAGATCCAGAACAGTTTCTAGTTCTTTAGAACCATCGATCTCCAGGGTCAAAGTTGGATCATTGCCAATTTTGGTCCCCAATAATGCCTGCTGGCTCCCTTGAGGGTACATATCAGAAGTTGTCTTGCAGTTGTAATTTTTATTATTATTATTTATTTGTCTTCTCGAGCAAATGTCAGAGTATTTTGTTATATTCAAAATGACTGCTTTGTCTTTCTCTGGTCAAGGACTATTATCTGAAAATTGCGACCCTGGTGTATCGATGAGGTTTCCTGAAGCTCTACTTTAATATGAAGTTTGTCTAGTGTCAGTGTTGGAAATCGAGAGGTTTGTCACATAGTGCATCTTTTTCGGCGTAACTTTGGGAGAAATGTGACGCAGAAATAATCACCATAGAAAACATCGACAAAAACTATAGCTTTCCTAGTGCTCTACAGTCATATTTTTAAACTCACAGATTTCTCCGATTGAAGCTTTCTATTTTTCAGCAAACAAGTCGATCAAACTGGGACGATTACAATGATACAGAAAATAACAACTCGATACCGAAGTCAAAATTTGCCTTTTTTGCCCATTTTTCGTAACAAGACTATCTTAAACCGTAGGACATCGAGCATGTTCAGGGTTCTAAATTCCAGCCTACTAAGCCTAGCGAGTGGGAACTTATCTCATGCCTGCTGAGAAGTAACACCTATAGATGAGAGATTTTTGCCTCCATCTGTAAAGCGTAACAAAAATCACTGTGTCGATGAAGATAAATTACTGGGCAGCCTTGGATATCAACTAGCAGGCTGCGTCACTCTACCAATTTTTGACGTCCCATTCGATCCTGCTGAGCGGCTTTTTATAAATCACTCTTGACGAAGATTCGCTCTCTCTTCCAAGATTCGTCGATATAGTTCAGCATCACGAAATACAAGACCTATGATGAGCGAGTAAAAGCTTTCTTCTAAGAGTCCTATCGTAGTCGTTAGCGCACTTGCAGAATGAGAGTCACTGGTGTTAATAGCTTTACGGAATCCCCGATTACATTGCTGACCAGGCCGTGGAAGAAATTTAGAGATGGAACTTTGTTCTACGGTGCATCCAAATCTGGTACCAAGCGTACCGCTTTGACGACAAAACAGGGAAACAAAACTATGTACAAAGGTACTCGATCGTCAGGTATTGGTAAGCATACGAGATATGGTGGATACACAATCCAATGGCGAAAGGTGCGGACTTTTGTGACGCCCAAGAACTACAATATTGACCTCAAACCTCTAGTGAGCCACAATGTGCCTGAATTAAGGCATCAGTTTCAGGGCTTCAGCAAAGGTAGCCTTGATCCAAAACTTTATTTTAGCAAGTTGAGACAGTATATTCAGAATGGTAAGTTGCAAAGCGATGCATCTGACCCGAAATGCTACACCGAGAGAGGGTGAAATTCTGTTTGTAAGCATGTAAATATGTAACGACATGGTGCGTAAGAGATCACTGGTCTCAAAAGAGAAGGTACTAATATATGGAAAGCGGCATTTGACTATTCACTTTGCTAAAATGCACTAAGGTAGATTACAAAAATGACATGAAATCATTTCAAACTCTTTGATGTCAATGGCTTCAATGGCTTAGAAGCGGCCTGGAGCACCAAGAACTTGAGCTAAAGTACTTTGGCCGCCACTTTGCTGATAGTCCACAGAAATCAACTCTAATAATGAAAAACCAGTGGCAACACCAACTACCATACCGGCGCCCTTACCCTTCAAACCTAGGAATTCACCGACAATCGTAACAATTGCCAGCAAAGTGGCACCAGTGGTAGAAGCCACTGGGATCACTTTCTCCAACTCTTTGGCAACGCTTTGCTCTCTACGACCGGTTAAGGTGATACCCTGGTCCTTGAACTGAACAGCGATGTCACGAGCAGAGGAACCGGACATGGCTTGCCATTGGTCGGCGAACCATATACCAGTGAAAAGCATAAAGCTGGTGTAGACCACAAAGGTCAATGGTTGTTGGAACAATCCAGTCAAGAGCGATCTTGGTGGGGTTAGCAATGATAATGGGAAGCTTGGTACGTATAACAAGTTGTTGACGACGGAGTAATGACCAAAAATCTTGCAAATGATACTGTTAGGGTCGTTTCCTGCCACTAACTGGATCAAAACGAAAGCAAATAAATGGATGATGGCGAGTAAAACATAGGAGAAGTAGATCGACAAACCCCCGATGTGCAATAGACGGATCGGGTACACATTGTTCACACCACGGGTCTTGGTAGATCTGATTGGGAGTTCCAACCGGAAACTTTGCAAGTAACATACGGTCGCACCAATTGCAAGCACGATTAGCGTAGTACTCAAGTTTGGCAAGTAATCCCTGTTGAATGCAGAAACTATACCACCAAAGAAAGTTCTGTGCTTGGATCTCATACCTTGAATCAAATTGATGACAGCACCTTGAGCCTCTTTATGACCCTCGGTATCCACGGTAACTTGGGAAACACCGAAGGTGTCAGCAACAAGGTTTGTAGCAATGACGATGGTGTTTATAGTCATGGTACCGGATGCAAATCCAAATCCTTTGTCCACAATCTCAGAAACTAAAATAACAACGAAACCAGCTCCGACAAGTTGCAAGTTTAATAAGCCGATTTGCACGATGCTCAAGTCACTACCGTAGTATCCAGAGAAAATGAAGATGTTAGCTAACAAAAAGTATTGGAAAAGGGCAAACAATTTGGTCAAAGTTTGGAACAACTCACGATCTTGCTGTAACTTGAAATTGACAGAAATGACCTTCAAACCGGCAAGCAATTGGAGGATGAGAGCACTAGAAATAAGTGGAAACATACCAAACTCTAGTAAAGTTCTTGGTTCAGCTCCGAAAACCCCACGTAGAAAATAGATAGGGTCCTGGACCTGCACTTCATCCTTCGAAATACCTGCTAGTGGGAACTGGCCGAAGAGGTAAATCAAGCCCGAGATGATAGTGTAAACGATTTTATCATCAAATGGTACCTTTTCATAAGAGATTTCTACCTCAGGTAAGATTGGAAGGAATGGTTTGGCAATATCCACTAAGCGGTCTAATGATAGGTTTTCTCGTTAGTAATTGGCCAAAAATGAACCGCAGAATTTCTCGAAAAACATACAGCCTGCCATATCGTTTTGATTAAACTGTTGAGGATCAGAAAGTTACAATTAACCACCTTTCTGACTTTACTTCTTGACGCTTCTTTGACTTACCGTCTTTCTATGAAGAATTATTCAACTGTGTGGACGGTGAAATATTAAGGTCACTAGGTACGGAATATGATTCTTGGCAAAACTGGCGTAGCTAGCTGTCACGGCAAACTGTAGCAGTCTTTCGATGCACTTGCCAGTTCTAGTACCAATTACTGGTCTCTTTGCTGGTGTGAGGTTATTGAGGTTTTATGTGGTATGCTCCATGTGATGGGCTTAGAAACCCAAATTAAAAAAGAAGCTCGCACTCAGGTTCGAACTAAGGACCAACAGATTTGCAATCTGCTGCGCTACCACTGCGCCATACGAGCTTCTAATGTTAAATTTAACCGTGATAAGTGAAGGTGATACCGCATAAACTTTGAAAAACATGCTTGTTTAACAGTTAGGTGGAGCTCTTTGAATGGTGCATTAAACACTGCCAACATCGGCGTCATCAGTACCATCCGCGAGAATCAGCGGATAATCACCAATCCAGTAACAAGTCGATGCTTGAGCTCCAATCATCTACTCATCAGCTACCTCAATCTAGGGCTCGAGAATTTGAACGAACGATGATGACATGTCTTGAGTATGCTCGGAGCTGCCAATGACTTATTGGAAGACCAAGTGGGTGATAAACCAGCGCATCGATAGTCTACGTAACTAAGTGAAATAATCTGTTCCAATTTTCTTTGGATCAAGCCTATAGGGGAAGCCGAACTTCAGTATATTTCATACTTAATTGTGCAAGAGCCATGCTGAAAGATTTGTGAAGAGATAACTGTGTGCTACAATCTATTGCTCATGATGACCGCTCAACGAAGACCGTCTCTGCTATTCGATAACTATGAGGAGATTCATTATAAATCGAACTCTCGAACCTTGGAGGAAATCATTGAGAAGAGCAGGCTAAAAATTCCATACAAACCGGAGAAACTGTCAATTGATGACCTGGATATGTTGCCATTGTCTACCAGTTTCGATAAGCAGATGTTGTTAGGATCGCCGATGTATCTTGATCCCCAGGAGCAGGAAGGGAAACATAGTATGATAATGGAAGATTACTATAAACACGGGAGTCATTCTAGCCAGCCGATACCGAGCGATGCATCTACTTTGAATTTGAACAGTATGACAAATGAAGATATATCTTTCGAAGCTATCACGCAGATGAGAGCGAAATACATATTGGCGTCAGCGCAAGACAGTGCATCGAACGTCAAGTACGACCTTGAGAGAGACTTCCTCTACCCAAAGCCGCTACCCAAATTTTGGAAGTTTGAGAAGGATAAGCGGCTGAACGAGACCCAGCTTGATAGCTCGGACGATGAGCAAACCGAGAGTCGTATTAAACTTGGTTACTATTTCCCGACACCTACGGAAGATCAGTACGTAAAGCAGGAGCAATTTGGAGAGCCCAAGAGGCTGGGTAAGGTACATTACACTGGAGAGTTTTTCGAACTGGATCACTTCAAGGAAGAATTAGAGAAGCATAGGCGAGAAAACCCACCTAAAGTCATTGACCATGATTTCACTAACATTCCAACGTTTCAAGATTTTAAAAGGGATCTCTTGTCATTGGCCAAGATTGTCAAATGCTCAGCATTTTCCGAAATAGCGCGAAGAAGAACGGAGTATTTAATTAACAAGTTTGATCTGTTCCAACATCTAAATTGCAAGGCGGAAATATTGGAAAATAAAAGAGTTCCTTTGAGAGACTTTTACAATGCAAGAAAAGTTGACCGAGACTATCTTCTGAGCGGGTGTGCTACACAGCGTCAACTCAGCGAGTTCATCTGGGAAAAGTTGAATACAGAACCCGAACGTGTGGTTCATAAAACATACAGAGGCAAAGAGATCACATTGCGTCAAGTTTTCGAAGAAGGTGTCGCACCAGGTGAACCTGTGGCGATCGGATTAAAAATTATTGATGACCAGTTCTTGGAATGGTACAGAAACGTTTATCTTATCACGTCTCATTTAATCCCGTCAGAAGATGCCGAGAAACTGCTGAGTGGAAGAGAGTTGAGATATTACTTGTTGGCCAAGATCTTTTTAGAGTTCGATAACTGCATGGGCGGTGAATACCTAGCGGAGATATTCATCACTTATTGCGTTCACACGCTGGAAAAATCAAAGTATCAGCTTGCTCAGGTATCGGTAGACTTCCAATTCTACAACGGCGCCGAGGGTAATTGGTGGAAGAAATTTTCCCAGTGGATTATAAGGTGGCGATTGGTGTCTCACAATGTTCGTTGGAACGTTCGATTGTCTAGATCCTACACCAAATTGTTTCGCATGGGTAAAGTCGGAACCTTCCAAGATTATTTGGATATAGTTTTCAAACCATTATTTGAGAACGAGATCCATCGCGACGTTGCACTAGATTTCTTCTTGAAGAATGTTGCATGTTTTGACTTAGTGGTAAGCACAACAGATGACTACTTATGGGAGGAATTCACAGACTTTGACACAGCACCTCAAGACTGGTCGGCTAAGGGTGACAATCCGACGATAAGTCATTACATGTACTACATTTATGTCCAGCTGGCTCAACTTAATTGCATACGTCATAATAAAAAGCTGAATACGATCTGCCTCAGAAACGACTGCTCAACCTTATCCAATAGAACGTCGCAGGCGGGGGCTGACCTCAATTTCACTGATCAGCTGGAATCCTTAATGTGTAACTTCATGTTATGTGACGCGGGACTTCTGCAGGCTGAGCCAATGTTTAATAGTCCTCCACTCATCATCTATCTGTTTTACCTCTGTCAAATCCCCGTTATTGTTGCACCTTTGTCATCAGTATCTGTTTTAGCGTCTCAGACGTCTGAAGAAGAAGTCTTGGCTCTCCTTGGAGACTCTCTAAAGAAGTCTACAAGAGATATCACAGAAGAAGAACAATCGACATATACAACAAACCCTTTCATGGACATGTTCAAAATGGGAATGAAGGTGTCTCTATCAACCAAATCAGTCCTTTTCAACAGTTCGTATACAATGGAGCCACTCATTGAAGAGTATAGTGTCGCAGCGAGTATCTACTTGCTGAACGCCGCAGACCTCTGCGAACTTTCACGGACAAGTGTGCTATGCAGTGGATATGAGGGTTTTTATAAAGCTCATTGGATTGGTGTGGGAGTCAAGAGAACACCCTTTCAAGTTGATAATGTGGGGTATGTCGATGAATGGTACGACAGAGAGATTGACACTTCAGCCAGGCATAATGTTCCAAATATAAGGCGGAGCTATAGAAAAGAGACTTGGGATCAGGAATGGGTCTTTATTAGGGATCAATTTGGTGGCTAGCGGGCTTTGAAAGGAATGGTTTGGAAATGCAGGACAGCTGACAGCGGTCTGGCAACGTTACTTAGCCCAACTGGGACTTATATCGCGGATGTACGTCGCATACTCTCTGAGTCTATCTTTGTTTTGAAATGGATCATCGCCTGTCTCTGAGTCACCATGATAAAAGAGCTTGAATTGACTCTTCTTTTTATCACCATCAGAAAGATCAATAGACAGATCGAGGACCCCAACGCTTCTTTGGAAATACCATTTATTCACCACGTTATCACTTCTGCTCCTCCAAAGTAGCTCTCGAGGGAAATATTTGAACATTAAATTGAATATGATGTCTGATATTCCCAGAGAACCTTTCAAGTGTGGCAAAACGGCAAATTTATCCAGGTAAACGAAGGAATTTCCTTGGGGGCCTTCGTAGGTTAGTACGGCAATTCCCTCATAGTCCCCAATGACTATAATTGAAGCTATTCGACCGTTGATACGGTTCAAATAGTGTTCAAGATCCAGAGAACGACCAAAACTCTGATCCAAAATTTGTTTAAGCTTTCTTACATTGACCTTCAAATTCTCATCAAACCGAGAATCGTGTTCATCCTCAGCGTGGAATTTCTCCGGAAGACCTACACTGTTGAACTGTGTTAATGTCTTGTAAAGAAATGTCTTTATGTGGACACCTTTCTTTAACACTGTAGTCACAAGAACAGCATCCTCATGGTCTCTCTCTGTCGCCGACACCTCTGTCACGCCCGTGGTATCTTGGATGTCGTTAGACAGTTCGTACCAACAATGATCGTCATCAATTGCTCCAGGACTCTTCTTAAACCGTGGTAACGATGAAGATATCAGTGATCTGTCAGTAAGTAAGTTATAGAGTAAAGGATTCTTGCGATCAGAAGTCAGCGAGGCAGCGCCAATAGTCGTGATCAGGCCGGTGGACTTATTCGAAAGATTCGAAAGCACAGCTTTCATCAATTTCAAATCTTCCAAATGTTCTTTATATTCGGCCTCCAACGAATTGAGTTTATCCTCTTTAAAATGCAACGCAAGCCTATCCAGTAGATTTTCCGAGTCAGGTTCCCTCTTAGAGAACAATTCAATTTTTTCCTTGAGACTTGACGCTAGATTCTCATACTCCTGTGATAAATTAATGAAAACATGAGCATTATTACGTCTTTCATCGGAAGGTATACCGCCAATATCGTTCAATATGAAAAACTTGTCGATATAAGGGGATCCGCCTCTGGGGAGAATATTTCCCACAAACTCTACTATGTCACCAGCAGCTTTGACCGTTGCAGTGGCTTCTTCAATGATACGAGGTTGTATAATGGGAATTAAATTTAACGAATCACTATCGAAAATCCTTGCTTGCGAAGACAGCAGCGAGCTGAAAGAACCATCAGAAGCCTTGAAAAGAGCATTCTGAAGATGAATTGGACGTAATTGGGCATTGGTCAGTAATGTGTCCAAAGTTTCTGCATCGTTGGTCACGTGACTCGACGGTGGGATGATGAAGATGGGCCTTAGACCCAACATACTGAGCTTCTTAATCGACCCTGAGAGTCTCGACAGCACTTTTGGATCTGCCTTTTTCAGATGGCGGATCAGCACGAGACAATGGTTAATCCTGGGCGAGTCCCTAGCATATTTCTTCAGGTAGTCCTTTGCTTCCCGCTTGGTAGCCGTAGAGTTGAGCACCGACAGTATAAGTTTCTTGGTAGCGGCATTGGGCTGATTGTATCTTAACCCGCCACTCAGGACATGCCTCCACATGGTCTGCAACAGCTATATTCAAAGCTCATTGCACATTTATCAAGTGCCCAATCTTTCACCAACTTAACTGTACAGGCTGCGCGTGTGGAGAATGCAAACTTTTCAAAGACACTAACGGGACTAAAGATGCCAGAATGACCCCATAGAGAGCCTTTGGCAACCCATAGCGTATTGCAAATCTACATGTCACTCCCAGAACACTTACAGGCCACTTTTTCCCCTGAAGAGATCCAGTTTATAGTGGAAAATGAGCCGATAAAGATCTTCCCTCGAATAACTACACGCCAGCCGGCGCGCCCAAGCGCTGAAAACAGATTCCAGCCCATCCGATGTACCCTGATCACTACCGATGACAAGAACATCAACCAGCTGGTCGCCACACGATCCTCGGAAGTCGCACTATGGCTCGCACTATTACTCAAGCAGCAGAACAAGTGCAGTATCATAGCACCGCAATGGCTGACGTTGCAATCACTTGATCGCAGCATACAGTTTGAGAAGGCCCATCCGGACCGATTCTGCTCGATGCCCTGGAATTGGCTTGTTCTCGCGCAATTGCTCTTCAAGCGTGCTGCCGACGACTTCCACGACCCGGTCCACGACCTTCGTGGTAGAGTCCAAGATCTACGCGAGATACGCCAAGTCAAGGTACTCAATGGCCTCCGCCATCTCAACGAATCCCATCTGCAGCTCGACAACCTGTCTCTACTCGAGATCAACGAGCTCAGACCGTTCGTTTTGGACACAATGGACAAGCTACGTGAAGTGCACGCCGCAGCCAACCAGGACGCCCAACACGCCACCCAGGAACACCCTCAGACCTTCCACCAACCGCTATAGCTGGCCTTCTCTTGCTCATCGCTTGGCCTGGTGTCACCGATTACGGTCCCCCCGTGGTTATCGCGCTCACAAAGGATAAACATATAAAAGCCAGCGGTATTGTGTTGAGCCTCTATCGCGTTTTCTGGCTTATAGCAGTGGTAGCCTTGCAGTCCGTTGCTAACTGGGGCAATCGGTGGCACAATTACGATATACAGATACAGGACAGCTAGAATGTCTTTTTTCAAGAGACTGTTCTCGAAGACAGAACGCAAGAATCGCGAACCTCTGGCCGGTGGTAACAGCCGGATTTGCACGCACGAGGAAGGTGAGTTTGTGCATGTTAACGTGCTGGCACCGCGTGAGACGCATCAGGAAGAAGAGGATGCAGACGTTTCGAGCTGGGAGATGGCTCAGGTGCTAGGAAGACGTGCGGCGGCCGTGGTGGGCCTACGGCCCACCACGGTGCCTTCGCTGCGCGTCAGGACCGTCAAGAAGTCTTCTGCAACCAGATCCAATGCGCCCAGCAACAATGCTTCCAGCCGCGTCGCCAATCAATCGGAGGACCTCGATTCAATGCAGGACTCACTCGAGCTCGACATGTTCGACGATAAGCGGAACCGCATTCTCAAGAGATCGCACCGCAGACGCATGAACTTCCCCGAAAAGTACAAGATCTAGCGTGTCGAGCGCTGTGTGTATCTCTAAATATTCCTAAATATCATAAAATATTATCGCGTATCGCCGCGTCAACAATTTGTGACGCTGACGCCGCAGATTGCCCGCCCTGGCAAGGGGTTCAGGCATAGAAAGCTATATAAAAGAAGAGATGGGCGCAAACGGAAGGACTGGTGGGTTCTAAAGGGACGACCAGTAAGGAGAATGAAGTTATCCTTGGCTGGTGTAGCTGCTGGTGCAGTGGTATTGGGCAGGCTAGGTTGTGCATCTGTGTTGCCAGAGTATTTTCAAGAGGCGTTTTTGCCAATTCGTACCTCTGAGCAAGAGTTTTGGGAGTTTTTGTGGGAAGAAGAAGCGCTAGAAGATGTGGATTCGGATTTGATCGAATCTAAAGGGTTTCCTAAGCCCCATATTCCATATTTCTTGAAACCTATGGTGGAAAGTGAGAAATTGCAGGAAAAGATCACGGTTGAGGACTTGAACGCTACCGCTTTGGACATTTTGAAGATCGCTAATGCTTCAACAAAGCATTACGGTCATCCAACACGTGTCATTGGATCACCAGGTCACTGGAAGACCATTCGCTACATTTTGAGACAATTTGATGATATGAGGGATTACTACGACGTCTCCGTGCAGGCGTTCAGCGCTTTGGCAGGTAAGATTGAGTCGTTCAATTTGACTGATGCTAAGACCGGTGAAAGTTTCCCTAACGCAACAGCGTTCTCGTTGTCACCACCGGTGAAGTCGTTTGTCGGTGAGTTGGTGCAAATTCCAAACTTGGGTTGTGACGCTGCGGATTTCGAGTCTGTTACTCCAGAACCACCTTTTGAGAAGCAGAAGAAAAAGATTGCTTTGATCGAGAGGGGCCAATGTCCATTCGGTAACAAGAGTGAGTTAGCAGGTAAATTCGGGTACCACGCTGTGGTTATCTTCGATAACGATCCAAAGGCGGAAGAAGGTCTACACGGTACTCTAGATGGTGTCTCTGAGCACAGTGTCTCCACGATCGGTGTCACCCATGCCACGGGTAAGAAGCTGATCGAACGTATCTCGTTGAACAAGCACTACTCGTTGCAGTTTGCCATGGACTCTTACGTCAAGAAGATCAAGACCAAGAACGTCATTGCTGACACCAAGCACGGTGATGAGGATAACATTGTCGCTTTGGGGGCTCATTCTGATTCTGTGGAAGAAGGTCCCGGTTTGAACGATGACGGTTCTGGTACCATCTCCCTTTTGAACGTGGCAAAGCAATTGACTCATTTCAAGATCAACAACAAGGTTCGTTTCGCGTGGTGGGCAGCTGAAGAAGAAGGTCTGTTAGGCTCCACTTTCTATGCTAACAACTTGACCAAGGAGGAAAACTTGAAGATCAGAGTTTTCATGGACTACGATATGATGGCATCTCCAAACTACGAATACGAAGTTTACGACGCTAACAACAAGGATGATCCAAAGGGTTCCGAAGAGTTGAAAAACTTGTACATCGACTATTACAAGTCCAAAAACTTGACTTACACTTTGGTACCATTTGATGGTAGGTCCGATTACGTCGGATTCATCGAAAATGGTATCCCAGCGGGCGGCATTGCCACTGGTGCTGAAAAGAATAATGTCAACAACGGTAAAGTACTAGACAAATGTTATCACAGTCTATGTGACGATATCGACAATTTGGCTTGGGATGCATTCCTAGTCAACACTCAATTGATTGCTCATTCTGTAGCAACTTACGGTAACTCCTTTGAAGGGTTCCCTGAAAGAGATAATACCACTGTGCAGTCTATGGAAATTGGTGCTGAGCCAAGATTCAAGTACAGAGCAGATTATTTGGTTGTTTGATCGATCAGAAACGAAATGGACTCTTGACTGCCCAGTGATAAAATAAAAATTGAAAAGTTGTATTTTGTTCGATTCTTCTTCGGACTTTATAGTTCGTTATTTTTATAATGATCACCTGAAGTTGAACTTGAAATTATTGAAGTTATTCTTGAAATTCATTGGAAAACCATGGCCAAATTTTCTGCCACCTTTGGGCCTGTTTTGTCCAAACATGTCTGAATTCATTGATCCACTTCTTGATCCACCTCTCGCCCGATCGTATTCCCGACGTCTTTGTTCGTCATTAAGTGTTTCGTAGGCCTCGTTAATCATAGACATCTTCTCATGAACCTTGTTCTCTTCTTCTTCAGAGAGTTGCCCTTGCTTGTCAGGATGATACTTCTTTGTGAACTCAAGATAAGCTCTTCTGATCTCCTTGGAGTCTGCCGTTTTGGATATCCCGAGAATTTTGTAATAATCTCTATCGGTTCTGACACTGTTGGGTGAAGCAGCGTGCCCCTGACGTTGATGTTGTTGGTTAAACCATTGCTGTTGCTGCTGTTGTTGATGATGTTGCTGCTTCTGCCTTTGTTGCCTCCGCGCTTTTATCATAGAGTCGAGAATACGGAATTGATTCTGAATAAACTTCTTCTGAGACTTCTCCAACCCGTTATGATGGAAAAACTGACGTAGCTCATCCTGAAGCTTAGGTGAAAGGATCTCGCCAGAGTTTAGAATGATTTGGACCATACGTATGGCTAAATGTGGGTAGGACTGCCACACGTCGCTCAGGATATGTTCAAGCTTTATTTCAGTACCCTTAAGTGACAGGTAAAACTGGTTTCTTGTCTCCTTTGGAAGAATTTGTTCTATCGCAATTTTGCAAAATGGTTGGCTTGATAGCCGGGTTGAGGGTGATTCGACTGCAGCTTGGCATAGCACTACGTTAATGAATTTCTCGAAATCCGTCGCGGTCCTGACCTCATCTTTATCTGGTGGAAGCAATTGCTTGATCGATTGCTCCATTTCCGACAAGATCAGTTTATAGTTATTTATGAATTGGTAGTCCTGTGGCACACGTAGGCAACGGGTGTTGTCCCTCAAGTAGAATCGTACCAGTTTGTGCCAATCGAGTCCAGAGCTAATACCAGAAGCATAAATCTCTGGATCCAAAACTTCAGACCGGGGAGGATTTATCCTCTTTAGTTTATTGTGGAGCAGCGTCAATCTTCTACAAGGCTCGTAATCCATATCCAATGCTAGGCACTTCCTTAAATGAGCAGGCTCAGTGTTTAAAATGAAAAGTTGAATGACGGCTGTCTTGTGCAGAATTTCTAGCCTCTTTTCTAGGGGCAACCTGGGACCAAACGTTTCAAGCAGTCGCTCATAGTTTCTAATGATTTCATAACCAACAGAAACGTCCCACTTGTCGGCCAGCTTGTGGAACAAGATTTCTGTAAGCAGAGATCTGGTCTCTAGACTGGACGGTGAGATCTCCAACAAATGTTGCAAGTCCTCTTCAACCGATGAATAGTCGTGATTTGCCTGCCAGTCGGACCTAACAGATTTATCTAGCCGCAGGAAGCTCCGACGATCCTCATCTTCAGTGTCAATCTTATTCCACAAACCAAATTGAATGTACAGCTTCCTGAGCCTATTCTCAGCCAGTCCATTGAATGAGTCTGCATTCTCTCGTACCCGCTCGAAGGAATCGATAGCGTTGAGTTCTTGGTTCAGCGAAAGCTGAGTGATCCCCATTTTATAGTGTAGTTTATCAAGTAGCAGACTCTTCTGAGCATCCTCATCTTTATTTTGACACTCCAATCTGTCCAATTGAGCAATTATCTGTTGGTACTGAGTGAGCGACGTGGAATCATACTTTAGCTTCTTGGAGAGCGATTCAAGCTTCTCGAATTTGTACTGCTCACCAACCACCACTGATAGCAGCAAGCACAGGCCCAACCAGAGACCGCAAAGCATCATGGAGCGGTTTGTGAGACGGTCGGTTCGGAATCACACCTCGGCTTCAAGTTATCATGTGTCTACTTCGCGCAGAGCATCGCACGTGATGAAACTAAACAACAAATCAGTGGGAGCGTTTCAGCGACTAAGCTAGCGTTCAAGTTGACTACTGGTCATCATTGTAGTTTCCCTCGAGCACGGTAGAAACTTCATAGGTTGTACGGCGCTACCATTTCTGGTCAGTCCGAAGAAACCCGTGTAACTCGGACTGCCGAGGCGCAGATGTCCGACAAAAACCGGTACCTTTCGGACAGTCTCAGCCACGTGCTCAGGAGTCTAGGGCTTGCGGGCTTGGCATCTTAGGGCTTGTCTCAGCCACAGAAAAAGCAGCTTCAAGGCGCCTCTTATCGTGCTCATTTCCGAGAAGAGATAATGGCACATGCAAGCAAAGATGGGCTTGGCTGCGGAAAACTACGTATTTAATCAGCAGGCTGTGAACGAACGAACAGTCAAGTGGCACCGATTTGCTCAATTGAAACTTTGCTCTAAATAGAGTGTCACTGTCAGTGATTGTCTAGTTGCACTCGTATTTCTATCTATCTCTTCCAACTTTCAAATCTCTAGTAAACGTGTGTGTTTCATGAGTGGAGTGAGTGAAGCGAGTGAAGGGTTTTCGTTTAATCATTTAGCGTATCTGGTCTTTGAATCAGTGCTGCAGGTTGTTATTATAGCTTTAGCTGGGTTTTGGAGTTCCTATGCTGGATTGCTACCGAAGAGTGCTCAGAAAGTTATCTCTGCGATCAATGTGGATTTGTTTACACCATGTCTGATCTTTAGTAAGCTGGCAAAATCGCTTTCGATGGCCAAGATCTTGGAGATCTCGGTGATTCCACTGTTTTTTGCGTTGACAACTGGTATCTCGTTCTTTTCTGGTAAGATAATGGCCAAGTTTCTTCAGTTGGACAAGGATGAGACTAATTTTGTGGTGGCCAACTCGATCTTTGGTAACAGTAACTCGCTGCCCGTTTCCTTGACGTTGTCGTTGGCCTACACCCTACCGGGCTTAACTTGGGATCAGATTCCAAACGATTCGAGGGATAACGTAGCTTCTAGAGGTATTCTGTACCTATTAATTTTCCAACAGATTGGTCAGATGTTGAGATGGAGTTGGGGTTACAACGTCTTGTTACGTTGGTCTGGTGAGAATCCAGAACACATGCCCCCTTCACAGTTGGCCGCTCATATGGAGTCGGCTAGAATTTGCCAGGATTCAGAAGCTTCCACAATCTTCCCAGAGCCAGAAAACAATTTCGTCAATGCTGGTTCCTTCTGGTCCAAGATGTGGGCTAGGGCCGTTCGTTTCATTAACGCAGTTAGAGGTTACTTAAACCCACCTCTATATGCCATGATTGTGTCCGTGCTTGTCGCATCAATCCCACCAGTTCAGCATGAATTCTTTCATAAGGACGGGTTTGTTAACAATACCTTCTCGGCCGCTATTGCTCAGCTAGGTTCTGTGTCGATCCCCCTCATCATCATTGTCCTCGGTTCTAATCTGTACCCCTCAGAGGACACCTTCAGAAAGACGCATAAGCATAAAAAGTTGGTCATTGGTTCTATCGTCGGTCGTATGATTCTACCGTCGTGTTTCTTGCTGCCAATAATTGCCATTGCGGTCAAATACATCAATGTCAGCATCTTGGATGATCCGATTTTCCTAATTGTTGGTTTCCTACTAACAGTTTCTCCACCAGCCATTCAATTGACTCAAATCACCCAAATCAATGAGTTCTTCGAGGCCGAAATGGCAAGCATTTTGTTCTGGGGATATGCTGTATTGAGTTTACCAGTGAGTATCATTGTAGTCTCTGCTGCGATTTACGTTTTACAATGGGCCAACGTCAATCACTAATTCGCATTCCATATATTTCTGTATTTTATTTGCATCTGCAGCAAGAGTGAACTTACAGTAATCTGATTCAACAGCCTCCGCCCCATAACACTTGACGATACTCACATGCGCGCTAAATATAAGCTTAACGTACCAAATCTTTATTCGCCCACGTTACACACTGTGTATGTGATGAATCAGTATCAAACTTAATTGTGGGTAATGTCTCGTTCCAATGACTCGTTTGACTCGTTCTGCTGGTAACACATGGCAACGCATGCAGGTACGAGAACTGATCTACTAAATCAGGCGGATTAAGTGAGGCTACTCGTCAGCTTCAAGGTAAACTTGGGTATTTTTTTACCAGAATCAAAAGTCCTCGAACTGGGTCCAGATGCTCTCTCAATGATTAAGTATTTGCGTCTAAGATGGTGTATCCTTTGGCAATTACGTAAAGACAACCTACGGGAATTTATTTTCTCTATGTGTCAAAGCTACATTGTAGTATACCAACTATCCAGAGTCTCCATAGTATTACTCAGTTCAGCTCATGCAGTGGCCGTTGAATGACCAAAAAACTGCCTGAAGACTGCGGCCACTGCAGAGTGCAGATGTCGTTCGATCGGAATTTTGTACTAACATCTATCAAGATATAAGGATTCCTATGACCAGCTCAATACATAGCTCAATACATAGCTGGTCATAGGCATCCATATCTTATTTCTAGTTAGAGTTAATATGAGTAGACGAAGCGATTCTCGTCCTTGGGTTGATCCTGTGACTCCTACAATAGAGTTGATCATTTCTAGCAAGAAGAAAATTCAACGAATAACATGGTTGTTTGGCCGAGCGGTCTAAGGCGCCTGATTCAAGAGTCGGTTCGATTCTTGTGTGCAGCAAAACTGCGCACCTTGGAATTCTCAGGTATCGTAAGATGCAAGAGTTCGAATCTCTTAGCAACCATTATTTTTTTGGATTTTTTGACAGCTGGAAACTGAAAGCCAATTAACCAGCAGGGAGAATCAAGTGAGCCGGCATGTGTTGCTAGTCTGATTCCAGCTAACATTCTGAACCATCAGATCATGAATAGGCCAGCTAGTGATCTTCATCGTTAATAATTATCATGATCTCTGACTTGAAACGCGACGCGTCAACAAGAAAGACGCGCTTTAAGATTTCGATTATATTCTTCAACAAGAACAAACTTAGACGGACTAGACACATCTTGTACGCTCCTGGACCGGGTTTCGATGTACATCAGGCGTGTGGTTATCAAGGGTTTCAAGACTTATCGTAACGAAACAATCATAGATGACTTTTCTCCACATCACAACATCGTGATAGGATCTAACGGGTCAGGAAAGTCCAACTTCTTCGCTGCAATTCGGTTTGTACTGAGTGATGATTACTCAAATTTGAGAAGGGAAGAAAGGCAAGGTCTTATTCATCAAGGTTCTGGCTCCGTAATGAGTGCTTCAGTGGAGATTGTATTCCATGATCCAGATCATCGGATAATATTGCCATCAGGCGTGGCTCAAAGGCCTAACGACGAAATTTTGGTCAGAAGAACGGTTGGTTTGAAGAAAGATGATTATCAACTGAACGATAGAAACGTTACGAAGGGAGATGTGGTTAGGATGCTTGAGAGTGCAGGCTTCTCGATGAGCAATCCGTATAATATTGTACCTCAAGGTCGCATCATCTCATTGACTAATGCTAAGGATAAGGAAAGGCTGCAGCTTTTGGAGGATGTCGTTGGTGCTAAGTCTTTTGAAGTAAAATTGCACGCCTCACTGAAGAAGATGGAACAGACTGAACAAAAGAGGTCTCAGATTGAAACTGAGATGCAAGAATTGAACGAAAAATTGGATGAGATGGAGGAAGAAAGGAAAGAATTGGAAAAGTTTAATAGTTTGGAGCGAAATAGGAAAGTTTTCCAGTTCACGCTGTATGATCGGGAGCTAAGCGACGTTATCAATCAAATTGAGAAAATGGATGACGAATACGCTGTAACATTGCACTCATCGCGTGATTATATCAATGAGTTGGACAAGCGAGAGGAAACCGTGGCACAGATCAGTAAAACTTTACAAAATTTGGATTCAATGATCAAAATAAAGGAAACTGCGGAGCTCTCGCAGGCTAAACTTAAAGATACCGAGTTGTCAGCTCAACTCGCTAGCTTAGATGTCAAGATCAAGGAACTGAGTCGGCAAATCGATAGTTATGACGAACAACGTGTCATAGACGAGAAGAATTTAAGCATTATAAATGAGGCCATAGGTTCCAAAGAGGCTCAGTTGTCATCTATATCTCCCAAGTTTGAAGCCCTCAGTAGGAATGAGATATCCTGTAAGCTGCAGCTAGCTGAACTGCAAGAAAAGCAAAGGGAATTGTTGCACATGAAGGGGAAATACGCTCATTTCACGACTAAGGAAGAAAGGAATTCGTGGATTGAGGGAGAACTGCGGGAGTTAAAGCATAATTTACAAGACTTGGAGAAGTCGAAAGATAGCATTGCCGCTGAGCGTGAAACGACCCGTGAAAAACTGAATTCTATTGATGAAGAAATCAGTGAGTTAGAAGATTCAATACGAGGACCTGGCATACAGGCGGAGCTGGAAGATATTGATAAAGAGCTCAAAGACTGCAAGAATAAGTACGCAGACAAACTTGATGAACGAAAAGAGCTCTGGAGGACAGAGCAAAAGTTGCAGACGATCTCGGAAACTCTGCTCGATACTGTCAAGAGCTCCGAGA
Organism: Torulaspora gathmanii; assembly: GCA_030580195.1. Lineage (NCBI taxonomy): Eukaryota > Fungi > Ascomycota > Saccharomycetes > Saccharomycetales > Saccharomycetaceae > Torulaspora > Torulaspora gathmanii. Next base: position 304,853 of record JAKTSM010000009.1, on the reverse strand, counting down.
GAAATGTGAATGAAACTATGGCTCGTACTCTCGCAAATGGTATTTCTAGCGTTAAAGAGATTACGGAGAAGTTGAAGTTACCTGATACCTGCGTCTTTGGTACTTTAGGAGAGCTGATTTCGGTTAACGATAAGTACAAGATGTGCGCCGAGGTTGTTGGCGGTAATTCACTCTTCCACGTTGTAGTCGACACTGATGAAACCGCATCAATCATTATGAGAGAGCTTTATCGTATGAAAGGTGGAAGAGTGACATTCATGCCTCTAAACAGAGTGTACAATGATCCTACCATCACCTATCCTCCAAACGCGCAGTCTACTTGCACACCTCTGATCAAAAAAATCAAATTTGATTCACAGTTTGAAAATGTTGTCAAGAATGTTTTTGGAAAGACAATTGTCGTCAGAGAGCTTTCGACTGGAGCCAAAATTGCAAAGAGCTATAAACTTGATGCAATTACCCTTGACGGTGACAGAGCGGATAAAAGGGGTCTCTTAACTGGTGGTTTTTATGATTTCCATAAGAGAACGAGATTAGATTCACTTGCAGAACTGAAGAATGCCAGAATTCAGCATAAACAAACATCTGATGAACTTGAACGGATAAGAGAAAAATTGCACGCAATTGACGCAGAAATCGATGAGTTGAATGGTGTGATTAGAAAAGTGACACAGAAGAGAGAAACAGTTTTGACAAATATTGAAGGGTTCCGCGCGAAGTCGAATAATAGAAAGAGTGAGGGATTGTTTTTGGAGGAAACGTTGAAGTCGCTAGCGGTCAAATTCGAAAAAGCAACCATAAATGTTAAAGCTGTTAAAGACAAAATTGATTCCTACGAACAAGACTTGATCTCGGAGTTCGACAATCAAATTTCATTGCAGAAGCAACAAGAACTTCAAACTTTAGAAGTAACTCTTCAAACAGTTCAATCGAAACTCAACTCGACGACAGAGGAGCTGCAAGATATCACGACAGAAAGAGACTCACTGGTTGCAGAGTTGAGCGCCAAATTAATACCGCAGAGATCTGAGCTCGAAACGAAAGCACGTCGTGAAGGTGACCCTATCACCAGCGATTTAAAGAATGATTTGAAGGGGATGTTGGGTGAGAAAAGCACTCTCGACAGACAAAAGGTGCAAACGACGGATGAGATCGAACGTCTACAGTCCGAGCTGTATCAACTCGATGAGGAGAAGCGAAGTAATCAGCAACTCTTGGAGAAAGCTAACAGCCAACAAGCCTCGCTGCTAAAAAAACTCCAAGCTTTCCAAAAAGATGCCGAGAAATCTATGGTGAGGAAAACTACCCTTGTTGCTAGACGTGAGGAGCTTCAACAGAAAATTCGAGAGGTCGGTTTACTGGCAGAAGATGCCTTAAATAAGTTCAGCAATTTATCGAGTGAAGAGCTGCTTCGCAGACTGAATGATGTGAGTGAAGATATCTCTGGGCTGAAAAATGTCAACAAGAATGCTTTCGAGAACTTTAGGAAGTTCCACGACAAGAGAGTCGAACTAGAGGAAAGGGCTAAGGAACTCGAAGAATCGAAAGTCTCCATACAAAATCTCATAGTTAAACTGAAACAACAGAAGGTCACAGCTGTTGATACGACGTTTAAAAAGGTTTCTGATAATTTCAGCGCCGTTTTTGAGCAGCTCGTTCCAAGAGGTAAGGCTAGCTTGGTGATCCACCGTGAAAATAATTCTGCTGATGATGATGACTCTCCCGACCGTGACGTTGACATGGAAGGAGCCGGCGAAGAATCCCAGGCAAATTCGGTGTATACAGGAGTTTCAATTTCAGTCTCATTCAATTCGAAGAGAAACGAACAGCTACGGGTTGAACAGCTTTCCGGTGGACAGAAAACAGTCTGCGCAGTAGCTTTGATTTTGGCGATTCAAATGGTGGACCCCGCTCCATTCTATCTGTTCGACGAAATAGATGCCGCCCTGGATAAGCAATACCGAACTGCTGTTGCGAATATAATAAAGGCCTTATCAGCAAAGGCACAATTCATCTGTACTACCTTCAGGACTGATATGCTACAGGTAGCAGACAGATTCTTTCAGGTCAAGTATCAGAATAAAATATCGACAGTGGTTGAGGTTGACAGACAAGAAGCAATCAACTTTATTAGAGGTCGCAGCAAGCTCGCTGAAGTGTAAGGGCAACCAGTCTCGTAGGAAATCAATACTAAAGTCCACTAGTATTAGCTCAGGTATCATAGAGGGAAAAAAAGTTATCGCATTATACATACATATAAGTTTACAGTCGTGAATTTTAGGCCTTTTTGGAATCTTTCAGTAAAGAGGCAAACCCACCTGAACCTCTTTTTTTCTTACCCAGTGCTGTGCTTGCTGATTTAGCACTAATGAAGCTACTTCCATCAGTTGACGAGTTGTCACTGTCCGAATCGGAATCTGATGACTCTGAGACGGACTCTTCATCTTCCGACCCTTCGTCATCGTCATTAGAGTCACCACTGGATGGTGCAGTGCCTTTTTTAGAACCAACATGGGGCGTTGTCGTGCTCTTTTCTCTGACATCTGGCACGCCTCTTGACACTAGATCAGACAGAGAACTCAAAGATGGTCGCACTTTCTGAGGGAGACTTTGCAAGAAACTTGACCTTCCATTCTCTTTTCTGGCAGAGGCTGGTGAAGACATTTCCATCATTTTCGTTACCGGAACTTTATGAGGTGTTTCCTGGCTCGATGGATTTGATTGTTGAGTCGACTGAGGTGCGTCCTCGACCCCTGACAAGTGAGTCACAGGTTTTTGAGAGGGTCCTAAGTTAAGTGACCCTTTGGGAGTATCAACAATCAGTCTTCGAGACTTTTTAGACGCTGAAGAATCCTCCTCATCCGAGGACGAACTCGACCCATCTGAGGAGCTATCGTTGTTGGAAGAGTCAGACTCTGAATCCTCGTTGGATCTAGTAACCTTTTGCGAGATTAGCCCGGCTGGTACATAGGCTCTGGATTTCGTGAATTTAGCTTTTAGCTCTTTTAATCTATCATTTCCATCCTGAACTGGTCCACTGTTAGCTCTTCCCATAGGTTCGCGCTGAGAGTCGTCAGCCTTCTTTGGAGTAATCTTTTCGACCTTTTTGGTAGCCATCTCTTGTTTTCTCCTTTTTTCTTCTTCCATTTTCGCTTTCCTCTTGTTCTCTCTTTCCAATTTCTTCTTTGCAGCTTCAGCTTCTCTCGCCAACTTTGCCTCCTCCTTGGCCTTTTGTTTAGCCGCTTTCATTGCCTCCCTTTCAGCCTTCAGTTTCTGAGCAGCTTCTAGCTTAGCTGCCCTGGTGGCCTCACGTTCGCGACGTTTGATCTCGGCCTCTTGTTTCTTGGTTAATTTCACCTCCCCAGTGTTGGGGCCCTTTTCGACTGTGTTGCCAGCCGCAACAAGCGGCTTCTTGGGCGATTCTTGATTGGTAGGAACATGGCTCTTGGAAGGCTTCTCTCTGTCTGCAATATCATCGACAGGCTCTGGTCTCTTGGCATCGTTTGCAGACGCTTTGGGAGACTCAGGAGAACTGTTGTCGGTGACCGCCTTCTTGTTGTCTAGTTTGTCGATTTGATCCGTACTGACAGCAGCTTTCGTAACTGGTTCTCCAGTCGCTGGCGGCTCTGTAGGTTTTATGCTATTTTCTTTCTCTATAGCCACATTGCTAGTAGAGTTGTCTTTCGTAGGAGGTATGGATGCATTTTCTGTGCTTGGTGCAATCGATTGACTTTCTTTGTCTGCTAACTTCGAGTCCTGGCTTGAAATCACCTTTTCCTTCAAAGGATGGAGATTGAGGGTTTTTATTGAGTTGTTTTCGTTGATGGAAATTTTGTCGTGGTCCTCATCAAGCGAACTGTCAGTTTCAATATCACTACTGGAAGTACTATTCGTACTCTTCTGCGAATTAATTTCTTTAGCGTCGTGTCCTTGCTTTCCCATAAGAAGTTGGGCGGCCTTTCTGGCGGCACTCCGCGGCGTATGCTTTGGCATGATATTTCTGGGATCTGGTTTCGAGTTATCTATATCCTTGTGCAGTACCGTCGTATATGGCTTTGATTTGGAGGCAGACGCTGGCGCACTATTTTGAAACCAGGGAGGAAGCTCATTTGACTCATTCTCCATTAGTTTCAAAAACTCTGTCTTTTGAATACTCGAGTTAGAAAAGGACTTACTCTCCTGATCATTCCTCGTAATTAAAACAGTGTTGTCACCCTCCTCTTCTTCTTCCTCTTCTTCTTCGTCGCCCTCTCTTTCTCCTTTCCCATTATTGTTGTGCTTGTTGCTTTGATCCTCTGATAAACGGGCTTCTGGACTGCCTGAATCACTCTCATCCTCTTCTTCATCTTCCTCCTCGGAAAAGTTCACTTTTCTCAATGGCTCATCGGCACCTGTAGTCTGGGATGAAGGTCCTGAAGATTTATTTTCCACTCTAGCTTCTAATGAAGTCTTTCTTTGCGCCGGCATAGAAGGGCTTCTTGACTCGGGGAGTTCGGCCAAGTGTACATTGCCCAAATCAGCACCACGAGGGCTATCTTTTACCGGAGAACCATTATCGGCAATGGAGGTTTGACGCAAAGCAGAAACTTTCCCAGGAACGTCAGTTGCTTGTTCGTCAGATGAAGAATTGTCGTCGGAAACTCGATCAGCAATCTTCTGATATGGCTCTTTCATAGGTATCCGATCAGGGACTGCTGGCAGGAGTGAGGCAGGACTTGAAGGTCCTTCCTTGAGCTCTTTTTCGATCTCTGCAATTCGAGGTTCCGGTATGCTTAGCATTCCTGACACAATACGTGTACCGTTTGCTTTGTTACTGGAAGCAGAGGCAGTAGCGAAGATTCCACCTCGACTCTCGCCGCTACTCACATGTTCTGAAACAACTCGTTGACCAGTAAGAGTCACCCTATTGGGTGTCATCGCCGGCCTTATTGGTGTTCCAGACAGCAAACGTTGCTGTTTTGATTTATCAGGATCAACAGTTTCTGATCTAGACACGGCATCCTCCTCCATGGCAGATCTGATTCTTTTCGATTTTTCTATGCCAGAGCTGATTCTGATTGGTGGCGATTGAGGCTGTGCTGGAGGTGGTAAGAAAGACCTTTCACCCACATCTTCCTCATCAGAGTTATTGGACACTAGACGGTCGCTATTTGGCGGTGGGTAAATTTGATGGGCCAGTGGCGTCGATATTCTCATATTAGAGTTCATTGGATGTCTCTTGATGGTACCAGAGGGTCTCTTCTTCGCAATTTTCAGCACCCCACCATTTGCTGATGAAGATGAAGCAGGCGGTAGCGATTGAACCGAGTTGCTCTGAGTTTGTGGCTGTAGTTGAGACTGACCAAGCCCGTTATTCAGTTTCTTCTTTTTTTGGCTTCTATACAACGAGACAGGCGAAGACTCGTCGATATCCAATTCATTCCTCAAGATCACTCGCACTGTATTGTCGATATTGAAAACGTCCTTCACATAAAAGTCAGGGTCTAGATCACAGCCGCTGTTATCCTGAAGACTCAGGATCTCAATCTCTTCATTCAAAGAAGGATACATCTTTTCACACTTCTCAGCGATTTCGATTGACAGGTCTAGTAGTGTGTTTGAAGACCTAGTAAAGTGAAGAAACTTTTTCCTTCTAGCCTGAGCAAAATGATTGGGGTACAATGTTGTGTTCGCAGCACTCAAATTGGATGGGAATGGCAGGGATGTATCTGCATTCCTCACACCACCCGAGCCATAAAGTGATCCTGTGGCCATCACCTGAGATGAATCGGCCGTGCTAGAAGCAAAAGCTAGGGGAATCGGACCATTCCGCACACTGGGCGGCTCCAGTACAATCTGAAGTTTTAGCATAAATCGCCAACAACAGATAGAGCTCAATCTTTGGTTATCAATTGGTTGATAAAGTCGGTTTAAAGTGATTTAATGTTAATCACTGTGCTTCTCATCAATGAGAACCTTTTTCGTGTGAAGCGATTGAGAAGAATAAGAGTCGGATTCAATTTGACTTGAAGGCTCTATTCTTGACCAAATCATTTGCTTCCTATGCCCATAAATATAGCTCAGAATTCTTGGCTTTTTGATGGACACTTTAGCTTTTTTTCTGTTCAAATTAAGCCTCTGCAACATTTTTAGCCTCCTTCAAATATCCCAACGGAAAGTCAGTAAATCTCAACTAAACATGAAATGCTGGCAAATACTTTTGAAAATCAGTTTAAATAATATTTACATTCTATTATAATCTAGCTCTTAACTTTTGAGATGCAATTTTTGGTTTGAGATCTACGCGACTTCTTCTTGACGGATCTGCGAGGGAAAGCTGCCCAGGACTTCAGGTCAAATGTCTCGTAATCTTCCGCCATCAACTTGAAATGGCGGTTGAAGTTGGTGACAACCTGATCATGATCTGCCTCTGTTTGGCCATCTTCTAATACGGGACTGAGCGAACTGTGGGAAGTCGGCGACGCGGCAGCCTTACCTTCGGGAGATTCCTGCTCTCGACCGTCCTTTTTTTTCATGGAATTGAGATATTGTTTAACCGTGCGTTCCAAATAGGCCTTATTCTCCACTACCCGAGTTCTCAAGACTGCCATGGAGACCAAACTCTTAAAAGAAAATTCGTCCAGCTTTGCGTCCTCGTCCAACATCAAGATACTATCCAATTGTACCCAAAATTGATCCATGTTAATCGCTGACCAATCCACGTTGAGCTTATCCAATACAGTATCAATTAGTTTCTTCCATGGGTGTTTCGCAAAGCTGGAACTCTCCCTCACTAGCTGAACAAATTTGCTCGATCCCTCGATCGAATGATCCATGTATAAAGCAGATATCAGTTTGTTCAGTTCCCACTGACCTTCTGACTTCCAAACGTAAATCGAGTCCAATATCTCGTCATATTCCAAAATGTAGAACGGCACAGAACCGTCAAACTCATCTCCACCATAGGAAGTGCAACGCAACTTCAAATTTTCGGTGATGGTCTCTGTAGCCTCAAATTCCACATGAAAGGTATCCTGAATCGAGTGGAAATACTCTAGCAATTCATCCACTTTCCCGAACTCTTGTTCACGCGTCAGTTTCACCTTTGGGCGGTCATCTCTGGCATAAAGATATATAACCTCTCGATTTGATTTTGTCATCAACTAGAATGAAACTCAGTGACTGCTATAACCTGCTCTTTTTAGTCTTACTTGTGGACACAAGTTGTTGTTCCCAATAGCGGCGACACCCCTTATAAGAATAGTTAGCGAATCTAAAAAAATATGGACAAGTCCGGAGTCGAACCGAAGACCTCTCCCATGCTAAGGGAGCGCGCTACCAACTACGCCACATGCCCATGTTAAATCAATATGATAAACGAAGGGAAAACCTCACCTCACTAACATTCAAAGGTCATAACTAACCACTAAAAAACACTCCACTGGGCACGATTCATTCGAATCAAGCTCGCCAACCCCTCTGGCCAGCGATCGAGCCAACGGAGAATGGACTAAAACCTGCTCTCTCTCCTACGAGCACAAATGACGTTGTTTCAACGGCCTAATATCACCTGTTCTAGCCCACTCGACCAGAAACGATCCATACGTGCCTACTGAAAACCGCCAGAGCTTGTAGATTCAGCCAGAACAGCACTGCCCACGACTGACGTTCTTTAGCGTTTTGGCGTAATCGCGACTCGAGATCAGAGATCTGGCCATATTAATACCAAATCGGGAAAAATCTCGAAAATCAAAAGGACTGACACCAGGCATAGCCGAAACACCAGGCGTCGGCACGTCTAGAGGCGTCGAAGGAGAATGAAAGATGTGGGAGATCTGAGGGTGGTTTACTGCTTCTGGAAAACGACGTAATATAGTGGGTTTTCGCGGCCAGCTATGGTTCGAAACAGCATCTGCAATGTCTCTGTAACAGCACCGTCGCATCTACATCACGGAGCGGGAATTTAGCAGCTTGCAAGTCTCCATATAAAGGCGAAAGGAGTGTCAGTGGGCTCAGGGTCTATCTAACGGAGGAGATCAATCAGATACTCTCGTTCTTACAAGTTCAGTCGCTTATTTGATTCCAATTAACCCGTCCAGTCCTTCCTATAAACAAGATACTACAATGAAGTTTACTCAACTGTCGCTACTGGCCGCTGCTGTCGCCACAGTCAATGGTGCCGTTGTCACTGTCACAAAACATGTCCATCAGGGTACTGTTGTTAACGTGCAGGGGATTGTGTATGTTGAAAACGGTCAAACACGTACTTCGTATTCTTTGATAGACGGTGCCACTTCCACTGTTGAAGCAGTTGAAACAACCACTTCTGCTGCTGAGGTCCCAGTCTCTGAGGCTACCACCTCTGTCGCTGCCGAAAGTCAAGCTGCTGAGGTCTCCACCTCCGTTGCTGCTGAAACTGCCAGCTTTGCAGTTGCAGAAACGGCATCTACCGCCGCCGCTGAGTCTCAGGCAGCTAAAACTACCACTTCAGAAGCTCCATCTTCTACAAGAGACACGACCACCGTGGCTCCAACCACTACCTCCTCATCATCCTCCAGCGAAGCCACAACATCTACCGCCACCTCTCCATCGTCATCGGCCAACTCCGACTTTGCTTCTACCGTCTTAGACGCTCACAACAAAAAGAGATCTCTACACAAAGACACCCCATCCCTATCGTGGTCCGATGAGTTGGCCAGCTACGCTCAGGCCTACGCTGACAAGTACGATTGTTCCGGTACCTTGACGCACTCAGGTGGCCCATACGGTGAAAACTTGGCTCTGGGTTATGACGCTTCCGGGTCTGTCGATGCGTGGTACAACGAGATCAAGGACTACGACTACAGTAACCCAACTTTCTCTTCCGGTACCGGCCATTTCACGCAAGTCGTATGGAAATCTACCACCCAAGTCGGTTGTGGTATCAAGAAATGCAACAACTCTTGGGGCAGTTATGTCATCTGCAGCTATAACCCAGCTGGAAATTTCCTGGGCAAGTTTGGTGACAACGTCGAACCTCTGAAATGATTAACTCTTACTTTAACTTGTATATTACTTCATATCGTGCCATATTTTGTTTCGTTTGTATTGTCACGTGATTTCCAGAATTTTTCACATCGTTCTGAACGGGACGCCAGAATTGACCCAACGAGATGGGTTCGATCTGAGCTGAGCAGCATATATGAAGAAAGATGATTCAAGCCATCGTTTTTGCCAATTAAACGAATCGGTATCGTTATATTTGTCGAGCATATATTGCAATTCCACCACCTTCTGATCCTGCCCTTTGGTTTGCCTCTTTTGCGTCTGTTTTTGACTGGAAATAATCTCAACCCTTTAGCGTGATGTCCTCGACTTTTGAACATAAATCGAACTTGGAGACACCTCCTACTTCAAAAGACTCTTTGTCTGTTGCTGATTTGAAAACGCAAGACGGTGTTGAGTCTCAGCCGGTTGTTGAAGAAATTTCTCAACCAAAGCCTCTGCCATCTTTAAAAGATCTGCCATCGTTGGGTTCCAGCGCTGGTTTGGTTAACACAAAAGTGAGCTGGGGTCCCAATGTCAAGCCTGTCGCTACTCCCGCCATGTCTTCATCCCCATCTCCATCTCCTGCCTCCGTGAACTCTGGTTCTAGACCCATGCGCTCAAAGACCATTCAAGAGGCCTTCAGTTTAGATCTCCAATCTCAGTTGTCCATCACGAAACCAGAATTCTCTCGTATTGTTCAAGCTGTGAAGCAAAATCATAACGTTTCTGTTGAATCTACGTTGTCCAAAACTTCTCGTACCTTCTTGATTTCTGGTATCCCACAAAACGTTTACGCTGGTAGAAGAGAACTCGTTAGAAAATTGACTAAGCCTATCACTGACGTTATTCAGGTACCTTCCAGTTGTAAGGCTGCCATTATTGGTTCTGGTGGTAAGAACATTCGTGAAATCCAAGATTTATGCGATGTTAGAATCAACGTCGCAAAGGAGGACAATCCTGACTCTTATGACGAGGACTTGAACGAATACAGAGCTGATGTTTCTATCCACGGTGATATTGATTCAGTCAAGCTAGCAAAGTTGAAGATTTTGAAGATCGTGAAGGAAGAGGAAAAACATGCCACAATTCAATTCACCGTTGACAATGAAAAGGTCTTGCCATTTGTCGATTTATCTTCTTTGGGCTCTGCTGATGATGTTAAAGTACAGTTCTTGAAAGATAGCGCTACTGTTGTCATTCAAGGTCCTAGAGAAGAGGCCAAAAACGTCAAGCAAAATATCAAGAAGTACCTGGCCAACTTATCAACTGAAGTTGCTAATGAGCAAGTGACTATTCCTGCAAAGTTTCAGTTTTTGATAGATGATAAAGAAATCAAGGAAAGATTTAACGTTATTGTTGAATACCCTTCTCCACCTAATGATGAAAAAGTCTCATTTATCGGTCCTCGTGGCAAGGTTACCGAAGCCATCGAGTTTGCCAGAACTTCCTCTAAGGCTTATGCTGTGGACACTTTAGACATCTCAAAGTCTCACGGCAAGAACTTATCTCACGCAAAAAACCTAGCGCTGTTCTTCAAAAAGTATGATCACTTGGAAAAACTTCAAGAAGCTCATCCTACAATCAAGGTCGCTTTACCATCCCCACAAGTGTTGGCCGTCTCTGACAGCGTCACCATTCATATCAGTGGCAAAACTGAAGATAGGGAAGAGATCAAGACCGTTCGTAAGGAATTGATTTCTTTAGTCAACGAGATCACTCCACTAGATACCATGATAATTGATGATGTCGATTACGAACTTTTCCACAAAGAGATTAAGCACGCTCTGTTAGGTCAAGAAGACTCGGCTTCTTTTGTCCAGTTTGGTGACTTCTATCCAGGAAATGACGCCATTTTGTTAGTTGCTTTGTCTTCCAACGAAGACTTCAAGCCTTCCGCTGAAGAGATTGTGGAAACTTTGCAAAAAGTCAACACTTCCTTGGACGACATTCGTAAGAAGCAGAACGCTTTGGAAACTAGAGTTTTTGAACTCCCTGATGAGCACCAGGACTCTTTGTTGAGCGAGGAGAGTTCGACACTAAAGTTGATCCTAGAGGATGTCGATCAAGAAGAAGGCCATCTCCAAGTCAAGTTGCATACTCCTGAAGAAGGCAAACTTACTTTGAGAGGTAACGAGAGAGCAGTGAACATCGCAAATAAAGCAATCGAGTCTATTGTCAAATCACCCTCTAAGAAGTACAAGGATACTATTGAAGTTCCAGCCAATGCGGTTTCTAGATTGATCGGAACCAAGGGCGCTAACACCCAGCAACTACGTCAAAAGTATGATATTCAAATTGATGTTCCATCAGAAAGTGAGAGCGGAAAGCCGGCTTTAGTTACCTTGACCGGTTTACAATACAATGTCGAACACGCCAAGTTTTTCATCGCTGCTGAAGCCAAGAAATGGGCCGACATCATTACCAAAGAACTGATTGCTGCCCCAAAGTACCACCGTAGCTTGATCGGTCCACAAGGTGTCTACCGTAACCGTCTACAGGACAAATATAACGTCCGCATCTTCTTTCCCAGAAATGAAGAGGTTGTAACCATTAGAGGTCCATCTCGTGGTGTCGCAAAGGCCTACCAAGAATTGGAAGCGTTGTTGGACTTTGAAATGGAGAACGGTCATAAGTCAGTGATCAAAGTACCAGCCGAGCATGTTCCACGTATCATTGGTAAGAATGGTGACATGATCAACGACATTAGAGCTGATTTTGGTGTTGAAATGGACTTCTTACAAAAGTCATCTGATCCTCAAGTACAAGAATCAGGTGAGGTCGAACTGGAAATCACTGGTTCCCGTCAGGCCATCAAGGAGGCTACCAAGAAGGTCAATGACATCATTGCCGAGGCTTCTGATTTTGTTAAGGAAACTTTAGATATCGACCGCAAGTATCACAAGAGTATTGTGGGAAGCGGTGGACGCACCCTCAGAGAAATCATCTCGAAAGCTGGTGGTGATGAATACAGAAACAAAACTGTGGATGTCCCTAACGCCAATTCTGACTCTCAGATCATTAAGGTCGAGGGACCAAAGAAGTTTGTTGAATACGTTGTGAAGGAGATCAAGAAAATCGTCGAAGAAGGTGAGAATAGTATCAAGATCGAGCTCGATGTCCCTGCCGAGAGGCAAGGTGCTTTGATTGGCCCAGGAGGTGTTGTTCGTCGCCAACTAGAGTCTGAGTTCAACGTTATCCTCAATGTTCCGAACAAGGGAGAGTCTGGCAAAGTCACTTTAGTTGGTTTGCCTGCTAACGTCGAAAAGGCTAAGACCAAGATCTTTTCCGAAATTGTGAGAGACAACTTTGACCACGAGCTTGCTGTTCCAACAAGCTTGCATGAATTTGTTTCAGAGCGCGGTGCATTTATTCAAAACTTGAGAACTGAGTTCTCGATCAACGTGAGACACGGTAACGGTGCTAAAAAGGCTAACAAGATCTCACGTAAGCCTTTGGACATTCCTGTTGAAAAGGCTCGTGGCTCAGACGAAGAAAAAGTTAAATTTACTGTGGAAGAGTACACCTCAGATGCCACCAACGAAGAAGGCGAAATCCCATGGAGGTTAACTTATGAACCGGTTGATTTGAGTGCTATTCTTGGTGAAGGCGAAGAGTCAAGCGAAAACAAGAAAGACGATGCCGCCAAAAAAGAATCTGCGATTAACAAAGCCGTTCAATTGATCGAAGAAAGGATCGCACTAGCTCCTCAGGTCACATCTGTCGGCTACATCTGGAGCTCTGATACCAAAAAGTTCAACAAGATCATCGGTCCAGGTGGTTCTAACATCAAAAAGATTAGAGAAGCATCAGGCACCATTATCAACGTTCCAAAGAGATCTGACAAGATCAACGATGTCGTGTACATCAGAGGTACCCCTGAGGGTGTAAAGAAAGCTGGTGAATTGGTCTTGAAAGCTCTAAAGAACTAGGACAACGTTCCAAACCTCTTGAGCAGTTGTTCTGCGTAAGATTCATTGTAAGATGCAAGTCTTATCGCGCTTGTCAATAAGAAAGGTTATTTAATGTGATCGATCTAATTTGTTTAGTTTAGTAGCAGCATGATGTTGGGTCGTTGGTAGAAGGTCTCTGCAATTGCACATTCACCTGATCATTCGAAGATCCTAGCTGTCGATTCCTCGCAGCTGCAAATTCATCCTTCTTGGTCTCATAAAGCTTCTCACCTATACTCTGGAAAATCTGCTTCACTCCCAAACCAGACTTTGCACTCACCTCGTAAAACAAAAGACCCTGTTCGGCTGCATAACTTCTAGCTTCCTCTGTACCCACAGCTCTCTTGTCCTCTTCTGATTCTTCGTCGCAAAGATCCACCTTATTCCCCACCAAGCAAATGACCAAATCTTCATCTCCCACCTTATTCTTAAGCTCGTTGACCCAAGCCTGGGCCTTAATCAAAGAGTCCTGCTGCGTGACATCGTAAACCACTAGAGCCGCGTTGGCATTCCTATAATACATAGGAGCCAGCGACTTATAACGTTCCTGCCCAGCTGTATCCCAAATCTCAAATTTTATCACCGTCTCTGGCTCATCACTATCTTCATTGATCTTGATCGTTTGCGATAGGAACGCTGCTCCTATTGTACTCTCACGAAACTCGTCAAATGAGTCCTTGACAAACCGATAAACGATAGATGACTTTCCCACTGAAGAATCACCCAGCAATACTAGCTTAAACTGCAACATATCCTGATCCTTCGGTCCCTTTTCAGTAAAACCATCATCGATGCTGCTACCCAAGAGGTTTAAATAAGCCCTTCTCCTGTGATCGATACCCGAATCGCCACGTGACATCTATAACTTCAAGCTTGGTCTACCATAGAGCTTTCTGATAGTCCTGATGGGTTTGCAATCGCTTAGATCAGCGCTTGAAGATGCTTGACAGTTGATCTCGGGCGTTTGTTTCTGTCTACCATGGGTTACAGTGTCAGGCGCCCACAGACACCGAAGAGAACCACTGTTAGAGAGACAAAAACTGCAGAACTAGATGGAGCCTGGCATCCCATGATACAATTCTGGTACTGTGAATGAGAAGGCTTTCTTGTCCTGCGTTCCTTAGCTCTACGGCCTCTTCCGTTGCGGGAGCTGAAGATGCTGGTCGGCGGCTCAACAACAACCTGTCTCTGGCGAGTTTCTCGTTCACGGACAACGACAATTCAATGGCTGAGCCAGAAACGCCAGTCTGACAGCCGCTTTTGTTCCTTACGGCCTCAGTTGACATTAGCCGCCGAGCTTCCCGAGGGCCGCCATTAGCTTCACCAACAACACAGACCACTTTCAGAGCCACTTTACGCGTTGGTAAGAGAGGACAAGCTTTTTGTATACTGTTGAACGATACAAGAGAAGTGCCTTTTGGTTTCACAGCATATTGCCAGCTTTAAGCGCCAGCTCACCAGATGCTGCTGCCAAACACCACCAGGCTATGAAAGGTTGTAGGCCTATGATCCAATGTGCCGGTTAGATGGATTAGGCAGTCTGATTTTTCGAGACTCGAAAGCTTAGTTCGTCATCCCGGGCCCCATTTTGCTGGTCTTCGAACTGATTAAACGACAGTCAAACGAAGCCAGGACTCAAGTTAGCAATGATCCATGCCAAAATCAACAGATCATTAGCTTGAAGTATGCCGACTCTAGTCCTAGATCTGCTTCTCACGTGACTTTGGCCCAATTATCACTTTGAATTAGGTTCCCGCACCAAATTTGCATTGGCAGAGCCCATACAACCTTTAACACCAAGTGCGGTTGCAGTTGAACTGTTTGTGCTAAGGCATTTGGAAGGTCCAGAGTGAACAGCAGAGTGTGAAATTTCAAGGATGCTGAAATTGAAGTCTCCTTCTTTACTGAGACATGCGGTGACAAGAAGAAGTCTTGCCTCGATCAATACGGGTACGGTTACACCACAAGTATCGAAATCCCATCCATTCCGTCGGTTCCTGATTAGAAGCTCCATCGCAATATCTCTATTCTATGCCGGTGGACTTGCTTTGTCTCAATACAATGACGATATGGGCGATCTTTTCACTGAAAACATCCCTTTTGCTGAGACTTTAGTGGATTCCTTCGAGTCTTACAAGGATGCTACTTTGTCATCTCATCCGCTGACTCTAGAAGAGTTGAGAGCCAAATTCGGCGGCGTCCTCGGTGGAAGAGTTAGCTCAGTGCCCAACGAAGGTATAAAGGCACAAGACGCCAACGAGAACGACTTGAAGACCGCCCTGCCTACCAGCATTGAGAGCAAAGATCTTGGCAATGCGACGGCGACGACTAAGAACGACGCCGTGTTGGTCTACTTGGATCCGATCAACGTCAAGTTGAATTCTGATTCAGAAGCCTCATCAAGATTTCATGAAGTGATCGAGATGCTTAACAGGACCATAAAATCGATTAACGACCAAAAATTGAAGGTTACTGAAGAACAGATGAGTGACATAGCAGAAGCTCATCAGAATATGACCACCTCTGTCGCCGAGTTGAACAAAGATTTTGACGCTGCAATTCATGAGGCAGTCACTGCAAAGACAAGCGATGCGATCAAAGAGCTGACTGAAAAATACGAACAAAAGTTGAAGGATGATGAGAAATACTTGACCAACAAGTTCATGAAAGAGTTGAATAATTACAAAGTTGAGCTAGAGGAACGCACTTCAAAACAGCTAGCAGAAGATTTGAAAATAAATGAACAAACATTATTAGCAAAACATGCTAACGAAGTGGCTCTATTATCTATCACACAAGTTGAAGAATTCAACAAGATCCTCAAGGAAAAATTGGACCAGGAGAGAAATGGTAGACTTTCGCATTTGAAAGATCTTGACTCGGGACTTGGCAGATTGCTTGAATCAGTAAACAAATTGAACCATATTTTATTGAAGAGAGAGGCCGTTACCCAGTTAACACTGACCGTCGAAGAACTAAGATCTAAATTACAATCCTCAGATAGGCATGCATTGAACATTGAACCACAACTGAAGCAACTGAAGTCCCTTTCAGAGATGTTACCTGGCAAACCAAAGCCATGTTGCAAATCAAAAAACCTTTCTCCTGCACTCATTGACGTTGCTATCGCCGAACTAGACAACCTAACATCAGAAACTGAGATCCTTACAAATGAACAGCTATACAACAGATGGAACCTGCTAGCGGCAGATTTTAAAACTGCATCCTTGCTTCCACCAAATGCTGGTATCCTGGGACACACCTTTGCAAAGTTGTTTTCCTTCTTACTTTTCACTAAAGAGGGTTCTTCGCCCACCAATCAGGATCTCGACAGTGTGTTCAGTAGAGTCAATGAGAACTTAAGACTTTCAAAGCTCGACAAGGCTGTGGAAGAAGTAGTTGCTCTACAGGGTTGGCCCCACGTTTTGTGCAAGGAATGGATCAGCGATGCAAGACGGAAACTGGAAGTGGAAGCCCTGGTTGAAGTGCTAGATTGTGAACTAAGGACGCTCTAGTTGGAGGCCCTCGTGATGTAAATATCCTGTATACTTCAGAACTTAAATTCTTTTACTATTTCATATTCTATTAGCATGCAACTTTTCGCTTCTACAAGTCGCTTCACCAAATCTACTTAAAGCTTTAAGGTGAAAAATCCAATAGTGAAGACGCAGTAAATCCATAGGCAGATGTCGAATCCGGGACTTCAAGTGTATGGCGGTGATGAGATTACTGCGGTAGTCATCGATCCAGGTTCTTTCACCACAAATATAGGTTACTCCGGTTCAGATTGTCCTCAGGCAATACTGCCATCATGTTATGGTCTAAATGAGGCAGAGCAAGAAGGCCAGAGCAAGAAAAGGGTATTTTCTGAGCAATCTATCGGCATACCCAGACCTAATTACGAGATAAAACCTCTAGTGGAAAATAGCATAGTGGTAGATTGGGATGCAGCCGAGGAACAATGGTCCTGGGCTCTCAAGAGCCTACTTTATTTAGAGTCAAATTCCGGCATCCCTGCCTTCCTGACTGAACCAATATGGAACACTTTAGAGAACAAAGCTAAATCTCTCGAAATTTTGCTCGAATCATTACAGTTTGAAGCCTGTTATATCTCTTCTACTCCAACATGTGTGTCGTTTGCATCAGGCAGACCGAATTGTCTAGTTGTCGATGTTGGTCATGATACCACAAGTGTCAGCCCAGTTGTTGATGGTATGACTTTATCCAAGAGCACAATGAGAAACTTCCTCGCCGGTAAACTCATTAACGAGTTGATAAAGAAGCCACTTAAGGGTAAGGACCTTGTTCCTTTATTTGAGATAGCTGAGAGAAAGCCAAACTTTAAAAAGAAATCTTTTGACTTCAAAGTAGATCCCTCGTTATACAAGTATGCCAACAGTCGAGGATTTTTGCAAGAATGTAAAGAAACTTTGTGCCAAGTGGCACCAGAACCATTACAACAGATGAAGCCTCAGCTAGAATCCATGTCTAGTCGATCCATCGAAGCTCCATGGACAGAGCAACTGGTTTTCGACAATGAAACTAGGTTCGGCTTCGCCGAGCAACTGTTCGATCCACGCAAAGAAGATCTACCCAATGGCTGGCCAACTTCTCGAGATGGTGTTGTCGAAACTTGGCATAACGATTACGTCCCTTTGAAAAGGAACAAACCTAACGGAAAACCAGAGAAGCCATCACCAGAGGACGCCGCTGCTACGGAGAACGGTTCTTCGACGGCAGAGACGACGAATGAAAACGGTAAGAGGCCTATAGATGAGGACTCAGTCAAGATCGACATTCCGGGAGTCGCAGATCTTGTTAAGGAGTCTATCATAGCCACGGATGTAGATTTGCGCGCCAGTTTAGCCCACAACATAGTGCTTACCGGTGGTACCTCGTCCATCCCAGGATTCAGTGACAGACTAATGTCTGAACTGAACAAGAAGCTTCCAGCCCTCAAATTTAGGATACTGACCACTGGTCATCTACGTGAAAGACAGTACCAGGCATGGCTAGGTGGTAGCATATTGACTAGTCTGGGTAGTTTCCATCAACTTTGGGTCGGGAAGCAGGAATACGAAGAGGTGGGTCCTGAAAGACTGTTGAATGACAGGTTCAGGTGATTAATGCGATTGTATGATAGTAATTTAAAACCATAAGTTGAAGTTCACCGTAAATATTAATACACATCAGTCCATGGATTTACATATCCCCTTCCGCAGAAGATCTCGCCCGCACTCTATTAGTGCTCTTGTCCTATTCTGCACGTAGCCTGACTTGTTGTAAAATTCAGACTTTCTTTTCATGATTGTCTCCGAATCTTTTATCTGTAGGAGCTCTGATAGATGCTCTACTGCGTTCGATAAAAGCATTTGATTGTCTACAAAAATCTTCGTCAGATTGTGAGAAGGGTCAGAGTAATAAGCGGCGGCAAAAGACCACTTCAGCACCGTCCGTCCTTCATTTAGTATCTTCAAACTTTCTGCCAGAAATTGACCCTCGATCCACGAGACGCCCATTTTTTCTTGTAAAATCTTCACTTTTTGTCCTACCGTTTGACCAAGCTTCCAATCCAGCTTTGCAGATACTTCATGCTCATTGAAAACTCTGTAATAAAATGTATACCTTTTTAGTGTGCGCTTGCTGTTCTCTAAGGAGGTCTTTTGTTTGTCGTCATCGTTCTTGTACAATGTACACTGATAGAAGCTCCTGCCGTGTGGCGCCCAGTCACCACCACATATCCAACAAAACTCGTATTTACAACTGGAGCATACCATGTGGTTGCAACCTCCATTCTTCTCTATGTTCACTGAACATTTCGGACATTCCTTAGTGTGAGAAAGAACCCAATTCAAATTCTCTGATTCCTTTCTGGCTTTCTTGACCCACGCATTGACGACACTACAATCTGCAGGTGCATGAATCTCGTATCCACAACCGAAACAGAAACTATGTGAGGAAGAGCATGTAACGAACCATGAACGGTGCAAGCGGGTGTACTCTTGCAAGTACGTCGTATCCTTCAGATGAATGATGCACTTGCAATCTGCGTACGGACACCATTTATAGTTCCTATTGTGCTTTTGTATGAAACTCTTAATTGATGAGCTCATTAATCTTGCACTTGATGCAGTCCCCATTATTGCGTCTATGTCTTCATTTTTTAGAGCTAAGGCGCAGTCCATACAGGTTATAACGTTTCCCTCATTAATTCGATCGCTAATGTAGTGTCTGTAGCATTCGATGCAATATTCATGACCACACTCCAGAGAGAAGGTCTCGGTTAGCTTTTCCTCGCAACAAATAAGACACTCAAAGTTAGCTCTACGCCTTATCCCACGAATGCCAAGACTTGCGGCATCTTGTGAATCCTTTGTACTTAAACCTGCTTCTATCAGGAGCGTATCCATCTTCTCAGTCCAATCTTCAAGTAATCGCTCTTCGTTCCAATCGAAGCGCTGCATTAAAAGTAGAATATCCTCGGTAGGTATTGAAAAGATCGGTTGTAAATGGTGAACCCTTTTGAGCATTCTGTCAAAAATGTCCTGTGTAGTCAAGCATTCGTATTTCAATGCAGGTGTACTTTCTTCATCTGGAACTTGGTCATTGGGTGACATATGATGGGACAAAAAGTCGTCCTCAAGATCTTCGTTCAGCTGATCCTCTTCGAAATCAATCTCTGAATCATCACTAGCAAACCTGCTCAGCTTGTGGCAGATGTTATCACCCATTGAACACGTAGCCGTTGTTTGGGATTCATATAAATCAATTGAGTCTTCATCATCGTCGTATTCATCTCCATATAGCAAAGAGCAGTTGTCGTCACTATCTAGCGAATCCATTATTCACCTCTTAGTCTCTCGGATGGCTTGCTTATCGAGTTAGAGCCAGCTTCATTGATTGGTTTGCTGTAAGAACGTAGCTATTGTACATTGCGCGGCGATGTCTAAGTACAACGCTTAGGCTTATAGGAAGAACACGGTAAGGATATGTAGCTATATCGCCTCACTACCTGTAAAATCTACAACTTATTAACCACTGCTCCTAGGACAGAGAGGAGCTAGCTTTTGATCGATTACACGGCAGTTCTGCTTGCTCAGTCACGCCGTCTAATTGGTAATATTCTACTTCCTCCAACACAGCAGTCACGGTCATGGTAGTTCCTGCAATTTGATCTATACAAGGAGCATAAGGTGTTTGAAGTAGTCTCGAAGACACAAGCCATCAACAATGGGCTTCTTAAATTGAACTTATATGTATAACATAAGTGGCAGAGGTGACAGAATACTGAAAGTCCAAAGGCAATGAAAGCGCGGTTACTTCACGGACCTACTTCTCCAGATCTATAATCCAGACTCACAAGGAGTGCTCAACTCTATCAAGAGCAGCTTTGATCTTCATCCCGATACGAGTGCTTAATTCGTAGTCATCAGCATAGCCCTGCGCTCTCACGAGCCACTCTCTGCTTTCAGGAAGACCGTCCATTCCGTGGAGCTTCCAGGAGAACAAAGCCCGCTCATAGAGAGCCGCAGGGTATAACCAAGGATCCTCAGTTTTTTTGAAGTATTTGACTTTGCCGCCACTCAGAGAGAAAAAGCTGGGTAGTAACTCCTCGTCCATCAGTTTACAGCCCTTCTCAACTTCTCCCAGCCTTCTGAGACTGAGGGCAACAAGGAAATTTTTGATCAGTTCTTGGTCAGCATCTCTGAACTTGATGGCTGGATTACTATACTCAGTTAGCATCCTATTTGAAAGCTCCAGGCCCTCTTTTGTCATTCTGTTATATCCATTGTAAAAATAAGAAATTTCATGAACGGGCGAAGTTGCAATGGCATCCAAAGGATCGGACAAACCCAATTCTTCCTGCATTTCTTTGAATTGCTCGACTTTTCTGAGCATGAACCTGTCCAGAGGCAAATTCTTTGATTTAAACGTTTTCCTACCCAATAAATCCGGAGCACTGAAGATCAGCTCTTGTGCTTTTTTCTTGTAGAAGTCAGCTTTATCGCTTTTCATCTCACCGATCTGACACATTCTCCAGTTCTCAAGGTAACAACAACCAGCGTAGTAAGTGTAGAATGCATGTGACCAATCACTGATATCAATCAGCGACAGCAGGTCCTCCGCAGCCCTGTCATATCTATGCAAATGTGAAAGAGTAATGGCACGATCAAAAACAAGGAGAGATTTGACTTGTCTCATGGAAATGCTTTGAACTTCGATGGAATCAAGCAGCTGTACAGCCTCTTCGAGACGGCCTCGTGCTGAAAGCATCCTGGCCTCGTTTAGAAGCCATAAAGCACTGTTTGGAAAGAGAGCCCTCGATCTCAACAGGGCGTCGACAAGGATTTTGCCCGGATGCAACAAAGTAGGTCCGTCAAGATCACCATCCTGTATCGAACTATGCTTTTTTAAAGAGGTAGTACTTTCACTTGTTTCTTTTCTCCTTAATGAGTTGACGCTATCGTTTGTGGCCTTCTTCTTCAACGATACGACTGATGAACTGCGAGCAGATCTGGTTCTGCTCAATGGCGAAGTGGCAAGGTGACTCTGCTGAGACTTAGACTTTTTCAATGCTGTTGAATTGGCAGCAGGAATGTCAAAATCGTCGTCAGTGAATTGGAAAGGACCATCGTAGTAAAACATTAAACCAAGTAGCCCAATGCAGCCATGAACATTTCTTTGTCTCGTTGCTCTCCAGACGAGTCTCAGACCCTCCTCTCTAGATCCATGAAAACCAACAATGGACAAAACTGCTCCGATAGCTGGAGGAATCAAAGATAGGACAACCTGCAGGATACCAAAACATAGGTTCACACCTGAATGAATGAACTCATCGATAGTAGCTTGTGTAACATCCAAATCATCGAAAATATGGGTGAATTCGCTAATCTCTTCCTGTGGTAAATTTCTCATAGCATCCAGTCCCAGCTCATCTCTCAGTCTGTTGATAGCAGGAGAATTACCAATATGTGCACCGCATAATCTTCGCATTCTCATGTGGTGCACTTTCTCTGCATATTCAAGCAAATCATGATCTTCTTGCTCCTCTGGCGACAATCTATACGGAATATCTGCCGATGCAAAGGGAGAATCGACAGAAGAGAAGCTGGTCTGTGACTCGTTGGCATCCTCATTGATGGTCAGTTTCTTAGTCTTCTCTGCCTTCTTGATGGCTTCAAATATCTCCTGCAACATCGAGTACGCCTTTCTCAGTTTCAACAACGCCTTTGCAGCCTCCATCATACTTTCACTGAATAGCATGAGAAGCGCGTGTAATAGACATGATTCAGTGTAAGTGACAGCATAAACGGTACCAGGAGGATATAGTGAGCTGCTATGCAAGTTCATCTTCTGCGCATTTTGTCTGCTCTTCAACGATAGCTGCTCCGCCTTACCTAAAGTCTCAGACGCTTTCTTCATCTCTTCAACCTCAAAACCAAGCGTAGCTTCCAAAAATTCAATGACACCTCGAGCTAGCACATTGATCGTTTGGTCAGAACCATCTTTCGGCTCGTTATCTCGCAATAGCTGCAACCCTTCTTGCGCTCTATCGTCAAGAACATAATCCATCGCTTGGAGAGCTATTTCAAAATCATGAGCCTGTTTTAAGATATACTTTGTCTTCTCTTCCTGGGACATCTCGACAGTATTACTGCCCCTACCCGTAAGGGCTCCTAGTACTCTGAACATTTTGCAACTGTATTACTAGCCACGCCTATCCAACACCCACTTGTGAAGGTGTAGTCTGACCAGTACTAATACCTGCCAATACACACAATTAGAGGCAAGTAAAAGGAGCTCAAGCTATGATCTGGAGTTGCCAACTATTTGGTTATAGGGATGAATCTGTATCTTAGGTCTCGTGGTGGCTGGATCGCCCGCGTCGAAAAAATCCCGCCTGATCAGTAGCTATAAGAACACATCTAAAGATGAATTCTCACAGATGGACGTTCTTGATGTCTTTCTTAATGTTCTTAATCTCCTGCTTCATGAGCTTCTTCTTGTTCTTGCCCATGTGTTTCATGGCTGTCGAGTTGATGACGTTGACGACGTATTTGTCGACGCTGTCCCACACTTGTTGGTTTATTTCTCTGGGTAGCTTACGACCGTAGAGGCATTGGTCGACCAGCCACATACCGACGATGAAGGATTTTCTGTCGAGGGTTCCATCTTGTCTGGTATCTACCTTTTCGTAAATTTGCCTCAGTAGATCGTTTGGAAGGTTTGAGCGAGCCCAGATGTCCTTTACCACTAAATTCAAGATCAGACCGTCCTCTGGCAACTTGACAGGTGGAGCACTTTGACCGCTAATTACGGAGGCCCACCAGGGCAGTAGTTCGAGGTAAAGACATCTGTTGCTGACCCACATTCCTTCGTATCGCTTTCGCTCCGCTGGCGTGACAAATCCTACGTCATTGTGGGATTTCCACGGTTTATCCTCGTTGAATCCCTTGCGGTCTAAGCGATGGCGAGTCTC
Organism: Torulaspora gathmanii; assembly: GCA_030580195.1. Lineage (NCBI taxonomy): Eukaryota > Fungi > Ascomycota > Saccharomycetes > Saccharomycetales > Saccharomycetaceae > Torulaspora > Torulaspora gathmanii. The sequence continues at coordinate 281,417 of JAKTSM010000009.1, read as the reverse complement.
GTGGTGGTGAAGATGGTGTGTGTAGGGAGCCGCGGTATGTTTCAGACGTCTTTTGAGCCGTGCTGTTCGCCTCTTGCGTCTCTTGTCATCATCACGGCCGCCAACTGAGTCCGTGTCGTCGTCATCAGAGTCTATCACAATGCCTTCTGCCGTTATCGTCTTATCGAGTGGATCACCATCTGCTTTAATACCTTTACCAGAGTCGTTTGACGAATGGTGCCCATGACCACGCATCGTAGTCTTGAAGCGTAGGTTATGGTTAGTGGTCACTACGGGTCTACCTTCTTCATCTGCAGTAACACTTGACCTCGTTTGGCTTGGATCAGTAGCTGCATCAGGCCTGTTCTTTGAACCGAACAACCTGGTCCGGATCTTGTCGATTCTTGTTCTTCTTGTGTGATTCGGTATCAGATCAGGTAGAGTTCCCTGATATGTGACATTACCGTGACCGATTCGATTCAAAGTACTGTAGGTGGCATTAGTTTTCACAGACTTAGCAAAAGACTTCACATCGTCCTGCTCCGAAGGCAGACTAGTTGCTGATAACGTCTGCCACGGCAAACCGCTTGATGACTCATATTCGAAACTTTCAAGTTCACTTCCAACGTAATCGCCTGCGTCGCTCTTGAGTTCCTGATCCTCGGAGTCCAGCTCGACTTCGTCATCAGCAAAGGATGGGACACCTGTCACAAAAGAAAGCGCCGACGAAGATGATGCAAAGGAAGATGAAGAAACTCCTCGATTGTAACTCTCGATATCATCTTCTCGGTTATCACTATCTTGCTGTATTTCATCAACTTCGATGCCGGGAGCTTCAAAATAAATATCTGGAGGTGGGATTCGACCAGCCAGCGTTCTTGACTCGGACTTCTTGAGGTTCACCTGCTCACTAGTTGTTGCTGGGATTGGAGCGTTGGTGATATATGCTGTTTGAGGCGGCCTTTTGTTCGGCAGATGCTGCACTTCGAGATGCGATTGAGGTGAGGATGGCGCTTGAGAAACTGAGAGCTTCGGTATAGAGGAAGTTGCCGAAGAAGATGGAGTTATGACGCTTCTATTCATGGGAAGTTTTTCTCGACTGCTATGGTTTCCCAAAGACTCGTTCTTGCTTCTTGAAAACTCCTGAGCGATCCTGCTGGAGGTTGTGCCAGATTTCAAAGCCTGCGGAAGCCCTGTAAGCGCTAAAAGCTCTTCTTGTTGCTGATCCAACTCTCGACTCATTGCCATATGAGCCACTGCAGCAGCAGCATGTGCTGAACTGCTTGGCAAAGGTGAAACTGGCCTGTTCGCCAGCTGCTGGCTCGAATGATTAGACGGTAGCGATGATTGGGTACTCCTGTTGACATTGTGTGAGCTTCGAATAGAGCCCGGCTGCGTAGACCTCGACATCGGAGTTCCGTGACTAGTTTTCCTAACTCTAGTTTGCGATGCCGGCTGACTATTGCTTCCCGCAGATGTCGACTTCAGACTTGCCTGAGACTCAGTATGCCTCTGAAATATCACTTGAGCAGCTCTCAAAGAATCGCTCATTGCCTGCTCTGAGAGATCTGCACTACCATGTTGTCGCTTCTTCTTGCTAAACATCGCCTCTGTTTCGGTCTGATAACAAACACACCAGGCCTTATCCCAATTCTTTCCTCACTAAGTTTCAATCCCAGCTCACCAAGCAGCTCAAAGTCCGCGTATCTTGTCCTATCAGCTTGGACCCTCTCTTTGCCTATAAACGATTCTCGCGGCTGGAGGAAACGATAACTTGAACCTCGTTCAAACACTTCACAAACAGCACAAGAGTCATAAGAGAACCTCTAGATACCAGCAAGACCTCCAAGGATGGCACAGCAGATCAGCCACAAGAAGCCATTACGTGTCAGCAGACTGAACCAGGATCGCAGACAGCTGCTCAAAGAGTATTACAAGCTCGAGGAGAAGGGAACCGCCGAAGGTCAGGAGCCGCCCCAGAGAGAGCAGGATCAACCTAATGATGCAGAATCGCAACCGCAAGACCATAAGGATTCCGCAGAAGATGACAGACCCATTGCCGAGTGCGAGTTTTCAGAACTCGTCCGGCTACACAACAAGCTGCTCAAGAAGGAGACAGAGACAAACAACTCGATAAAGAGCACTATCTATGAGAACTACTACGACCTGATCAAGGTCAATGACTTACTCCAGGAGATGTCACGCGCCAACGAACCACTGTTAGACCGCCTCAAGGATGCTCTAGAACTACTGAAAGGCTGACCAATACCAGTCACGTGACAGTAGATAACATAGATCGTTCTGGACGGGAATGAAAGAATTATCTCTCAGGAAGGTACTGTACCGATCTTGTTGAACAGATACAGTAGGAACGAGATCGACTGGCCTGATTATCGAGATCAACGGTTTGGGATCTTCAAGTTTGGGTATATCTTGTGAATTAAGGCTTTGTTGCGGTTTGGGGTAAAGCGGTTTGGTTTGGAAAGCGTTTCAAGTGACGGATCAACGAGATGCCCGAGCTTCATAGTGTTTTTTCGCCGGTTTTTCCTGTGGATAAGGACGTAGACGTCTCTGGAGACGCAGAGCCGTTGGCACAAACAGGATCAGTGCAGGTTTTTTTGCAATTAGCTGAACCAGTTGTTTTCATACAGGGATTTGAGACACCTCAACAGAATGATAAGCCGCCAAGTATCCTCAGAGGCTCGCTCGTGGTACGAGTGCTGAAACCTAGCAAACTAAAGAGTATCAACTTGTCTTTCAGAGGCTACTCGAGAACTGAATGGCCTGAAGGGATACCTCACAAGAGACAGGATTTTGTTGAGATCAACGATATTGTTAACCACACTTGGCCATTTTACCAGGCCGATAATAAGATACCTAATGCTTCTTTGGCGGAGAGAAATAGCTCGGAAGCATCGAGCAACCTGGACAACGATAATTCCAGTTTACTTCATGAAAGTGGTGCTGCTATGTATAAACCTCTGCCTCAAGCCAGCCACAGAAGTAAGCATGCGAGTGTTACTTCGTTGAACGGACTTTCTTCGCTATCTTTGGCGTCGGCCAATGCTTCAGACGCAAGAAGTATGACAGATGCAGTTTCTAATACAGGTAGAAGTTTGTCTCCTATGTCCTTGCTACGAAGAGCCACTTCACCGGGACCCAAGGGTGATGACCATCGTGCTCACAGATCCTCTACCACCACATCCCTCATTTCGGACCTGCTTAGTGGAACTTTTTCTAATGTCGGCGAAAGTCCTTCACAGAGCACCAACGGGGAAGCTCATAGCATCCACAACGGTACGGACAATGCCTCGTCCAGCGGGACTTGTAATGACCCTTTTGTCTTCCAACCGGGTGAGTACATTTACACATTTGAACAGGCGATTCCTTCGTCGTATCCAGAAACCGTGAAGGCTGACTTTGGATACGTCGAGTACCAATTGTTTGTCAGTATCGAAAGGTTTGGTGCTTTCAAATCCAATTTAACTGCGAGGTTACCTGTTACCTTAGTTCGAACTCAGTCCGACACATCAATAGAAGAGACGGAGCCGATCGCTATCTCGCGTGACTGGGAAGATCAGCTGCATTACGACATTGTGATAGCTTCCAAAGATATTATTTTAGATGCCTTCCTTCCTTTGGCGTTTCATTTCTCGCCGCTTGACAAGGTTACGTTGCACAGAATAAGAATCTACTTGACTGAGACGATGGAATACTATTGCAAGGATAAGAAGGTCCATAGGATGGAGCCAACTAAGAAATTTTTATTGGCGGAACACGATGGCCCTCGACTACCTGGTACGTCCGATTCCGGTGCCCTGAAAGCGAAAAACATGGGCAACTTGCTTATTGATGAATCTAACGGCGATCTGGTTAACAAAAACTTTGAGTATCAAGTCTTCGTCCCTAGTCTCTTGAACAATCATCAGCAATTGCATCCTGACACCGGTTTTGAAAACATAAAGGCTAACCATTGGATAAAACTTTGCCTACGTCTTTCGAGGATGGTAAGCGGCAAGAGAAAACATTACGAGATTAGCATTGATTCACCAATTCATGTCCTGCATAGATTATGTTCCCATGCCAACACACTGCTTCCTAGTTATGATAGCCATATCATGATCAATGAGCAAGCTCTTACGGCTCACGCACAGTTCGGCAACACTTCCAACGTTAACATTTATCATAATTCAAACATCTTTTTCCCCAAAGAGGTTCTACAATCACCCGTACTTTCGCCCGAGGTCCATGCCTTAGATTTAAAGGTAAGCTCCTCATCAAGAACCTTAAGTCCCAGGGCTCGGCGCCGTAACTCAAAAGTAGAGGACGCTCCAATGCTTTCGTCACCACCATTCAGAGCGAATATCTATCAGCCTGATCAGATACAAAGGGAACTTACGTCACCACAGGCCGTGCCCTTGTCTCCGGTCACTTCTCCTCCAATGAGACCACTTTATTCTTCCGACGCGCCGCCTGCGTTTGATTTTGATTTAAACGAGATCCCAGCCCTGAGCACTAATAGAGAGCTACCTCGTAATCCTCCATCTTATGTTGATGTAATGAAAGCCGACGGTGTGGAGTCGAGTCATCAACCCAAAGATGCTGCCACTACCAAAATACCTAAGATTATTTTTAGCCGATCGGAGGAGGCACTAGCTGAGACTCGAAAGTACTCCAATGCGGCTAAGAGGAAAAGTGTCGAGTCAGGATTTAGCAGAAGGAAGATCAAGGGAGCCGATGAGGATGGTGATATCACTTCGGGATTCACCTTTCAGGGCGTTTCTCAGGCGTCTCCAAATTTACCAAGTGCCGTGCTTAAATCCCCTGCGTTAAGTGGGCTGAACTTGAACCTCGATGTGAAGAAAGATAGGCGCAGCAGCATTTCCGATATATTACCTTCCACCTTGCGGAATGGAAATGCGTCCTTTAATGATATGAGTGCACTGCTTACAGATGATTGCAACAGTCATGAAGAAGGCAAACTATCTAGAACTGCGTCAGCTTATTCCGACTCCTCCTATGACAAATCTCCAAGGTCATCAGTGGATAGTAGCCCAATGTATACTGGGACAGCCAATATGGAACCACTTCTCCATCATACCGACACATATCGCAATGTCAGTGCTGATAACATTGCCTTTCAGTCGCGAGATTCAATTCATAATTACGCAAGCTCTCCTATTGATTCTTCCATCGATATAACAGCCCTCTATGACCGTAATTCAAACGGTTGGCACCCGCTCCAGGCGAATGCAGACAATGCGATATCTCCCGTGGTGGGCCCGGGGTATTCCGCAACTGTTGCAAACTCAAATCATGTGTTTGATGACTTCAAGAATGCTCTACATAGAACTAATGATTCAAGCAAAGACTTGCGTGAGGACAGCGTGAGCACTTTAAGACAGAGCAATGGGACGTCTTCAGGTCGAGCCAACAGTCCTGTTCAGGAATCGCGGTACTCATCACCCAGGCCGTCAAATGGTTTGAAACAAGTCATAAATCAGTCAAGGGCAGGCCCTTCATTTTCGAGTATCAACGAGGGCCATTGAAAGTGTACTATTCCCGTTCCAGGCATCATACCTCAACTGCCTCGTAGTTGGTTGAGACTATTATAAATTCATTTTACGAAGCTTATACAACTTGAATTCTAATTAATAATCAGAACAGGCCTCAAACAGGGTTTGAAGCTTGTATGTACTTGGAGTGACCTGGAAAACCAGGACGGATTTTTCATTACGTGTCATGGCCCAGCTGTCCCGACGACTTTTAAGATGCAAAGTTCAGTTACTTCCCCAACTGATTTAAAATCGATGCCAGCTCCTCTGGCAAATACTTGATGTGTTTTCTTGGATTCTTGAACGAGTCTTTGTATCTCCTGTAAAATCTGTCATACATTGGCATCACCAATGAAACTATCTCTGATCTTAAACTTGCTTTCAGGCCTGAGTCCGAAAGCCTGTATTGCTTGTACTTGGATATCAGCTCCTCAAAGCCCTCATTGAATTTTCTGAACTTTTCCTTAATTTGATCTTTGTCCTTTGAAGAGATTTTACCTGTGCTGTCGACGAAAACAGAATCCATCAAGTTGCTTGTTAGGTCTCTCCAATCAGATATTAGATAGTTGATGTATTTTTTCCTCAATTTCTCTAACCTGGTATGACCATCTTTAGCCAAGAGTTCGTTTAACTTAGACTTTTCAACGATCTGCTCAATCAATGTCATGTTCATTATAATAAAGAAACCGATCCGAGGCTTGGGTATTTTTTTGTTACTGTTTGTACTACTAACATCAGGTTCCACATTTGGCACTAGTAAACGTAAGGCCCTCCTTTCTAAGCTCACAACAAGTATGTCGATACAGTCACTTAGAAAGCAGGAAAGTAAAGCAGAAGGCCCCTTCAAACCTTGACTCTCTTGATAAGTAAAGTCCTTTTCTTTGCAGGGTGATGGGAGCCACATATCTCTTTTCATACTTTCCATGGCTCCCAAGCAACCAGTTTTATACTCGCTAAACTTTCTCAACCGTGACATCGTATCAACCGTCGCTTCAGTAACACCATTGTCAGCTGGAATGGCCGACATTTGGTTGACTTTCGTATCAATTCTTTGGATGGCATCTCGGAATAGGGACTGGGTCACGCTGTGTACATTGTTCGCACACTCCAGTAAACCCCTATAATCATCCAACGGACTGGCCTTGAGAAGTCTTCTAACATTGTGAACACTATCAGCAAGCTCAAAACTTAAGATGCCAGCGCTTTCAAGATTCTTGCGCACATAGTCCAAATTTGTATCGATGAGTCTGATGTAAGCTGATAAAAGCGGAACAATGATACCAGAGAAAACCTTCGGCTTAAGACTCATTTCCTGTGAATATAAGTCGTCTACCAGCGATTTTTCGTTCGCTATGAATCCCAAGAGTGCCTCACTGTAGCTCACCATACCACTACTCTCCTTTTCATAAGGCGCACTGGTTAGTGGGACTTTCTTCGCAAAGGGCTCAAGGAAAGCCATGCACTTCAAAATTGTCTCACTTCTCTCTTGTATAAACACATCCTCAATACGAGCAGAATCTGACACAGAGTTATGAAAGTAATCAATGATCAGCGCCATTTCTGCCAACTGGTTGTCCCTATAGTAGGGGAACGGTATCTTTTTATTGATATTGATCTGCGGATCAAATGGCTTGATCGAACCCACTATCGACACAAAGTATACTCTTAAATTCGTTTCACTGTCCCTTATCAATTCCTCCACATGTGTCCTGATTCCTGTAAACTCAGAGTTATCCACCCTCTTTCCACTGCCCGCCTTAATATCGTCTAGCATGTCGTCCAACTTATGTATAGCCTTAATATACTGTTTTGATCCTACATCTCGGAGTCCCTTCCTCAGAATCATTTCATGTTTCGAAGCCTCGTTAGCCAGGTCTTTCACAGAAGCCACAGAGTTCAGTGCGCTCTCAATGTTTCTCTGTAACGTAGAAAGAACTGTATTCCTTGTCACAATCGGCGTAAAGAGATCGCTAGAGTGGCCGGATGTTGTTGCAATGCTTTTCAGAGATTTGGTAATTTGCATTGTGACTCGGCTAGCTCGTTCAAGTCCTTGTGTATACACCAGCACATCTGCCTCATCGATATCTATACTATCCTGCATCCTTTCAACAAGGCTCAGAAGGCTCAGCAACAACTATAGATGCTTCTCAGAGCACCTAGCTGACCTTTGTTACTGGTTCTTCAGGTCCCTTTAACTCTGATTGCTACGTGAAGGCGGGTAACAGTGTTGTAGTTAGAGAGCTTTCAAAGCTATACCGATGAGATGACGAAGAATCATCTATTCAAAGGGCCCAAAACGTTAGTTTTAGAAACTTTTGAAGTGTCAATTGACTTTGGAAACGTCCAAATTGGACTAGGTAATCGTTATCTAAACCCATGGACCAAGAGCGCTTGCCAATGCGGGGGAAGGACGACAGGATTGGAGATCTAGTTCTAGACTTGGAGAATGCTGCTCAATTGACGTCAAGAGGCAAGGCAACCAAACGAGTTTGTGAGTTGTTCGATAGCGACAGAAAAGTAGTGAGCTGGAGGTTCCAAGAGTGGGATTATGGAAAGAATAATATAAAACTTCCGTGCAATGCTCGAGGATTGTTCATTTTGGATGACCCAGAAAGTCCAGAAATCGTTGCTCGAGGCTACGACAAGTTTTTTAATATTGATGAAGTTTCATCGACGAAATGGGACTCAATCAAGGACAACACTGTGGGCCCTTACGAGGTAACTTTAAAATCGAATGGCTGTATCATACTAATCTCGGCCCTCGTAGACGGGACAATAGTAGTCTGCTCCAAGCATTCTACGGGACCAAGGTCAGATGTAGATAGAAGCCATGCCGAGTGTGGTAGGAATTATCTCCTGGAGCAACTGAACAAAATGGATGTTGACCCAAAAGACTTCGCCAAAACGCTATACGATCTGAACATAACAGCAGTGGCTGAGTACTGTGACGATAACTTTGAGGAGCACATTTTGGAATACAAAGAGGACAGGGCAGGACTTTACTTGCATGGTATCAATCTAAATCGTAGACAGTTTGAAACTTGGCCAATGGACAAGGTTTCAGAGTTCGGATCTAAGTATGGATTTAAACCGACTGCACATTTTGCAGTCAGCAACCTTGAGAGTTTAAAATCGTTCTTAGACAAGTGCTCTAAACTAGGCACCTATGAGGACTCAGAAGTGGAGGGTTTTGTGATTAGATGTCACTCTCGAGCTGATGGAAGCGATTTTTTCTTTAAGTACAAGTTTGAAGAGCCTTACCTGATGTATCGACAATGGAGAGAAGTCACAAAGGATTACATTACGACCAAATGCCGTATTTTCAAGTTCAGGAAACACAAGTTCATCACTAATCAGTATTTAGATTTTGTGATTCCCCTTCTGGACAAAGATCCCGAGATGTGCGAGCAGTACATGAAGGGTTTTGGCATCATCAAGTTGAGAAATATGTTCTTACAGCATTATGGTATGTCGGGCATGGAAATTCTGAATTACGAGAAAGTTAAAGAGCTAGAGCTTCGAAACGCCATCAACACGAAGACTATCGACGAGCATACTAAATTTTTGATCTTTCCGGTAGCCGTAATAGGATGTGGAAAGACAACAACCTCGCTCACATTGAGAAACCTGAATCCAGATTCATGGGCTGTTATACAGAACGATGATATCACCAGCAAGGACAAATCGATGCTAATGAAAAAAGCCCTTGAACTTCTTGCAAAACCGGAAGTCAAATGTGTTATTGTGGATCGAAATAATCATCAGAAAAGGGAAAGACAGCAATTATTTACCTGGTTTGAAGAGATGAAAGAAGAATATCTACCGTACGACGCCAATGTAAAAATAATTGGCTTGTCCTTTTTCCCGTATGAAGATTTGCAAGATGTCAGAGACTTAACTATCAGGAGAGTCTTAGCTCGTGGAGACAACCATCAAAGCATCAAGTCTGGTATCTATGGAGAAAGGAAAGTTGTTGGAATTATGCAAGGCTTTATAAACAGGTTCCAACCGCTTGTAGAAGATAAAGCTCCCGACAACATGTTTGACTTGATTATTCATTTGAGAGTTTCTAATGAAAACTCATCTTTAGAAAATGCAAAGACAATCCTGGCACAATTGAACAAAACTTATCCGGTATTAGTTCCCCAGATCCCATCTGTCGAGAAAATCGAGGATGCGTTTGCACAAAGCCTGGCTTATAAGCCCACAGTTGTAAAACATGTGAAAGGAAATGGAATTAGCTCTAAGCAACGCAAGCCTGCTTTCTTTTCTGCACATGTAAGGGACAAGCAAGCTATCATTGATGAGATCAAAAAAGCAGTCGAAAGCTCGAAACTGTCATCGACAGAAAGAGCTGGTATCGAGAAGCTATTCAAAAATGAAAAATACCAACCAGAATTCCACATCACACTATCTCACATCTCGCAAAAGAAGCGAGGTACAGAAGCTCAGAAGATGAACTGGAATAATTATTTGATGCGATATGAAGACTTGATACATTCCAGACAGCAGCAAAGCGGTGAGTCCAGATTGGTAATGACGACCGAAGATACTGTGACCTTCATGTTAAAGAAGCTATGCTGGGACGAGAAAATCGTTGCACTGATCGCAGAAATTCCGGAACCTCCAGTGAGAGATAGCCAAGGAAGCCCTGTTCCCGAACTCGGGGCTTGCAACAACGTTTCCCACATAACAGTTGGCATATTAAAACCAGGTGTAGCTCCATACTACTCACACGAGCTTTGCGAGAAGGTGTTGAAAGGATCAAAGCGGAACACTTGGTCTATTGATCTTCCCGAGTTGGGAAGTTTCGACGCAGAAGTGCGTATAAATTTTTGAACTTTCAATAGTTCTTCATCGTTACATACTAGTTTTATACCTAGCTCTATCCTCATGCAGATATAAAATTAAGTCATCCAACCCAATGAATCAATCAAAGTAGGTTCTCGAAGTTGCCTTTGTTATTCACAAACACGTCAATGGCTGCCATAGCGGCATAGAGTCTATTCTCTGCTTCATCAAATACAATGGAGTGTTTGCCATAGAAGACACCGTCACTGACTTCTTCCTCGTGTCTTGGCAAACAGTGCATGAATTTATAGTTTGGATCAGCATGCTTAGCCAATTCTTCGTTAATTTGGAAACCTGCGAATTGCTTCAGTTTGGCGACCTTGGCGAACTCTTCACCCATGGAAACGAAAGTATCAGTCACCAGGACGTGTGCTCCCGTAGCAGCCTCCACGGAGTCATGAGTCAATGAAAATTCCAAATTCTTTCTGGCCGCAATCTCCTTCCCTACTGCAGCGATACCGGAATCTAGCTCGATTCCATGAGGCGTAGCAACAGCAACGTCCATGCCGAGTTTCAAACACGCAATAGCCATATCGTTGATGACATTGTTGGCATCACCGATCCAAGCAACCTTGAGCTTATTTTCTGAATAATTTAGATGTTCCTTGATTGTAAGCATATCACAGATAGCTTGCAAAGGATGGAACATGTCACACAGCGAATTGATGATAGGTACCTTCGAGTGTTCGCAAAGTTGTAAAATGTCGTTGTGGCTATTCACTCTGGCAAAGATACACGAAACCATCGAAGAGACAACCTTAGTAGTATCGTAGAAAGACTCATTCACACCCAATTGGATATCATCTTTCCCCAAGAACATAGGTTGAGCACCGAAAAATGTGGCCGCTCCCTCTGTAGAGATTCTAGTTCTGGTCGATCTCTTGGTGAAGATCAAAGCAATGGTTTTCCCAAGAAGTTTCAAGTGATTCTTCTGAAACTCTGAAGTTTCATCACTTTTAAAAATTTTCTTGAAATACTCTGCTCTCTCGACAAGAGTTTCGAACTCTTTATCTTCCAAATCTTTAATTGATACTAAATGACGAATTGCTGACATTTCGAACTGATTTACGTTGGTCAATTACTTTGATCTGACTCCAATTGACTATTCTGGTCTCGCTCTCAACTGTACTTAAAGAGCACTAGGAATAAACTGCCTTTAGAACGACAAGGCATCAAACTAAGGCAACTTCTTCAAAATTTATAGTCTTCGGCATCCATAAGACTGGCAAAGTGAAAAATTTTTTTGGCGCGGCGTTATCAAGTTAACAGGTATTCGATAAGTGACTAAATGAGTCAGTCAGCAAATGAGTCAGTCAGCTAGCTCATCTCAGAGGCCATTGCAATAGTTGTTGAGTCAATTCATCTTGTTCTTGCTTAAGCTGATTCCTCTGGGATTTGAGCGCGTCGATTTGTCTTTCGAGCTGCGTTTGACGAACCGCAATAGAAGCTACTCTTTTCGACAGTTCATCGGTATCAGATAGATCTTCTTTGTCGTCTGTGTCTGAGAAATACAGTCTGGGAATAGCATGAACGGTTGCTGGCAGTTGCGATAGGCCAGAACCTTTGCTCAGCAGTTGAGTTTCCCAAGTATCGGAAGCTTCTTTGTCCTGAATGTTGATAGCCTCGGTGATGGCCTGTCTTCTTTGAGTCTGGTCGAGCAGAATTTCGCGACTGGTTAGCGGGAGTCTTTCTTCGTCAATCAGATCAAGGTTGTGAGTTTCTTCTTCGTCATCACCTTGCCTCTTCATGGCGTTCATAATGTCGAGTTTTTCTTCCTTGTCCAGCAAGGAAACGTAGACTTTCTCGTCGTTCGTCCCAGTGTCTTGTGAGTGCCTCTGTAACTTGAGTCTGCGAGCTTTGATCTCTTCGATTTCTTTCTTGCCGGGGAAGCCCACAGAAACATCGTCATCTTCATCGTGAGATATTGAGCCATCTTGTACCATGTCCTCTAGGTTCAACACTCGCTCGGCATCGCGATCAGGGACGGACCTTCGAGTGAAAAGGTCATTGTAATTTGTTTGCGTTTGGTCCTCAACGACAGGCAGTTCGATGGGGCTTTGGTCCTTCTTCTTCTTCAGTGCCCTTGTGGGCAGTTCATCAGCGTCATCGTCCTCATCTTCATCATCTCGGAAGAGACTTAATCTCGCCCGATCCAGTTTCTTGGCATTGATGGCATCGTCAGCCTGGCTTGTAGACTGGACTTTGATCTTTACCCTCTTCCGGATGTTCATGTTGGTTGTTTGCTTCTATTCCATCGTGTCCTGGAAGGGCCCTTACTCATTTTCTATGGCTTCGCGCTGAATATATAAGAAGTACACAACTAATAAGTTCTTGCCGATTCATATATCATCGATTCTTGACTGATACTGTGTCATCTCTCAACAGTGGTGCTGCAAGGAGGTGACTTGACAACCGCTCGTGCTTCTCCCGAGGGCTGTAGTAGCAACATGTCGACAAAAGCACGCGGCGTCTCCACTATCTGTGGGGTATGAGTTGAGTTCGTGGACGTGGCAGTAATGGCATGCGTTCCGTCGACTCTTACTGTATGATCAAATAGAGCGTCATGTTGAGGCAATGGAGGCGGAGGTAAGGCGTTTTCATGCAGACTCACAGGCCTGTTTTTGTCGTCGCTGTTAGCAGACATTGCCTTTCGAGCAGGAGGGTTGACCGAATAATTGTGATAGGTACCAGTGAAGTCTGTGGAATTCATATTGTTCTGCATGCAATCCCTCCTTAACGCATCTCCATGGTATTTCTTGATTGCAGGTAACTCTGTTTGAGACCCCGGATTATTATCTTCCAATATGATATGATCGACGGTTCTTCGCCTATGAGGTACACCGGTGCTGGCCGGTCCGCGATGGGACGGTGGTAAGTCATGCCTGGTATGAAAGAGGGAACCTGCTCTCTTCGAAGAAAATGGGATCTCCAACGGCTTGAGGTCGTCTTCGTCGTCATCCTCGTCATCATCCTCTGCGTACCCATCATCGGTTTCCTCATGCTCGATGAGAATTTGTGATCGAAAGTTGGACATATCTATGATATTATTGTTATCATTTTGAGTTAGTTCGGCCTGAGGGCTGCCATTTTTCAAGTTGTGATCATGTAGTGAAGCTGGGTGAATACCGTGCAGCATGTTGTTAGCCAAATCAGTTTGGGAAAACATATCGAATTGATCCATTACCGCATTTGAATTTGATCTCAGAAGATTAGAACGGCCGATAAATGACGAAGTGCTTCTCAGGAATTGGTCAACTTTTTGCAAATAATCCTGTCTGATGCTCTTTTTAGGGCTTTCGGTATTTCTACTCAAATGAATCTTGAAGCTCAGGCCTAGCTGGAATAAAATGGGGTCCTGCGGATCTTCGGCGAAATACAATCGACACCATTCCGTCAAAAATTTCTGGTACTTGTCATATTTCCAATTCAAGTGTCCTTCCTTTTCATTGGCAGCTTGAGGTGCCATAGCCCACTCGTGCAAAATGGATAAACAGGTCATGATTAGGTCTCGATTTGGACATGGCAGTATATGCAGAAGATTAAACTGAAGCGGCTGTGCAGTCTCTGACTCAGATTTAGACTGATCCAGGAATAATAAATAATAAAGTGACAAAATTTCAAACGCTGCTTCTTCCAGATTGGAAGACATTGCAGGTGCTTCGCTGGTAGAGTCCTTTTTGTCTGATTTTCGTTCCGAAAGTAGCGAAATGACCAAGTAAAACAACGTCAACTGTATCTCAATGACGTCAGGTTTTGTTAATGAGAGATCATGGCACGCATCATCGGAATTGAGCTCATCTTCGTGATCTTGTAATTGATGATACAGTTTCCACTGAACCAATAGTTGCCTGAAGCTCTCGACGAGGTAAATGAGTTTTGATTTACCATTGTTGCTGTGACTCGATAGTGTATGCAGAAGATTGCAGCCATCCAACGAATTGGTGGTGAAATTCAGAAGTAAGGACAAGGGCTTCAAGCTTGGCAAATCCAAGCTTGAAATGGAACGAGGATGAAACTCATCCACGATGAAATTTGTTTTGGGTAGACCTTGAATTAAGGCCCACCAGGAATCCAAGAACTGAAACGTCCAAAAAGTCACAACTCGCGTATCATGATCTTTAATCGCATATTCTTCTATCGTTGGTATCAGCTTCTTGGAATTGATATACAATCCAAAATCTAAAACCATTCCATAAGCCAAATGTAGAAGCTCAGACGCGAATGTCTCAGAATTGTCGTCTTGGTCAGACCTTTGGCCTCCCATAAAGTAAGAACAGCCTAGTAATAAGGTCTGAAGTGCTTTTATATTCGAGGAAGATGATGAGCAAATCATCTTGGTGACTTTGAATAGGAGAGCATCGTCCATGCACCCCCAATTTATTTGCACAACGAAGAGAAGTGCTAACAGATCGATCGGATCTGGAGAGCAATCAACTTTAAGTAGCTCTTCGAAGTGGGATTGCCATTGATCAAAAGGATACAGGAGTGGTATCAACGAATTTTGAAGCTTGTTGAAATTTTTTACGCGCCCTAGAACTAATTTTCTCAGCCTGCTCAAATCATCAACGTAGCTGCTAGTCAAGAATCGAGGTAACCAGAGTAAATTTGGCTGTAATTGTAAGAGATTGGTCATGATCAAGATATGCGAATTTCTGACAACCTCTCTCTCATTGATGACTCTACCTCCAGTGTCTGGCTTTTCTTGACCCAAGTCTTTCCGCAACAAATCCCAAGTCCGGTGGCCCAAATAGTTCTCGCCTGCCACATAGTTATCGTAGTAATGGAAAGTATCATTTATGAACGGAAATTGTGGCTCTGCAACATTTTTCTTAATCTCAGTACTTTCCGCTGGTTTAGGTCCCACATTTTTCGTCTTTGGTTCTCGATTTTTTAACTCTTCCTTCGGTTCCTCCAAAGTAACCTCTTCTTCTCCGGCGTTCCCACCACCAACTTTGTCCAGCATATTCTGCAGCCTTACAACTTCCATTTCCAGCATCTCGGTATAACCTTTTGGGAATCCACGTCTTGTCAGTCTATCGCTGGTAGTGCATCGAAAATTGGCCCTCACACACTGTGTACACTTGGGTTTCAACCCATCACACTTGACTTTTTTCAACCGGCATCGATCACACGCCTGCGAGTGTCGCACCTTCTTATTCTTGGTCACTAGCAACAATTTACTCTCGGGAGCAGCCTCAGGATTCCCATATTTACGTTTCGTCACCGTGGAACTCGCATTCCCTTCGTTACCATCTCCATCCATTTTGCACGTGATCATTTTTCCATCCGAATCCTCTTCACAATTGGTCATTTAAGCAACAAAGAAGCCCTGTTTACCAATTCTTAGTAGCCTATTCTACCATGCCTCGTGAGCTCAACCGCATCAAACCCCAGTAGCGATCAAGATCCATCAACTCGGCCATGAAACTATGTTGCTTATATTTAGTATTTGGCGGTTACAGCGTTGTTCGCGGCCCCTTTTCTCATTCTAAGAGGTTGACCTGTTCAAACTCCGGAGAAGCGGATTGATATCTCGGACGAAAGGAAGAGTCTTGAAAAAACAATTGGAATTCTATTCTCCGGGTAATCTTTCAATGAGTCACATGACTCATGAAAATAGGGGAGGCGCTACCATATTGTCTCTTGGTCGGGTAACTATCGAGGTCTGGACACATGATCAGTTTAAAACATCGGTCAAGGTCATATGGTATGTATTGATAACTCATCTCGAGAGACTTACTAGTCTGATTGTCAGGTCTGTGAGCTTGCTTGTGCTTCTTTGCCTCTGATAACCTCTGGTACTGGCTTATGAAACCTCTACGCAACGTTACATTTTGTCCAACTGGGTTTAATGACGAGGATATCTCAAGAAACGTCTCTCGAAAGATTCTAAAACTTGGTGGATGCTATTCAAAGGATCTGACTCGTCAAGTGAACGTCTTGGTGATAGGTAAGACTAAGGAGACGAACAAGTATAGGTTTGCGGTACGACATCGGCATGATATCGTTTTCATTAACTTGTCCGCGGTTGATGTACTCTATGAGCGATGGTTGGCTGGTGACGATATTATTGGAACTCAGCCAGGTACCGTGGATACTGCGCCAAGTGCCATAGAGACGCTAAGGACGCGTTACAGCGCCGGCCCGTTGGATAACTTTTATATCTTCATTGGTAGAGTGGATTCGTTTCCGAGAAATCGATTGGAAGAGATTTGTCATACGTTAAAGTGTTACAAGTGTAACTCATCCCACTTTGTCAAGGATTGCAAGAGCAGAAATGATCAAAGGACAGTTGTGTTCATCACTGACTCGTTACAGGGAGCTCGAGTGGAAGCGGCTATCGAGCAGGAGATACCGGTGATTCATTACAAGTGGATTTTAGACTGTGAAAGGCGAAACGCAGCGTTGGAGTTTGACCCGTACTACCTGCTCTCGAAGATCCCTGAGAAGATGAAATTGGAAGAGATCGGTCTGGAATCTTGTGACTGCTGGGGTAATCTTTCGAATCCGCCGCAAGATTCACTAAATAACACCACTGCAGCGGTATCTACAAATCTTTTCCAGAAGTTCAAAGTTAAAGGTGACCGGATATGGGAAAAAGCTATGTCCAAGTCAAAATCCCAGTTACCACAAGAAGATGGAGTTCCCGCTTTCTCACCTTTGCCGGCTCAGGACAACTTTTCAAACACTAATGGATCAATCTTTCAAGGTGCCACGTTCCAAATATCCCACAGATTCTCTGATCAGCATGCTGCAATTCTAACGAGGGTCATTGAAAAAAATGGAGGCGTTCTGACACCAAATTCGAAGTATCTGGTTATACCGAGCGACTTCGCGACAGATTTGCTGGGTGATGATGAAAGATCGCACGGGACTCTGGTGACAGAATTTTTCATCGAAAGATGCCTTAATTACAAGACCCTGATCTCACCTCCAGATTCGTGGTCCAAGCCATTTTACAAAAACAAGAACGTATCGCTGATACTACCGGACTCACTTCTTCACGAGAAGGGTCAACCTTTGCAAGTAGCAATCACAGGATTTCATGGAGTCGAATTACTACACTTGAGCAAGATTTTGAAAATAATGGAACCTATGGGTATAAAATTCGTCGAATATCTGAACAAGAAAACAGATCTCCTACTGATAAACCTCTCATCTTTACCCAGTATACCTCTGGAGCACCCGTTGTGGAAAAATCAGTATCGTGACTTGTTTGTTGCCCAACTAGATCACGATAATAATACATCGAATCAGGTTTTAAGGAATTCCCTCAAGCGTAAGATTCAATTTGTTAAACAGGAACATTCCATCCCAGTTGTAACCCCAGCTTTTTTGATTGATTTGCTTGCCCGCACCTCCAAATCGAATTCAGCCAGACAGACGGTTTTCCTCAACAACGTGAGTTGGTGCATTATATGTCCTCGAGGCTCCAAAGAGAGTTTCGGCATAAAATTAGCAATAGAGGGCGATTCGACTTCGCAGACGAAAGATTCGAGTTCAATTGGCCCAGAGAGAGTTTCAAAAGTACGCCGCAAGAGACGCATGTCGTCTTCCGCAGATTCAAGCAGCAGAAAGACACACATTGCTGACAAGTCACACGATTTTCCTGCCCATCACGCATAGTCATCTACATAGCATAGCATGTATTGTAATTATACTTGACGATCTTACGAAGTATGTCCAAATATACTTGCACTTCGCGTAGTGCCTGTTCATTACATTGATTCGAAGCATCAAGAGCTTCAAGACTGTAAATGTCGTCCCTCAAGGAACGCAAAGAGGACTTTGTCACTGGTTTAAATGGTGGGTCAATCTCAGAGATTAATTTAGTCACTTCCGTGGCATTGACTGCCTATTTTTGCTGGAATCTACTTGCAATTCGCTCACAGGCAAGTACACTCGTGGATTTCGCCCTCAATTGGATCTGTCTACTTCTTTCCATTACCACTTATGCAAATGATATCCCACTGCTTCAACTGTTGATTATCATACCCTGTGCTACGGCGTTCTTTTTATCGAGAAGCAGTAGTAATGTGCAGAAGAAAGAGCCTAGAACTAAGAAACCGCAAGAGAAATTACAGCTACCGAAAAGACCATTCATAACAGCTTACCGGGGAGGTATGCTTATTCTCACGGCATTGGCTATCTTGGCGGTTGATTTTAGAGTATTCCCACGGCGGTTTGCCAAAGTCGAAACTTGGGGAACGTCGCTCATGGATCTTGGAGTTGGCTCTTTTGTGTTCAGTAATGGCTTGGTATCATCAAGGGTACTTTTGAAAGAGAAAATTGACCCTACTTCTAAACCTACGATAATCAAGCGTGTACTCAAGGCACTGAGATCGGGTGCCGCACTGTTGGCTTTGGGCCTTCTGAGATTATACTTTGTGAAAAATTTAGAGTACCAGGAGCATGTCACGGAGTATGGTGTTCATTGGAATTTCTTTATGACTTTGGCTCTTCTGCCACCATTTCTTGCTCTTCTGGACCCTATAAGTGAAATTATTCCCCGTTGCATTATTGCAACTTTTATTTCAGTGACTTATGAAATAGTTCTGGTAAAAGGTGAAGGCGTTTTGGAGTTTTTGATCTTGGCTCCTCGTACTGATGTATTGAGTGCGAATAGAGAGGGAATCTTCTCATTCTGGGGGTATTGCTCTGTATTCCTGTGGGGTCAAACAATCGGATTCTGTCTTTTGGGCGACAAGCGTGCTAGGAACAATTTGTATAGACCATCTGTGGAAACTGTCTATCGGTCTGCTGCATCATCTGGTAGAAGGCTGTGGGACAAATTTACTACTGTTTCGCCTCTGAGCGGACTACTTATTTGGACTTGCTTCGGAATTAGTGCGACTCAGGCAATCATAGCATATGATCCATACTACGTCTCAAGAAGGTTTGCAAACCTGCCCTATGTTTCCTGGGTCGTGGCTTACAATACAGGATTGTTGTTCGTGTACTGCTTAGTTGATAAAATCTTCAGCGGAGCCAAGATGGATAGAGAAGTTCCAATAACTTTGGACGCTGTTAATAGCAATGGGCTGATTATATTCTTGGTTTCAAACCTTTTAACTGGTCTGACAAATATGACCATGTCGACGATAGATGCTTCGAACACAAAATCTCTGGTGGTGCTGATGATATATGCACTTGCAGTGGCTGCAATTTCGTTAATTCTTTATCGTAACAGGATATTTATCAAGTTGTAGGTTGTAACGAATCTTATAGATGTTGACTTTTCTTCAGTACGTGGGAGTTTTCGTGATTGAATATCTACCTTGATGTTAAGTAAAATGTGCTTCTATCAATCAATAATGATAATTTCACCATCGCTTAGTTTGGCCTTTTTCTTCGCTCTTGATAGCTGAGAAAAGATGTCAAATTGGCTAGAAGAACTTTCCTTCTTAACTTTATCAGGCAAGTTTACATCCTTAGCTTCTTTCTTGCTAACTGGCTGTCTTGCCGCATCCGCCAGGGTTTTGGCACTAGTAATGATGGGTCTGGTATCTATTAAAATATCATCAGGATTATGCAATAGCTCGGCCGCTGTAGTATTGAGGCTGTCATCCTCGGTAACAGAGGAGCCACTGTGGGTATCGTTTTTCTTTTCTATGCTGAATGAAACATTCTGGTCAGATATGTCTATCGGGGTAGCGTATAGCCTTCTTTTAGACCTTTGCCCGTGATTAAAGGATGCACTGACGGACTTGAGAGTTTTAGGTTCGTTTCCGTCTTCCACTTTCATATTATGAGTAGGTTTGTGGTGGTATTTTGGTTTATGGACAGAGAGGTTTTCCGGTTGGTTTGATGTCCAATCAATAGGAACTGGCGTCAGTTCACCACCGGGAGGCGAGTTTTTCTCTTTTCTGAGCAGCGGCTTGTCTTGACTGGGAGCAAAGAGCTTACGCTCACAAGTGAGCGCGTTAGGAGCGTTTCTAGTTGGCTTGTAATTCGGTGCATAGCTAAGTTTCTTAGTAGGTGAGCCGCTTGGTGATACCAAGGGAGCAGCATTTTTAACTGGGGAGATCAGATGAATGTCACCTTTGGCTTTGAGTTGCGGTGCATAGTTCCTTTTTGGAGACTCTGGCAAAGATATTTTCCTGTTATTCGTCTTCCTTGGGCTCGTACGCAAGCTTTCACCCCTCGCTGTCGCATCGTGACCAGTATGCTTACTTGAGGGTGATTTTTTAGCGTATTGCAATTGAGCAGCTGCAGTAGTGAAACTGTTGGAGTAGCGAGTATCTGAATTTCCGGTCATGTCAAACTTGAACATATTCATGACAAAATCGCCATTCCAAACAAACCTCTCTCTTCTGTTTTCTATGAACTTGCCATAATCTTTGACAAGTTGCTTCAATTGAAACTTACTGCCTTCTATTGGTGGATCTCGACCTAGATCCATGTAGAATTTTTTGATAAGCTCTACACTCTCGAAGAGCTTCTGGTGGTCAGCCATCGTGCTCAATAGGTCAGGAGTCAAGAATCTGCTTGGACCGCCTTCCGAGCGGCTTCCTCCAGTGGCAGCAGAGTGGTACAGTAAATGCTTCGCTCGAGTTTGTGCCACAAAGAACATTCTTCTTTCCTCATCTAAAGAGCTATCTGCATTCAAAAGTACGGATTTTCGCGGACTGGACAGTTGGACCTTTCTGTTCTGCCCGTTGCTGGAGATAATTTCTTGATCTTCATCGTCTTCTTCATCTTCATCATTCTCTTGCGCTTTGTCATCTCCAAAAACCGATGGTATGATCCCTTCTTCACATCCTGGTATGAAAACCACAGGCCATTCTAGACCTTTTGCACCATGGATGGTTGATATGGTGACAAAACCAGTTTTTTCCTGCTCATCTTTTGAAACTTTATCTGTTTCTGACTCGTTGGTATCCGTGGAGAATAAACTCAAAGATAAGAAGAAATCTCGAATGTAATTTTTGATTGAGCTAGATTTCGAACTAACACTTTCCCTTCGCACTTTTGGAAGATCCTGCTGTACTTTGACGTCGGTTGAGGTCTGTAAAGAGGCCATGTCAGCGCCTGTGAAGTAATTTTTCAAGATCAACACATTTTTGTGCCTGGGGTTCGAATAATTCGGATCTTGATCTGCTTGAATCTCTGACTTCTTCTTACCATCGTTATACAGGTATTCGTGTCGCAAGCCGGAGTCCTCATAAAGCTTATCAAATACATCACTTAGCGTCGTGCTGCTGGGATTTTCACTCAATGTGTGGCAGCTTTTTATCATTTTAATAAACTCTTTTAAAGCGCGCATGCCCTTTGCCGGTATACTGACCTTCAAAGTACCTGCCGAAATTTGTTCCAGGCCCTCAAAAGCAGGCTCCTGTTGCTCATCCAGTGCATTCTTTATCTTAGCTATAGAAGCTACTCCGAGACCTCTAGCCGGATATTGTAAAGCTGCAAATATTGCATGTCGTTCATTCTCAAAGAAGACGCACTTCAAGAGATTCAACATTGCGACAATTTCCCTCAATTCCCAAAATGCGTGCCCTCTTATTATCTTATATGGTATTCCGTGCTCGATCAAAGCCGTTTCTATGCCCTTGATTTGCCGTCGTTGTCGAACAAGGACTGCAAAGTCGCTGAACGTGAAGAGGTTCGGCAGAGCTTTCAGATAAAGCATTTCTCTAATCAATGAGGGGCCTTCGAGAAATGCTGCTGGAAATTCAATGTAGACTGGTGCAAATTCGCAATCAAATTGTGCGTGCAAAGGTAATCTGTCGTTACGGCCCTTAGATTGTTGTTTTATGAGAGTCTCGCTAGTATCTAAAATCTTCTGTGAAGAACGATAGTTTTCAATTAGGACAACTCTTGAGCATTCGATAGGGCATTTATTAGACATGACTTCAAAATTCTGTGCTAACGCATGTCTGAATGCGTAAATACTCTGATCTGGATCCCCAACAACTGTTATGCCTCTCGAGAGATGGTGGTTCGCCTTGGCAAACAAAAACATGAGATCCATCTGTATCCCATTGGTATCTTGAAATTCATCCACCAGAACGTGCTTGACATAAGGCAGACATCGCTCCCTTGTCAGGAGACGAAACGTGTACATGAGCAAATCGTCGAAATCTAGCGCGTTAATCTTGCTCAACTCTGTATGATATACTTGATAAAAATGCGCCAGGGCCTGATCATGATTGTTATCCTTCAGATACTCCTCCGGCAACACAGCAAAAGCTTTCAGTCGAGAGATATGCTTCTTCACAGCCTTCGGATGCACGGCCCACTCGTCTGAACCCTTTTTCGGGAGGCAAAGGTTCACTTTTCTTGACATCGAGTTTGCCTGATCTCGTACCGAGTCTGGCATCTTCTCCGTCATCTCCTGCATGAATTTATCTATCTCATTCTCATCTATAATCCTCCAGTCCTTTCGCAGTCCTATCTTATGCCCAAATCGCGTCAAGATCTTCAAGCACACACTATGAAACGTACCGATCATGATATCTGACACTCTGATACCAGTACCCTGCAGCATCTTAACCAACCGGTCAATCATTTCCTTCGCCGCTTTGTTGGTGAACGTAGTCACGATGATATCCTGCGGCTTGATTCTGTGGTGCAAAAGGAGGTATGCCACTCTGGAGGTCAGCACTTTAGTTTTGCCTGTTCCTGGACCTGCTATCACCTGTAGCGCCTTAGCATGATCAAATTGTACCGCTAGTCTCTGCTGTTTGTTCAGGCTCGAGATAATCTGCTGTAAAACAGCGTTCGAGTCCATGACACTTTTCTGAGCCAGTCAGATGGTCACAACTATCGGAAGTCGCAGAACAATCCTGGTTAGAGCTGTCTTGCTATCCAGATTCAAGCTTCATCGAAAGGTAAATAAAGAACTGTATTCACGTATTTCACGTTAAAAGTTACTATGCTCGATAGCTAGTCCAAATGATCAAGTTTCCCAGCGATATGGTAGCTCTCAAGACTTAGAATGCCCGCTGCCACGAGTGAATCTGATCTACACGCTCTTGGGCTTTCTTTCAAGAGCTTTACGACTGCAATAGCGCTTTTTGGCGTGTAGTTTGCGTAGTGGACATCTGGCAACGGGCTCCTCGAGAGGCAAGGCTCCCAAAGACTGATTGCAGGGTCTACAAACAGTTGGCTGGACTCAATGACCTTGAAAAGGTTGTTCAGTGGAGCTTTACAGGCTTCTCTTTAAGTATGATGAACAAGGCGATGCTGTTGCGCCTCGTGCTTGGAAAGTACTTCTTCTTCAATAGCACTATAAGAACTGGCAAGAGGGAGTACAAAAGGTCTGGAAGCTTCAGCAGGAGTTGAAACTGTCCTGTTGTTGATTGTATTAGCTCTTCCAATGGCTTCTTCCGTGGGTGGGGTGATAACGGGCCATAACCCGTTCATTTACAACCCAGGGTCTCCAGTGACGTTATGGCTTTTCCAAGTTTGTCTTATTCTGGTGGTTTGCAACCTAGTTCACATCCCGTTTTCGAAGCTTCGGCAGCCCAAGGTTATCTCTGAGGTTATAGCTGGAGTGATATTGGGCCCAACGGTGTTCGGGCAGATACCGAACTATATGGCTACGGTGTTTCCACAGGCATCGATTAGTGGCCTGAACTTGACGGCAAACATTGGAATTATCCTGTTTATGTTCTTCTTGGGCCTAGAAGTGGATACGGGGTTTATTAAGAAACACTTGAGAAAAGCAGTATCGATTGGACTGTTCTCACTGTGTGTGCCGTTCGGATTTGGATGCCTGTTTGCTATACCACTGTACAATACGTATGTGACTAACAGTGAAACATCGTCTCGAGTGAAATTTACCGTTTTCATGGTCTTCATTGCCGTGTCAATCTCAGTGACCGCTTTCCCGGTCTTATGTCGTATTTTGAATGAACTGGGTCTCATCAAGGAACGTGCCGGTATCGTGGTTCTAGGTGGAGGTATTGTCAACGATATCTTGGGCTGGATTCTGCTTGCTTTGAGCGTGATTCTCTCTAATGCTTCGTCGAACCCGATCAACACGGTTTATATCCTGTTGTGCACATTTGGCTGGTTCCTATTCTGTGCATACCCAATCAAATATGCTTTGAGATGGATTTTGATCAGAACTCACGAGTTGGAAAGGTCGCAACCTTCACCTTTGGCAACGATGTGCGTTTTGTTTATCATGTTCATATCTGCCTACTTTACAGATATTATTGGCGTACATCCAATTTTTGGTGCATTCATGGCTGGCCTGATTGTTCCAAGAGAAAACAATTATGTGGTTAAGTTGGCCGAAAGAATGGAGGATATCCCAAACATTGTCCTGATTCCCATCTACTTTGCCGTCGCTGGTCTGAACGTGGATTTGACTTTGCTGAATGAAGGCAAGGACTGGGGGTACGTTTTCGCCAGTATTGGTATTGCCATAAGCACAAAGGTAGTTTCAGGTACCATTGCAGCCAGATTGCATGGTTTGCTTTTGAGAGAATCTGCCGCTGTCGGTGTTCTTTTGTCATGTAAAGGTATCGTCGAAATAGTGGTGCTGACAGTTGGGCTGAATGCTGGCATCATTACAAGAAAGATTTTTGGAATGTTTGTCTTGATGGCACTCGTGTCCACTTTTGTCACAACACCTCTAACCATGTTAGTCTTCCCAGAATCCTACAGGAATCAGATACGCTCCATTTCTCATAATGAAAATCATACAATAGAAAAAGTATCTGAAGAAGTACTAAGCACTGAAGAAGAAGAATCAGTGGTTACTAAACTCAGCTCATTCTCGGATGTAAAAAATTTCCACATTACAGAAGTCGTTAACATCACCAATTCCATTGAAACAATATCATCATCGTTAGAGTTGATTAATAGTTTGGTCGTCGGGAAGCCCGGAACAATTTCCAGTATAATGTCATCGCGGCCCAAGGACTGTAGCCGAAAATCGAGCAACAGTTCTTCAAGACCGAGTTTTAGTAAGGTCAAGAGGCTTACACGTGTGTGGTCGCGAAACAATGATGATGCTGCGACAGGTTTGACAGTCATCGGGGAGGATGCTCTGGGTTTTGAACTAGAGATCCCACTAAGAGCAGTTCACTTGAGACTGCTTACAGAGAGAACCGCGGATCTACTGCAATCGTCGTCTATAAACAACGATGATCCCGCTGTCACTGTGAACACCGATTCAATCTTACAAATATTTGACATCTTCGCACGTCTCAGTCACATTCAATTTTCCAGCGAAGTTATTTTCTCCACAATTAGGGAAGGATCGACCAACATCGCAGCCATGAGGATGAAGCCTACGGACTTGTTTCTTTTACCTCTCAGAGGTGCGTCTCCTGAGATAAGTGGAAGCGCTGTCCCCCCAGTTGAGCACTATGCACACTTCTCACAGTTCTACTCACACATTTTAGGGCTCAACGATCTTTCCTCGGGCTTTTTCAGCACTATATCGTCGTCTTTGAAAGCTAGTTTCGCAGTGTTAATCTCTAACAGGGGAGTTCGCGCGTATATCGATCGATCAAAAAGGAGGAGCTTCCACCTACTTTTGCCGAAGCCTAACCTGTCATCCTCAGATTTTTTGGCTTTGCATTTACTACTGTTGATGTGCTATCATAACCGTGCGGTAGGCGTTCCTCCTCATGGAACTGTGTATGTCAACAGCACGAATGAAGAGCTTATTGACAACCTCCACGGGCTTTTCAATGACAGGGACTGGTCAGTCGACAGTGCCGTAAATATTAAGAGCGTCAGTTGTGAGCAAAAGAGTCAAGAAGACTATTCAACTTTGCCCTTCATTGATGCTGTTCTTCAAACTGGGGAAATAGAGATGAGTAACGCAGAGGAAAGTACTGTAATCATCGCTGAAAGTTCCTTTGGGGGGGAGGTACCCTTCTGTGACGAAGTAAAGAACGTCATATTACGTGGCTCGAATGAAAAATTCAATGTCCTGGTGGTGCACCATTACACTGAGAACTCTAGTTCCCGCTAGATTGTGTTGTTAATGTGTTTAATGCTAATGTTATAATGCTATTTCTATGTCAGTTCAGATTTGTTTTGCTTCAAGTTTGAACCTGACTTTGGTCTTGCGAATTTACTCTTAGTTTAGTTGAATTCATCCTATCATTTGACCTGATAAGCTTGGCAAGCTTTGTCAATTTGAAGTCAAAAATGTAATCAGTTTGGAGAAAAGGATGACGGAGTAGCTGATCGGCGGTTGGTCTCTCCTCAGGGTTAACCTCGAAACATGAGTCTAGGAAGTCTTTGCCAGATTGAGAAATCAAGGTCAAAGTATCCTCTGGAATAGGTGGAGCTGATTTCGATTTCCCTATTTTGAACATAGCAGCGACCACTTCTAAATTTGACCATGGCCGCTTCCCTGCAAGCATCTCAAGGACAACGCAACCGACGGACCATATATCGACCTTGGCACTATATCCCTGGGCTGTGTCAACCATCTCAGGAGCCATCCAAAACACAGTACCTCTCATG
Organism: Torulaspora gathmanii; assembly: GCA_030580195.1. Lineage (NCBI taxonomy): Eukaryota > Fungi > Ascomycota > Saccharomycetes > Saccharomycetales > Saccharomycetaceae > Torulaspora > Torulaspora gathmanii. The sequence continues at coordinate 254,589 of JAKTSM010000009.1, read as the reverse complement.
GTCATTTCTGAGTTCGAGTATATGTCTTGAGACTTTCTCGAAATCCCAAAATCGCTGATCTTGCAAACACCATCTTGATCAAGTAATAAATTATCTGCTTTCATATCTCTATGCAGTATGCCGCGAGAGTGGAGATATGAAAGACCACTCAAGACCTGGGTTGTCAAATGTTTTATCATTCTCTCGTCGAACTTTCCATACATACGAATCAGAGAACCAACAGAACCTCCAGCAACGTATTCGAGGAAAAGACTGTTAATGTTGTCTTTGACCTCAAAACCCAAATATTGGACAATGTTTAGATGATCTAGATTTTTTAAAGTTGAAACCTCTGCCCTGAGAGCTTCTACTGTATTCAACATTGCCTCATTCTGGGACCCATATTTGGGAACCTCCACCTGCTTCACAGCCATCATTTCACCGGTTGTGACGTTCAGACACAAATAGACCGCACCAAATGAGCCTTTCCCAATCATCTCACCCTTGATCCATGCAAACTCCTTATATTGGCCTCGAGAATTTTTAACGTTGTTGATCGAAACCATACGTTTATCCGTAACTTCAACTGTTTTGGTACCCCATAACTTTGTATTTTGCCTCCTAACCTTCATGGACTGTTTTCTTGCTTCACTTGCCTCATGAGCGATGGTTCTGATAGTCTTGGCCCTCTTTGGGAGGCGATCTCCTCGAATGAGTTTCTCTCCACCACGGGAAGTCTGAGCAGAACTTCTTGAGGGCGACGCGGAGAGGACCACACTAGATGAACCGTCAACTTTTTGGCCTTCAGTCTCAAAAGCTTTGGACATCCCAATATGATCGACAGACTTGGGTGACACTGGAGGCGTGACGCCTTCCAGCACAGGTTTGTCCAGATTAGCATGAGGGAAGAACTTTTCTAAGTTCTGGTAGACAACTTCCGGTGAAGGACGTAGGGTCATCTTCCTGTCTAATGCTCTACTGTCGCTATCGCCCTGTGGGGAAGATGTAGACCTCGCCTGGTCGCTAGTATTCAACACATCAGCCTTCTCTGAATGCTGCGTAGTTTCATCAACAGACTTGGAACAAACTCTATTCGACCAGATAATCTCGTCAGAAGAAACGCTGCCACTATCATCCAAATCTGAAAACTCTGGAGCATCCGTAAATGTGATTTCATTCTCCTCAAACACATCAGCCGCTGATGCTGATGACACTATACGCTTCGAATTGCCTTTCTTGAGAGGTGGGGATCTCAAAGTAAACACAGAGCTACCGTTTGAAGCTATGGAACCCGATCTATTGCTCCGTTGCCTCTTTATGAAAGTTGAAACAGGGTTGAGCGCCTGTTCTTGATCACCCTTTGACTTCCTTGAGCCCTCGCTGGCACCCTTATATGGCTGAGGTACCAACACATGGCTAGAACCTGGTGTATATGAATTGACCACTGAGTCAGCAGAAGGGCTCACTGCATCGTTTGAGGTAGCCAAGTTGGTTGCTACAGACAACTTCAAACTGCCTGGTGCTTGCCGATTTGTACTACTCCTGCGTACACGCGGTATTGGCAGCTGGCTCGATGCTGATAACGACCTTTGGGGCGAGGCACTTGTGGGAGGCTTAGGTGCTTCTCTGCGTGGAGCCAGCTTCGGTTGGATATAGGGCGATTCCCGGCGCTTGTTGAAATCTATTTCGTTTCCATCTTCTTTTCGTAGTATTTGGAAGGTCCCCAGTCTACCCTTTTCCGTTACTGAGTCCGAGCCAACGGATCTATCTCTATGTATTTGACTCGACGACTTCAAGAGCCTAGGAGACTTGTTGGACTCGATTACTGCATCTTTGCAGTTCCAGTAATTCTGCTCTTCGCCATTGACAGTCGGGATATTCTCGCAATAATGATTGGGCGTTTGTGGATATCTTCGAATAGGGCCTGAGGCATGTTCATCAAATGATGTTATGTCAGAGGAAGAGCTAACAATTGAAACTTCGTCAGTGGAATTCAACATACTATTAGTGACGGACCTGAATGATGCTTTACTTTGAGAAGATCTGACGTGCTGATTGACCTCACTGCTTATCGTCGCCGCTCTTGCTCTTGCTTTGCCCTTTGCTTGATCTTTCACGTATATTTTCCCAGCTGTATTCAGGAACAAGCTAGAACGAAGCCTCTCCAGTACATCATCTGGCAGCGCAGAACCGATCTCGCAGCCAAAATCAGTCAAATGTAGCGTTATATCATCGTGACTTATGCCCAGCATTAGCGTCACTGACTCTTTGAATTCTTCGAGTGAATGAATCATGCCAATGTTCATTGGAATAAATGATCTATTGTCCTTCGTTATCATAATATAGTTATCATTTTGAGCATCCTTGCTCTTCAGAGGATAAAACTTCTTGTCTAAAAGGTAGGACTGAGGGCTGTAAGAAGCGCCCTTATTCGTTAGATCTCTGGAATGTGCATGATTAGGAGTATGGGAGGAATTCGGTTGGGCGGCTTTGACATCAGCATTGCCAGGTGTCAATGTACAGGCGCTTGCATCTGATACCGCTGAGGTTGGTTCAGCTTCCACATTTGGCAAAGCTGCATTTCTTGGTTGAGAAGCCTGAGTATGAGGAGTCTGAGGGGGGTTTGTAATGCCGACTAACTGGCTTCTCCGCCTAAATTTGCCCCACAGTGAGCTTTTCTCCTCTGTCGTTGTAGCCGACTGTTTTGAGGACGTAGTGGTAGTAGAGCTGGCATCATATGGATTAAGCCTATTCTTCGAAATGATATCACTCGAACTATCAGTTTTCTGGTTATTAAACTTATCAGAATCCTCATCGAAATTGCTATTGGATGTCGAGCCGAACAGGGCGTTCAACAAGGACGATTCCGATGAGCTACTCTTTTGATGCCTTCTGAATATGCCTGGATAGTAAGGAGATGCGGGTGGAGAGCTTGATTTTGCTGATGCCTCGACGGAGTCGACAATTGAATGAGGCCTTGATGGTATACTTAATTTAATGCTTGCAGGCGGCTTACCCTCAAGTAGATTACCTGATGAGGATCCTCGAAGTGATATCAAACTTCTTCTATACAAAGCTCCTGCGCTGTTCGTTTTTTGATGAGTGCGTAGAGGTGCACCACTGATTTTGTCGTCATCAGTCGAGGCTTGATTTTTCGCTGGTAGTAAGATCGATTCCGAAGTTGATCTGGAGCCAGAGAGCTCTTCCTGCTTCGACAACTTTTTGTTCTTTGACTTCAACGATTCACTAGAGTGTCTGGTTTCTTTTGATTTCTCTAGACTTCTCTGTCGTATATGATTGTTCGTAACATTTTTGCTCATCGTCTGTTTGAGAAGGTGCTGAAACGTCGAGTACGAGGCATTGTGTGACTGTGGGAGGTATTTCTCATACACAGCGAAGTTGTCGTAAGCCAATAACTTGATGAACTTATGGCCTGATAGCTGTTGTTTCCTGAAGAAATTGATCCAAGATTCAGGAAATTCATGAAACTTTAACCAAAAAAGCACTCTTTGTACTGTCCATTCTTCAGGATCTGTGGTATCCCATGACAAGATCAGTTTATCCACTGAGAGGCTATTGACGCTGCCACCTGACGATTTCCTTGAATCCGCACCTCCTTCAGTAGAATCTGTTACGTATCCACCTGATAGATGCGAAGTGCCTAAATGCTCAGTTCCATATGATCCCACCTCCATGGCGGGCACGGCCAGCAGCCTTTGTGCACTGCCATGACCATAACCACTTGAGCTCCCATACGACCCACCACTGGCCACTGATCCACGGTAATCAAACATCACGGGCTTTTTAGAGCTCTTGGAGGCTCGTGAAGTATGCTTATCCCCACTGGAAGGTGATTCTAAAGACCATGTCTTGATCGATGAAGCTGAACCAGACCTCGAATGTGAATGACCACTACCAGTTATCTTCTTCAGGAACGGCATGCAAACGACAGTTCAACCAGAGCCGTAAAACAGAAGCCCTGATGGTCGGTTCTGTGTCAACTATCTTTACCTGGTGAATGTTGTCTATGATGATCTGGATCAGCGAAGCGTCCGAGTTATATGTAAATCATAGCATATATTTACAAGACTATATCGATATTAAAGAGACCCAGAAAGAAGTCAATTCATCTTGAGCTCTGAAATCCTTATTATCGTTAGGTCGCCTTTGCTTTTAGCGTGGCGCACTTTTCTGTTTCTTCTCTTAGTAACCTCTCTGACTTCGAACGCTCTTTTAGTCTTCTCCAGGACCGTGGCTTTCAAGGTGTATAGAGAATGGTCAATTGGGTAGTCCACAAGCTTGTAATTTCGAGACCCTAACGTTATGACATCGGTCAAATTTAGCGTGTCGCCTACATCGGCCTGCTTGACTTTGAAAGGAAGGATCACTTTATCACCCTTTGTGACTAGGTATGGACGATTGTGTATTCTGAAGATAGCATAGAGCTCATTGGATAGCTTCAAAGGGCTTACATCCACCTTTTTGGAGGCTTCCACGGTCTTTTGGAAAGCTGCAATAGTGCTGTGAAATGGTCTCACAGTGGCGAGAGACTGGTGGGGAAAGAGTCCAGAGACTCTGGAAATCATCGGCGTAACACCTCTTGGGAGCATCGGATCGATCTTCGAACGAATCAATGGTTTATGCGTCCGTGATGAAGGGCAACTTGAATCTCTTCAATTTTTCACTGGGCATAGAGGATCGCCATCACACGCTACGGGTATCTGCACTAAATACTAACACAAGATATAGATATTTGGACTGTTGCTGACGGCTAGCTTGCTCGGTAAGCTCACCAAATGCTCTTGTAAGTCTCAAGAACCGGTCCCGACTCTAGAGAGTCTTTAAACACGATAAACTGTCCACTTTCGAGCGAGATCGAAAGAAGTTCGACATGCGAGGCAACAGGAGATTCATTTGGCCTTGTCAAAAGTAGCGCTCTTCCTTAGACTCTTCATGACTTTCTTCCTCTGTACCAACATATGACTGAAGAGGACTGGGAAGCCCGGAATGTACGCGAGCATGCTGGCGATCAGACACCACTTGTAAATGGGGCCGTAGGTCGATTCTGCCAGCGGTAATGCCGAGTAAATGATCAGAAGTTCACTAGAAACGCCCAGCGGATATAGAATTAGGAACAGGTTGTATCTCAAAAACGTTAAAGGAGCTGGAGGGCCTTCTTTAGCACAAAGCGAGTAAAAGTAGAACAAATATCTGACAACTTCGGTGATAGACCATGCTGTGAGCAGTGTAATGTAGACAATAGATTTAGAGCCTTGAGTATCTGGCAGACTTTGGAAAATTCCAAGAACAACTAGTAATCTTGAGGCAACTTGTGCAAAAGTAGTCAACAGGGGAGATCTCACGAATCCAAAGGCAGAGTTCAAAATCTCAGTGACGGCCCCACATTGGATGATCGTCACGACGTCTTTAGTTTGTAAGTAAAACTCAGGTTGACCAATCTTTGGGTAGACCGATACGACGTTATACAACACAAACCCCCAGGCAAGTGCTGAAATGAAATTGTAGAGTGGTAGAAAACCAAAAGGAGATACAACCTTCCGAGGCATAGAGTGCTTATTCTCTTCTTTCATTCTACCGTATTGATCCAGTTGAAGTTTCTTAAGTTAGTGGTCAAGAAGAGCGCGCGTAAGCTCCAGGCCGTAATTAATATTAATGATTATTTCTATAGAACAGAGATTACACGTGAATTTCATTAGGTTTTAATGCAGCGGTTTGATGGTGGTCACTTACCGGCGTTTTGTTGTCGGTTGTAGTTGACCACTTCCATAAGCCTGTCTCGTTCGCTTTCGTCCCACGAAAGATTATCTTTACTTGTGGACCTACAGAGGGAATACCCATGCTCGGATTCTTCTTCACTGGAGGCACTCTTAAGATCCCCGTTGCTCCCCATATCTTCTAGCTCAGCATCGCTGTCGTCGCTGATGTCATCCTCGACATCATTTGTAAGATCCTTCTCGTATAGCGTTTCGCCAGGCCTATGAGAGGCGGTAGGCGTTATGAGATTGCTGTATAGAGGATGGTTGGGCTTGGCGTAAGACTGTCCATCATCATTTGGGTCCATGTAGTCGTCTTCACCCTCTAGTTCAAACTGGTGCTCGAAAACATTTTTATCGTATGCTTCTGGTTTAGAAGGCAAGGATCTCCTCGTGGCTGCATTGAGAGAAAAAGCGCCTGACGCTGCGGCCCATGGCTCATCGTCATCCTCCTCCTCGTCCTCATGGTCGTCAATAAATCCATCTCCACTCCCTGTGAAACTCCTGCCCAGTTGGTGAGACATATAATTGCTGAACCGATTATCGTCGTCGGCTGCCTCACCATCATTCGATAAAAGCTCGCCGGTAGCAGAATCATGTGGTACATCGTAATCTACCGAGGGATCCAAATGCAATCTGGCTTTGGTGCCATCGCCGTTGATGTACTCGTAGTATCTAGACCCCTCGAGATCATTACTTTCAGATTCGCCTCCCTCGTGAGCGGATTCTAGAAAGCTCCTGTACGACTTTGAACCGCTCAAGCTGCCCTGTTGATCATTGTAACTCTCTTGCATACCAGCTTCTTCGTCTCCATCCTGCTCATTGATAACATCGTCAGGGTTCCCTTCTTCCTCTTCATCTTCGGCGAAGTCACCTAAAACTGTGTTATATTTCTCTCTTGTTTCAGCTAAAACTGTCTCCGTATATTCCTTCCATGAAGGCTCGTTCAAGCTCTCGCAGATTGCTGGGTCACTGAAAACAACTTTCATCTCTTCAACGTACGCAGAGAACTTAGCAACTTCCTCGGCTATTAATGTCAAGTGACCCATGTAACCTAAACGAAGACCTGTTTCCTTTTCATAATCCACACATTTTTTGTCTCCGTCCATTATAAGCTTTGTGATATTAGCCTGAACCAATAAATCTGCTAGCAAAAATCTGTTATAACCGGTCTTGAGTGGTCCGTTAAAAATCTGTTGAACAATGTCAAATACGACATTATGCAAAAAATTGTTCCATGCAAAGCGGAAGAACATGCTCAATATTGTCGCTATGATTTCAGTGTCATGAAGGGCAATTTTCAATTGGTCTCCCACAATTGGATTTTCGCGGAGCGCCTTTTCAGTAACTTCTGAATCAGACGACTCTTCAGAGTGGATATCCATATCATTACTCTCTGCGTGTTTGACTTCTTCGTTTTCCTCAGTTCTGCTACTGATAATTTCCTCATCTTCTTCACCATCTAGGTGGAGCGACCCTAGCTTCTTCGAAACCTCGGCATCTTCTTCCTTAATGTCATTGCCCAGTGTCTCTACCTCCTGAGAACCATCAATCGCTTTATCAGACGCTAGTGCGATCGATCTTGCCACATCACGCTCATGCACTGTACTCTCACCATTTGGCTCGTTTATCAAAGTCATATTGGAGCAATGCAGCAGCTCTGCTACAAGTTCACAAATTTTGAACCTCTCAAAGCCGAGAGGCTCGATGCTGCCAAACGGCGTTTCCAATGGAGGTAAAGTGGTCTCGACCAAGATATTCTTGAAAAGAGGCATATACCTGGCGAATAATTTGACCAAGTGGCCCAAATAAATGGGATCTCTATCACTTGGAGGATGCGTTTCTAAAGTTGTGTACATTACCTGTACGAAGTCGTAGTCCGAGTTGTTTTTTCTTATAAGTTCTATGATTATTCCAACACCATTACTCAAAGAAGTCCCACCTTTCAGCATGATTTTTATGAGCTTCTCCATCATCTCTTCAGAGACAAGTTGCCTGGTCAACTCATTAGGTCCGATACCAGACGCTAATTCATTGTTGGAGTTTGCACTGATTGTCACGAAAGCTTTTAAAAAGTCACCTGCAGCTGACTGGACAGATGTACTATATTCCGGATTCAGATGGTCTAGCAGTTTTGGTATCAGGTCCTGTTTCTTCAAGCTCTCGATTATACCTGTTGGAGTATCGGGCTTATCTGTCGATATGACTTTCAGCAGGAAATCCATTAGTGGTGGATTAACGATATGAGCTAAAAATCTCTCTACAATGTTTTCCTGCTTCAAAATGAAATCCATCATACCCGTGATGTCCATATCCAGTAGGCGCTCATTGATCTTCATAAAATATGTAGACGCGACAATCGTCAAGGGAGAATGGTCCATGATCGACCAAAGCTTCGTCAGCAGATCGGTATTCTCCATGATTGCTGAAGAGATGGGCCACACGTCAGCTGAAAGAATTTCAGCTGCCATGCAAGCCCTTCTCGATTCAATCTGTTCTTCCGACTCCGGTGGCAACGTCAAACTGGTTTCTTCTGATATCTCGGAGATGTTGTCTACTGCCAGCCTATCTTCGTCCTCTGAATCTCCTTCTGTCCTATCAGGCCTCTGCTGGTTTACCTCTTGGACGATAATTGGGTCATCGTTAATCTCCTCCGGAAGAACAGGACCCTCCATACACTCTTCAGAGATATTTTGATTTGCCACGTAGTCTATGAGCTTGGCCAAGACTTCGGGATACTTTAGATATATCAAAAGTTTAAAGTTGGAGCACATCAACTCCGTGTAAAGTTCTTCGTCGTCCAGTAGTTCATCTAGAACATCCAGGTTAGGTGTGAAATTAGCATAGTCAGCTTCATTCGTTGGCAGAGAGCTCTGACTCAGGTCGTTGTCCTCAACATCTTCGTTGGACCTTCCCAAGATACTACCGTGGTCATCTTCCTCCTCCTCATCCTCCTCATCATCCAAGACTTGGTCCTCCATTTCATTGTCCCCATTTTCCTTTTTTTCCACCTCGTGCCCTTCTAAGTCAACTTCATCTAACTCTTTTGTCCTTATTTCCCTCTCGCCATCCGATCGATTCTCTCCCTCGATCTTTATAAATGCTTTATTAAGGAGTTTCGTGATAGCAGATTCTGTTGAATAATCCTGTCCAAACTTCCAAAAAGAACCTGACATATTAGAGACCTTTAAACTCGTCCCTCTTGCTTTAAATGCAATTTCTCTTCGCTCCTTTCACCACTTTTTGAACAATTCTATCCTTTCAAAGCCCTGGTAAATGAAATGCAGCTCTGGAAGTAGCCTTAAAACTAATCCAGATAAAACTGCTAATTTTCCACTGATCTGGAACTTCAAAGTGTCCCAAAACCTCCTCACTTAGTCGTATCTTAGAATCCGTAATCGTTAAAAAGGCGTCCTTCCATGCTTCACCAGGTCAGTTAGCTAGCTACATCATGTTGAAAAAAAAACATTGAAAATTTTCCAACATGTAGGGTAATGAAGCGATAAAACTATCAGATCTGACAGGTTTATCGTGAGCTGTCTTGCGCCTCAAGGTCTATAGGGACTGGCTAGATGGTGCAACTTGTTGAAATGGTCCAGTGCTAGACTTGCGATTTCTTTTTGTATCTTTTATTTCGACCATCTGATCGACTTACTTAGTTTATCGCATTGTATATAAATGACCATTAGTAATGCAGAGCCGGAGTGGCAAACAAGGATCCTCGAGCGAATCCGCATGCGCTTTCACCTGGAATTCAAATCTCTCTGTGTTGCCTTGCCTTTGTTCACCTTACATGTCCGCGTCATGCGCTATAGCGAAATAGGCGGAATTACCGAAAGTCGTCCGAGCTCATCTCCTTTATCCAGTCGAGCATTGAGTCGACCATGGCAATGATACCTCTTTCCGCAAATGGCAGCGCTGTTACTCTGTTTCGTACTGTCTCAACCCCGAGTTCTTCGCTGAGCTTGTAGAGCACTTGTAGGTTTAGTATCTGGAAGTTATCATAGAAACGGCTCTCGTAGGATATCTTTTTGGTGACTAGTTCCAGCACGTTGTCCAGGTCTAAGGAAACGCTGATGGTATCGGAGTCCTGTGTCATGTAGAGTGAAAGCAGCTTCTTACAACTGACAATGTCGAACCGGGCCATGATGCTAGTCGATAGGCAAGTCACGGCATCTTGCCAGTGCCAAGTTCTCAGTAGTATCAATCCCAGCAGTTCCCATTCCAATCCGTTGTACATAACGTCGCGGCGACCCTCAGAGGTGGTGCTAATGCGCAAGTCCTCGTACAAATCGAGGAATAGTTGATCCAGCCATCTTTCACACAATCTTTTCTTCTTCAGCTCGCTTGGAATCTTTCCCTCCGCGCTCAAGCCAAATTGGCCGTCGACTGTATATTCCTTCTCCATTACAAACAATTTTGACCTTAAAGCCAGCAGCCCGTTCCAACCAATCCTACTCGTTATCTCCATCAGTAGATCATACACCCGATGTTGGAACCAACTGAGCTGCTTCGCTATGGTGCTTCTAGCCAAAAGCTTGACATCAGCAACAGACTTGACCTCTGTGGGTGAGGCAAAATTTATCAAATTGCTAGAATGCGGACCATACACTGGACCAAAATTCGGACATGATGTGTCCCAGATCTCGGAAATCTTGCCTCTCTCTGACTCGTTGGGCATGGCTATTCTGCCGAAGACGATCTTACGAAGCTCCTCTTCTTTGGAAATCTTTAGAGTGCCACTCAAATTGTTAATTTCCACTGAATTTAAATCACATCGAGCAACAGTGCTACCTAAAGGTCTCTTGTAATATCCCACCAGACTGGGATCGTAACAAAGGGCCCGTGTCATCTTGTCAAAATCAGGCAAATGAGGCATACAATTGATCGAGATAAGAGCCCTTTCATAGTCCTCCTGTAAAATGTAACATCTAGCCAAATAAAACCACGAGTCGAACGAATCTGAGGCTAGTTCACATGATGATTTGGCAACTGAAGTGGCCAGCTCAAGGTCGCCCTTGTTTATCAGGAATCTAGCTTGCAGGTTCAGAACCTCCGACAAGCAATTCACGATTAACAGAGTATCGTTGTCGCGAGGCTCCGCAGCATCGAGTTGAGCGAGCAGCGGTTCAACAAGCTTGTTTATCTTTGTGACCATCTCCAGGTCCCTTTGATTTCCCTGGGCCATTATCGCAATCATCACAATCGAATAGAGCGTGCGGTTTTCGTTATCATTCTCGATCAACTCTTCCAGCGTTTCAATAGCCTGGTCCATCAACCCGGGGGCAACACTCAGAAAATTAAGTAGCGTCTCTGTTAAATAGTTATGCAGTATGGTAGGGTGAACACTTTTCGAAGAATCCCAGCCACATTCGGGGAACCGAGGTAGAAATTTGCACAGCGTTTTAATCACTCTCAGACAACTGCTAACACCACCATGAGAAATAGCAAATGGGTACTCTACGAGTCCTGGTAGTTTCCTCACTGGGTCTAAATTTGTAACAACGCTCCGCAGACAGCAACTGACAAAGGTCTCTTCCCAAATCTCGTCACTCAATTGAACCGCGGAGGTCCCCGTGCGACAATCGATGGCATTGACCTGGTAATTTTTCTCAGACTCATATCGTATCCTAATATCGAGTCTTCTGAATATATTAACACAGCAGTATGTTGAGATCTGATTTTCGTTGCTGCGCTGTCTCTCGCTTTCATCGAACTTGAGCATCTTTAAGAATGCTAGAGGCATTGATTCGCTAGACAGATCAACCCCAGTGATATAAAAATACTCACCAATCTCTTCCTTGTAAAACCTATCAAATAACGTGACATGAACCATATCTGGTGGTCCCAATCGTAGCTTTTCAGTATTGACCAATTCACTCAGCAATCTCGTTCTGTTCCCCAAACTCTCGCCGAATTGATGCTCAATGATACGAGGAAACTCTTTGAGACTATACAAGCCATTGCCACTAGTTTTCTTAGGTTGCTGAAAATTCATTATTTCATCCTCTGGAAAGAACCCTGAAGCCCCATTTTGCTTGCTGCTTCCCAAAACCGGAGCTTTTGAACTAATAGATTTACTTTTCCAAAGAAAGCTCATCGCCAACCCACTTGGAACGGTTCTAGGCAGCGTCCTCTAAAGTCTATTCCTGTCTGACAGATCTCACTGTAGTTCTTTGAAAAATCAAGCCCACACAAGTTCGGGCGATCTTAAACAATGGTAAAGAGGTGTACGGCAACATGCTACACAGATACGTGCTCATGACGCTTCTTCACTACGGTGAAGCCAGCAATAGGACAAATCAGACTGAATGCTGTGTTTCTTATCTTCTCCGATAGTATCACAGCGAGTGCTCACGCCAGAAATTCCTACTCGACTCGATCTACGCTAAGCAAAACTCTGCAAGTTGCATCAGCAACCGACTTGCCCATCTCGAACGACCAGGAGGTCGCGATGATGTCTACTTGATAAAACACTGCTTGTCTTGCCATTCTTTAGCCGATCTATAAACAACGCGTGCTGCCTGTAGATACCGCCTTCATCTCTAGAAACTACAACTTGAAACCAGAAAACTAGATCTTCTCAGAAACGCTCAGCTTTGCTAGGCCTTCCTGAAGATGTGCTCCAGTTTTGAAATGACGTTGCTTATAGCTTGCTCAAACTAGAGGCATTTGCTAGGAAGTTGATAGCTGCCCAAGGACCAAGGACCAGGAGGACAGATAGACAAAGAACGACCGCCCAGGCCCATAGATTGGTGCTAGAGGATTGCAGTGGTATAGTGAGCCTTTGGAGCAGTCAAGTTAGAAGGAACTGATCTTCCCACTGATTACTAATGGTGTCACGTGGCAAGCCACAATTGCTGCTTATCATCGTCTTGAAAGTCACAAGAGGACGATTATATTTAATTGGACTCCGCCCGTGGCAATTGCGAGTTTAAGCCGTCGTGATACTACTGATCTGGAATTGAGCTTCCTGTGGCAATTGGGTTGATTCGAGGGAGTGAGCCGGTTTGGAAAGATGGGTCTTCTTTCGTTGGGTACCCCATTGGAGTATTTGGAGTCCAGGAACCAGAACGAAAAGGTCAGAGACGATGGTATCGAGCAATTGTTGTTCGTTTTCAAAGCAGCGTCAAAAAGAGATGGTGATCCCCTTTACTGGGGCGACGAAATTGAGTACATGATGATTGAGTTCGACGATTTTGGCAAGAACGCAATGCTGGACGTTACACACGATGAAGTACTTACTGCTTTGAACACCGATGACTATTCGTTATGTGTGGCTCATAACGTTCATTTTCATCCAGAATACGGTAGATTCATGCTAGAAGCTACACCACATGCGCCTTTCAGAGGTTATCCGGGAAAGTACGTTGAATTCAACATGCAGCAAAGACGTCTAGTGGCCGGAATGGCGTATAAGAAGGTGACAAACAATGAATCGGGCAGATTGGGGCTCTTGACTTTAGCTGCGTTCCCTCGAATGGGATGTAAGGATTCAATCAACGTCAAAAATCCCTGGAGTCATAAGAATAATGCGTCCTGTTCATTATTCTTGCCCGACGAAGTGATTAATAGGCATATCAGGTTTCCTACTTTGACCAAGAATATCAGAACAAGACGTGGCGAGAAAGTTTGCATCGATGTTCCGATGTACCAGGATGAAAATACACCAAAGATGGATGACACGATCTATGAACGTGACTGGTTCCCACGGGGAGATTCAGAGTCCAAATTGGCTGCCAAGCCAGGTTACATTTATATGGATGCCATGGGGTTCGGTATGGGTTGCAGTTGTTTACAAACGACGTTCCAGGCACCCAATTTGGATAAGGCCCGTTTCTTGTACGACTCTTTAGCCAACCTGGCACCAATCTTGCTGGCCACTTCTGCTGCCTCACCAATATTTAAGGGTTGGTTAGCCGATCAGGACGTTCGTTGGAGTGTAATCTCAGATGCTGTGGATGATCGTACTCCTCAAGAGCGTGGTGTTGAACCATTATTGCCGAAGTGGAATAAAGGCGGATTTGGAGCCATAGCTCCAGAATATTATGATAGAGTTCAACGCATTCCCAAGTCGAGGTATAGCACTGTCGATTTGTTCCTGGGTGGTAACAAGTTTTTCAAGAGGAGTTATAATGATACCGATGTGCCAGTTAATGAAAAGGTATTGAACAGGCTACAGGAGAATCACATCGCTCCTTTGGATTACGATCTGGCCAGGCATTTTGCTCACTTATACATAAGGGATCCACTTGTTGTCTTTCAGGAGAATATCGACCAGGATAACAAAAACTCAACGAACCATTTTGAAAATATTCAAAGTACCAACTGGCAAACTTTACGTTTGAAACCCCCGACTCAAGAGGCGGTTCCAGAGAACAAAGATCAGCCGGGATGGAGGGTCGAATTCCGACCCTTGGAGATCCAACTGACTGATTTTGAGAACGCGGCATACTCGATTTTCACCTTCCTTTTGACTGATTTTTTCCTGACATTCACGGATGAGATAAATCCTTATATGCCGATGTCTCTAATAGAAGACAACATGCAGAGAGCCCATAAGCGAGACGCTGTCATTGGTGCAAAATTTTTCTGGAAAGATTCTTTCGAGACTGATGGCGTCAAAACTTCAGAGTTAACCATTGATGAAATCTTTCACAATGAGTCCAATGGTATCTTTGCCAAGTTTATAAACCCAATTTTAAGCCATAGAGGGTTTGTTCGCGACCGTTGGGAAGAATTGGCCTCTTCGGTTGATCATCAAAGGCTGTACTACTACTTGAAGCTCATCTCAAACAGAGCTAGTGGGAAGTTACCAAGTACTGCAAAGTTTCTCCGTGATTTCGTGCTCAATCACAAGTCTTACAAGAGAGATTCGAGGGTGGATAAAACGATTAACTACGACATGCTCCAACTGTGTGGTCACATCAGTCATTTAGATGATTCTCAAGGAGAATTGGCTCATTTCTTTGGAAGTGACATAGCAAATTATCTTGTTAATAGCAAACTCAGCGTTGGAAAATGATAGAGGGAGATTATCCCACATTACACTAAATAAAAACAAACTTTGATAGCTGTACGAGCTTAGACTTGATATTATGGCAAAACTTATCATATGATTAACTTAATAATAACATACAACCTGCCAAAAAATTGTGGCCAAAAAAATCTTCCCCGCCAGGACTCGAACCTGGAATCTTCTGGTTCGTAGCCAGACGCCGTGACCATTGGGCCACGAGGAACAAGATTTGTTGAAATTAAGGGTTCTAAAATTGGTATACACGGAGAAAGGTTATTGAACAACGATGTCTTCATGTTCGTTAAGGATCCAAGAATGCGACTCGCTCATCCTTTGCAAAATCTATGTGTATTTAGATCAGTACTTTTTGTTGACCACAGGTTGCCTTTGGGTCTGCAGAACACCAGCTGAAAAAAGGTCTTTATATTTCTGAATTCTTGACTGCTTAGAGGTTTTATGTGAAAGCTGTCTAAAGTTTCCGGATCTCTATCAATTCCATCGCTATAGCTTGCTCCGCGTGAACCATGTAGTTCTTTGACGTCTTGTATGTGCCAGACTGACGCTGGAGACCTAAATATTTGATGCCACCCTGCTTCTTTGAAATTACATTAACCTGG
Organism: Torulaspora gathmanii; assembly: GCA_030580195.1. Taxonomy (NCBI): domain Eukaryota; kingdom Fungi; phylum Ascomycota; class Saccharomycetes; order Saccharomycetales; family Saccharomycetaceae; genus Torulaspora; species Torulaspora gathmanii. The sequence goes on along the minus strand of JAKTSM010000009.1, from coordinate 239,200 downwards.
CTACTTGGATCTCCCAAATCATTCTAGTCCGCAAGTGGCCATTTATAAATTGCCTATGAGCAGGTTGTAAGTGAGTCTATCAAGGACGTCGGGTCATTTAACTTTAAGTTACAGATACAATGTACTTTCAATAGCCGATGAGATCCAATACGTTCGGTATTTTAATAGGCATACCACAACGATGATCGAATGCATCGGCTGCAGATAGACATGTCATAACTACCCAATATGTCAGCTATATCGCTTCATAGTACAGCAAATTGATATACTGATAGATCATCATCAGTTTATCCACTTGAAAGGAAAAAGAGAGGAAGATGCAGGGACTTTGGATCACGGTGTTAGCAAGCTTTTAAGCTCGTGCCTCGATTTTAGAAACTCACATCGGAAAGTGACACTTCCCTGTCGCTGGCAGAGATTTCGTGACTGAATTTTTTACGTTTAGTTTTTCAGAGTGGAAAAGTTGACTAGCGATGAAAATGAGAAACCAACCCGAGGGCAGAGGGCTATTTGCAAGACAAAGTCATGGTCATAATGAACAAAATCTCAACCTGGATCTCATTTCACTTGAAATGTACTATAGCAGCCATCACCAGATGAGTCGAAGAATTGCTCGCCTTAGTGGTGATCGAAAAAAGGCTATAAGACTTGTATTTAAAGTAAATATGACATCAAATTCGCTAATCCGCGATAGTTTAATGGTTAGAATGGGCGCTTGTCGCGTGCCAGATCGGGGTTCAATTCCCCGTCGCGGAGAGAATTAATTTTTTTTAGATCATCGTCAAGCTGAGCATCTTAACCAGGTATTGACCAGACTCAGGACTTCAACGTCGAGTCCTAATCAAGTGCCTCATCCAACCAGTAACATACCAAGGTGTTGGTAAATGCCATTATGGTAAACTTGAATACCGTACAACCAAAAAACGGCAGAAATTATTATATTGCGCTAGGGCTTGAAGGTTCCGCTAACAAGTTAGGCATAGGGATTTTAAAGCATCCTGTTTTACCAAAACATGATACGGGTGATCTGTCTTATGATTGCCACGCCGAAATCCTATCAAACGTCAGAGATACGTACATAACCCCACCAGGTGAGGGCTTTCTTCCTAGGGACACAGCTAGGCACCACAGGAATTGGGTCGTAAGGCTGATCAAGAGGGCTTTGAACGAAGCTGGTATAGAGGATCCACATCTAGACCTTGATGTTATATGTTTTACGAAAGGTCCCGGAATGGGGGCACCCCTACACTCGGTCGTCATAGCGGCAAGAACATGTTCACTAATGTGGGAAGTACCGATGGTAGGTGTGAATCACTGTGTGGGACACATCGAAATGGGAAGGGAAATTACAAAAGCTGTGGATCCCGTGGTGCTATACGTCAGTGGAGGAAACACTCAGGTAATCGCCTATTCAGAAAAGTGCTACAGAATTTTTGGTGAAACGCTGGATATAGCGATTGGAAACTGTCTAGATCGATTTGCAAGAACTATGAGAATCTCTAACGATCCTTCGCCCGGTTTCAATATTGAGCAGCTCGCTAAAAAATGTACACGTAGAGACCAACTTGTAGAGCTTCCTTATACAGTCAAAGGAATGGATTTATCCATGAGCGGCATCCTGGCGTACGTGGACTCATTGGCCAAGGATCTGTTCAAAGGGAACAAAAAGAACAAGATGTTATTCGATCCCAAGACCGGTGAGCAGAAGATCACAGTTGAAGATCTGTGTTTTTCCTTGCAAGAGAACCTGTTTGCCATGCTAGTCGAAATCACAGAGAGGGCTATGGCACACGTGAACTCCAACCAAGTCTTGATAGTTGGTGGGGTGGGCTGTAACGTCAGGTTACAAGAAATGATGCGCCAGATGTGCGAGGATAGAGCCAATGGACAAGTTCACGCAACGGACGAGAGATTTTGCATTGATAATGGTGTAATGATAGCGCAAGCAGGCTTACTACAGTACAGAATGGGTGATGTGGTGAAAGATCTGAAAGATACTGTTGTCACTCAGAAGTTCAGAACTGACGAAGTTCTCGTAGCTTGGCGTGAATAGATATAAATCTTTAATAAGTTTGGTTGATCGCTCTTAGACATGGCGCGACCTTATAGAAAAGACATCTTAAGTTGAGCTAATGTCAACAAAGATCAAAGACTCACGGTTAATCAACTAAAGGAGACCGAAGTTGTCCAACGCATGTCTCAATCCTTCGACGTTTGCATAGAGGAGATCAATAGATCAGTAGATTCTCTATCTACGCTCTATTTCAAGCCGCCAGGGATCTTTCACAATGCTGTGGTACACCGGGATGAATCCGAGGGTTATAGTTCAATAATAACCAAACTAATCCGGGACTGTAACCCAAAAGAAGAGCTATCTTTGTTCAAGATGGATCGCCAGAAACAAATTCACACAAGGAAGGATGGGAAGAGAGGTATCTTAGATTATCTAATTGATCGAGACACCCAGCTGAAAAGAGCTCGACGCTTGGGACTACCTGACCAGAGACCTATAATACATGTACCGAAGGAGTTCTATCTGAAGCAGCACGATCAAGTCTTGGCTAAAAAGCGGAAAGCGGTGAAGGGCTTTAGCTTCGAGGTGGATTCTGGTGCAGATACAGATAAATACAATCCAAACATTTATGGCTTACTTCTGTCGAAGTTTGATGATGAAGACGTTGTTAGCCTGATACGGGCACTGCAAAATGGGAGTGTTACAGTCAACGCTCGGGATGATATCAGTCGAAGGAAGACTATGTTTGTGGAGGATTTTCCCGTAGAAGCAATGCTGCAAGTTCTGCTTGAGATTTCAAACCAATGGCCACTGGCTGAGTACAAGCAAGCGTACTCTCAGAGTTTAAATGATTACAAAGATATAAGCTCAGAAATTGAAACGCTAAGGGATCAGATACGGATGCAGGAAGACGAATTACACACCCTGGCCAAGAGTATACCGTCGTCTTCCCACGTAGTCACACGATTGATTGAAAAAGAGAAGAGAGACATCGAAGCCCTAGAACTTGAAATGAAAGAACTTTCTGGGTCTTGAACTTGATCCAGTCTCTTGGAAACCAGATAGTTCAGTGAAATAGCAACAATTGTAATAGTAACTAAAGAATTTTACCTCTTTTTGATCCATTAGTTTTCTTCTGTTCAATGGCCTTCTGATAGGGTGGACGACCTAATAATCCGAACCGAAAAGATGTTCGGTGAAAGCTTCTTGATTTACAGAACAACAGGTGAGAAGCAGGCTACGGGAAAGCTCAATTGGAGGTCCTTACATCGCTGACATGTCCAATAATGAGCAAATCTCGCAGCTAGGAAGGGCTTTGTCGACTACTGCCGCTGCTTTATTCGGATCGCAAAATATGGAAGACACCATTTTATCTTATAGCAGCCCGTACAAAAAAGCTCTACATCAAGCAATGACGAATATAGGATCTGATGGAGCTGTCATATCATTGAGTTGGAAGAGAAAGAACGGTTCCGGGGCATTTCAGAGCTTGTACTCAGCGCAGGATGGGAAGAGCTTCTTCAAGAACAAGATCACGGATTCTAAGACGAGTTTCAAAGTCCTGAGTTATCTCAGTGATGATCTATTGCATGATATTCCAAGTAATGAGTTGGATACGAAAGCACACCCACATGGGAGACTGCTGAAGGAGAGCGGGGAATCAAAGACAAAGAAAAAGAACTCTAACCAGGAGCCATCATTGTTTCAAGGATTTGAAGCATCACTTCCAATAGTGAATGAAGTTCTAAAACATCAAAGCTCTTCATCATCGAAAGGTGGGGTAAAGACAATAGGCGCTGGACCAGCAGGTCAAGAAGAAGAAGGAGAAGGAGACTACAATGGAGTCAACGAACAGTTCCTCCTTCCGCAAGGTGCAAATCCGGAGAAAATTAGCGAATCATACTCTAGGAGATTTTTGAAGTCCATCTCAGGTCAAGTTACTGATAGCTTGGACCTCTTGGAAATCCAGAAAAAAGTGGCCGCTAATGAAATCAGGGAAATTGATGGCAAGTTAGAGCGGTTGAAGGAAATAAGAGAATTAGTCTTCAAAAGAATTGCAAGAATCGAGCAGAATGAGCTCTCGCTCGAGAACAACTTAAACTTAGTAAGAGACAGGTTGTCGTTCTTGGAAGAATATGGCTTAGAGATGGAGAGTGAGAAAGAAAGCATAGATGACTTGTCACCAGATGAGATTGAGGAAACTGATAACAAGCGAGACCTACTAGAAAAATGCGACTCGCAAATGGAAGCAGATCTCGGAAACTCTAACGAAAGGCGTAAGAGTATCGCCGTCGATAAAAAAGACCAAAACACTTCACCTTTGATGAGCCGCTCAATTTACATGAAACTCAAAACAAAGGATCAGAGCCCTGCGAAAAAACTGCACAACTTTTATCATGACAACAATAAGAAGCGCAGAAAGACCTTTCCGACTTTGCAACAATACTATACCAGAGGATCAAGTATCAATGCCTTTAAGCAGGCCCACAACGACTCCATAACTTGCCTAGACTTCGATGTACCTTTCGGCACGCTCTGCACCGCCGGACATCTGGATCATTCGGTCAAGATATGGGATCTTTCTCAGAAGAAGCAGATAGGCCAAATGCCAGGGCACATGGCTAGTATCAGCTGTATGCAAATGGACAATCGCTATAGCATGTTGATCACTGGTGGTAGGGATGCTGTATTGAAGTTATGGAATTTAAATTTAGGAGCTCAACTTTATCTAGAGGAAAGCGACGTGACAGAAAATGCCTGTGTGTACACATTTGATTCACACGTTGACGAGATCACAGCACTATCCTTCGACTCTACCAACTTAGTGAGTGGATCTCAGGATAGGACCGTACGTCAATGGGATCTAAGCAACGGAAAATGTTTGCAAACTATTGACCTAAGCTTTGCTGGACGTTTGAGCCAGAACAGTTCTATCTCCGGCTCCACTATGTTAACATCCACAGATGTTTCGCCCGTCATCGGTGCTCTTCAATGCTTTGACGCTGCGCTAGCCACTGGTACAAGAGACGGGGTGGTCAGGCTGTGGGATCTACGATCTGGCAAAGTCATCCGTGCCCTAGAGGGACACACAGATGCTATTACGGCACTTAAGTTTGATTCCAAGAATCTAATCACTGGCTCGCTGGACCGCAGCGTTAGAATCTGGGACTTAAGAACGGGTACCTTGGCAGATGCCTTTGCCTACGACTCGCCTGTCCTGTCACTTGACTTTGATTTTCAAAGCATAGTCGTCGCCAATGGCGAAGCACCCATTCAAGTAGTCGATAGAAAGGATGACAAACACTGGCAGTGCGGTGAACTAGAATCACAAGACTCCTCTACAGCACAATTCGTGCGATACAAGGATGGATACATGGTAGAAGGTCGCAGCAACGGAGATGTCGTTGCTTGGGCCTTGTGATGGGCAGTGGGCCGCCATTTTTTCTCAGAGAAATCTACAGGCTATTGGTCGTTGGAGACTTTTATCGTCAGCTACATATTCAACTTGTAATTAGGCATTATAGGCAAAATAAAACTCAGCATTCTTTATCTTGACCTAACTCAAGCTCTAGATATCTTTAACTTCGTACGTAGTAATAATGAACTTAAGTGGCGAAAGGCCCTCTGTTGAAAATTTCAAGAGGCATCGTTGCAATACTAAAGCAAAAGCCAGTCGAAGATTGCTGCCAGAATACTCCTTTTTCGCACTTTCAAAGTACTGCTGGCTTCTAGTAGTTGATCATGAATTTTGGTAATCAAACGCCGACAATTGTTGTTCTGAAAGAGGGCACAGACGCCTCTCAAGGTAAGGGACAGATCATATCCAATATCAATGCCTGTGTAGCAGTACAAGAAGCTCTGAAGCCAACTTTGGGTCCATTGGGTTCTGATATCCTGATTGTCAATTCCAATAAGAAAACTACGATCTCTAACGATGGTGCCACCATTTTGAAGTTGTTAGATGTGGTTCATCCAGCGGCCAAGACTTTAGTGGATATATCTAGGGCTCAGGACGCTGAAGTGGGTGATGGAACCACAAGTGTGACTATCATTGCGGGAGAACTAATGAAGGAAGCCAAACCGTTTTTGGAAGAAGGTATCTCTTCGCATGTCATTATGAAAGGATACAGAAGAGCAGCTGACTTGGCGACAGCAAAAATCCAGGAAATTTGTGTTGACATATCCAGCAGCGATGGTGATAGCAGAAAGCTTTTGGAACGTTGTGCAAAGACCGCTATGACTTCCAAGTTAATCTACAAGAATGCGGACTTTTTCGTTAAGATGTGTGTGGATGCCGTACTATCTTTGGACAAGGACGATCTAGACGATAAACTAATCGGTATTAAGAAGATCCCTGGAGGATCCATGGAAGAATCCGTATTCATCAATGGTGTGGCTTTTAAAAAGACATTTTCATATGCTGGATTCGAGCAACAACCAAAGAAGTTCACCAATCCCAAAATCTTAAGTTTGAATGTTGAGTTGGAACTGAAGGCCGAGAAAGACAATGCGGAAGTCCGTGTAGAAAATGTCGAAGATTACCAAGCCATCGTCGATGCAGAGTGGCAGTTGATCACGGAGAAATTGAAACAAATCGAAGATACAGGAGCTAATATTGTCTTGTCTAAGTTGCCAATTGGTGATTTGGCTACCCAGTTTTTTGCCGACAGGAATATCTTTTGTGCTGGTAGAGTGGGCAGCGATGATTTGGAGCGCGCTATACTGGCCGTGGGCGGTTCGATACAGTCAAGCACTACTGATATCAAGGAGGAACATCTTGGAACTTGTGAAGTTTTCGAAGAAATTCAAATCGGTTCTGAACGCTACAACCTATTTCAAGGTTGTCCAAAAGCCAAGACTTGTACTTTGCTATTGAGAGGTGGAGCCGAACAAGTTATCGCAGAGGTCGAAAGATCGTTACACGATGCGATCATGATTGTCAAGAGAGCTCTACAAAATAAATTAATTGTCGCAGGTGGTGGTGCGGTTGAGATGGAAATTTCAAGATATTTACGCAACTACTCCAAGACCATCGCTGGCAAACAGCAACTAGTCATCAATGCGTTTGCTAAAGCACTTGAAGTCATTCCACGTCAACTCTGTGAAAACGCAGGTTTCGATGCCGTCGAGCTTCTGAATAGGCTAAGAATGGCTCACAGTAAAGGTGAAAAATGGTATGGTGTCGATTTTGAGATCGAGAGTGTCGGTGACAACTTTACCAAATTTGTATGGGAACCAGCTTTGGTCAAAATAAACGCTTTGAATAGTGCCACTGAAGCGGCCAACTTGATCCTATCGGTGGACGAAACTATCACAAATAAAGAAAGCCAACCAGCTAACGCTGGAATGGCACCACCTCCCGGTGCCGGTAGAGGAAGAGGCCTACCCATGCAATGATTTTAATTAGCATTTTGTAATTATACATATACAATAACGTAAGTAAATTCCTTCACTGGAGGTATCTACTTATCACCCACGTAGCGCACGCAACCTTTGCGCTAACTTATCCTCTTTCTCCTCATTCACCACTGGTTGTTCTATTTCCGGTAAACTGTCAAGTCTGGCACTCTGTTTCAATTCCAAGCCATTCTCATCTGCCACTTTATTCATCAATTCGTCGACTTTATCTGCATCCACAATGACAGCATCAGAATTTGTCCCCATGTCTTCGTAGACGTTAACACTAGCATCTAAGTCTTCGAACTGTTGCTCAAATTTATCCATAATCATTGTGATCTGTTGTAAATTCATACTCTGTAAGGCTTTGTCCATGCCTCGGCACACAGATGCCATAGATCCCGAAACCTGCCTCATCGTAACGGCAGTTTGCACACGAGATGCGACAGAATCAATCCTTGAAGCCAACTTCAACAACTGCAACCTTTCATTCTTCTTCCTTATAGCGTTTGATGCATATATTCTAGCTATTTCTTCACTTTCATTTAGTGCTTTCTTCAATTTATTAGATTCCTGTTTCTCTTCTTTAGATGCTTTTTGGGCCTGTTTTTGCAATTGCTTCGAGGTGAATTTCAACTGGAATAAAGTATTCTCCAGACCTGCTGACGGATTACGCGACATAGCTGCTTATCGTCTCTTAGCTTGCCCTATCTTGACCTGTCCTGTCCTCTTCTCGGTGATTTCATTACTCTTAATAGACAGGAGATCGATCTGCTCGTGAAGTATGCTTAAGTATATAAGTGGGACTAGAGTAGAGATATATGTCATTATCGGTGCCAAATCAGCGTTTCAGGCTCTGAATTTCCATCTGTAATCCTCTGCATCTCTCATCCAGATCAAAAATGTGCCTTTTATATAGATCTGTAACCAGTTCAAGCTCGTTTATCCGTGTTTTCAATTTAATGACCTCTTCTTCATTCTTGTACAGCAGAGTGAGAGGATTCTGTTCAGCATACAGCGATCTTGCTGGCTCGCTGAGTGAACCGAATTGAGTTGTAGAGACGGGCAAAGCCGAATTACTCTGTACCGAGGGCACTGAGGAAGGCAGACCTTGCGGCGGTGATGCATATCGTTGAGGCAAGGAGCCGCCTCGTACTAACGAAGTGGAGCTACTGCTTTGCGACACTGGTACGTTGCTATGAACGGGCTTTGCCACCTCGCTCATCGAACTCATTTGAAGCGGGAGCTGCTTACCGACTTGATGTCCTTGTGCGAAAATTTTGGGCGACGACACTGTAGATTTATCGCTCATCTGGTCTGCCATGGTCTGAGCGCCAGTAGAATTACTCCGTACGTTCTCTAGAAGTGCTGATAGATGCGGCAGTTGCGTGGCTGTCTGTGACGGCGACATCACCTGATTAGGCGACTCATGCTTCAACTTGGGTTTTATCCTGGGTTTCGCCGAATCACCCGACATCAGAGTTTCCAAAGTGTTTGCCGCAGAGCACATATCCGAGTCCTCGCTTGTCTTTGCCTTCTTCACACTCTTTACTTCACCGTTCGACTGTTGTTTTCTCTTCTTGTCCTCGCTTCCCGTTCGCCTGTGCTGTGGTTCCACCATAGCACCACTCTCGCTGCTCTGGCTATGCTGGTGCTGGTGATGAGCACCCTTACGGTTCCTCGACTTAATCACGTCTGTCTTCAGGCTGATCGGCCTCGGCCTCCCATGCAGCTTGAGAAACAATCCACACGCATTACACAGCACAGCACCTTTTTCGTCCCGTCGCCACAGTGGCGTTGTCGATGTCAAACAATTCTTACAAACAGGACCACCATGCTGACCTTTTCCTCCGCCTTCACCAGCCCGCTTCCCACCAACAGCGCTTGACCCCGGCGACGAAGACGACGACGACGACGACGGCACAGAGCCTTCTCCAGCATGTACACCTTCTTCTGCCGAAGAGACCGACGAGCACGATCCAGAACCAGCTACATTACTTTTCCCACCACCCACAAACTGATAATAAAAACTTTGTCCCGCACCATCGGTTGCTGTTGCTCCAATCGTCTCGGACCTTTCTCCCATCCTCAACCTAACCTTTATCGTACCTTATACTAGCCAATTCAACCTGAATTGACCGCCAGACCACGCCTATCTGCCGCTTTCTATCACCTTTTTGCTCGAGATCTCTTTAAGATCGAAAATTTTTCAATTTCTTATACACTGCGCTTTAAAAAGCCAAGCAATTAATAGTACAACCTGCGCCAAAATCTCACTACAACTCCACCGCGAAACCGACTATTCACACTTCTGTCTAATCGTAGATCAACCACCAGTCTTGGCTTATATACCACCGACCCAATTGTCCAGCTGCCTTTGTGAGACTGCACGTTGCAGCTGCTCTATGGCCATCCCCAGAACTCGGGCCCGCATACTACTTATCTTATCTCGCGACACGTTACGCTGATAAGACATCGCCAGCACAAACCATGCGGCGGTACAGCCTGGTGGACACGGTAGCAATGGCAATGGCTGGAGTTACGCAGCACTAGGTCGAGCCACGCTCGATCTCATCGCTGCACGCCGATAGCCATGTTCTTCAGTCATAATCGAGGTCTCTCGAGAGGTTACCCGGGCGAGACGGGCTAGCAGGTGGCGTTGGGGGGACCAGTAAGCAGTCTGGGACTTTTAAGACCACAACCGCCGAGGTCTGGGACGATGACAGCGGTGAGTGTAAGTGGTTGACGGCGGTGATAGTGATGGCTGCTCGGGCGGTTATTCCGGGGATCTCGGATGCAGACGAGTTAGGGCACGAGGAAGAAGACGAGGCGGTGGAACCAAGGGTGGAGCAGGACGAGGAAGCTGGGTACAAGAATTTGACATTTGCTGGAGTGCCAAACTCTGCAGTGGCAGCGGAAGAAGACAATGGCGGTTTGGCGCAGGGCCAGGGCCAGGGCCAGCGGAGACGGTCGGTTATGCAGGACCAGCAACTGGATATCTGGCGGAAAGAGTTTAAGCAGGCGTTCAAGAAAGTGGCGGTATTATCGCGGTTAAAAGCGATGCGGAATGCGCGGCGGTCGCATCGGGAGTCTGTGGTGCTGGCTCACGCAGGCAGCGATGAGCGCAACAAATACACGCAGCAACTGGCTTCGGACCTGATAGATTCGCTGATGGCAGGATGTCCTGCGGCTCTGTTTGCTAGCACGCAGTTCTCTCGGGACGAGCACGGTCAGCGGAGAGCTCCTCTGTTGTTGGCGATGCTGGGAGTGCGGGTTGAGCCGCTGCAAATGAGCGGCGGCTCGCATGCGGAAGGAAGTGCTAACAAGAGTGCCGACAACGTGGAATCGGACAAAAACACTGACGATAGCAGCTCTGTGTTTAGCGGTATCTTTAACCGAAGCGAGGATGAGACCAGGAAGAACTTCAAGGTGCACTTGGAGTACGGGATCGGTGAAAACCGTTTGAAATGGTGTGTTATCAAGAGCTACAAGGACTTGAGCAATTTGCACAGCAAGTTGAAGCTCGTTTCTTTCCAGCAAAACACCATCAACAAACTATACATTGACCACAACGGGTACCACCGGTTCAGACTGCCGCACTTCCCGCGGATGGACGACCACGAAAAGAGTCTTTTGCAGAATAGGAAGGCCGGTCTCAAACCGGTCAACACATGTACCTCTGTCAGCTCTGTCAATTCATCTTTAGACTTTGCAATGGATAGAATACGAGTAAAGCATCTGCAAGATCTGATCGATGAGCCAGAGGATCTGGACCAACCTATGCACTTGAGAGTGGAAAGGTATTTGAGGCTTTTGAACATCGCCTTGTGTTTACGACCGCAAGCCAATAGATTGTTTCAGTTCTACGAGTTGTCACCCATTGGAAACTTGTTAAGTTACGAAGAAAACCATCAAAGCAAGCAGGGCTATTTGATTATCAGATCTACCGCAAAGGCTCAAGGTTGGCGTGTTTCGCATTTTAGGATTAACGATTTCAGAGATATGATAGAAAGGCACACCACAAAATGGTTCCTTGTGAGACATTCATATGTTCTGTACGTGTCAGACCTGCACTCAACAACACCTCTGGACGTTTTCCTACTGGATTCGAAGTTTAGAATCAAATTCTCCGGTTCCAGAAAGGACGAGGATAACTCGAACGCAGCTGAACCAGATTGGAACGCTAGAAACAGCAAGATCACCACCAAATTACTGATCACTTTATATAATAGTGAAAGAAAACTGCAGATGATTTGTAGGTCTGAATCATCTTTGAAGCAATGGGTCTCTGCGATATCTCATGTTGCTTACCAAACTATCTGGACAAAAAAGCATAGGTTCGATAGTTTTGCTCCCATCAGGAAGAACGCTTTTTGCAAATTCCTCGTCGATGGCAGAGACTACTTTTGGGCGCTGAGCGAAGCACTCAGGATGGCTCAGGATGTCATTTATATTCACGATTGGTGGCTATCCCCAGAATTGTATATGCGCCGACCAGTAAATGGGAATCAGGAATTCAGAATCGATAGAATCTTGAAAGAAAGGGCTGAGAAAGGGATAAAGGTTTTCATCGTCGTCTACAGAAACGTCGGCAATATTGTTGGCACCGACAGTTTGTGGACCAAGCACTCGATGCTGAACCTGCATCCCAATATCCATCTGATACGATCTCCGAACCAGTGGTTACAGAATACATATTTTTGGGCGCATCATGAAAAAATGACAGTGATCGATAACACAATAGCGTTCATGGGGGGTATTGATTTATGTTATGGTCGCTATGATACTCCCGAACATGTGCTTAGAGATGATCATGAGGACTTTAAGGATCAGAATTTTCCCGGTAAAGATTACTCAAATGCTCGTATTTGTGATTTCCACGATTTGGATAAACCGTTTGAGTCCATGTACGACAGGATGAAGATTCCTAGAATGCCATGGCATGACGTTCACATGATGACTGTAGGCGAACCGGCCAGAGATATGGCAAGGCATTTCGTTCAAAGGTGGAACTATCTTTTAAGACAGAAACGTCCTAGTCGACCAACTCCTTTGCTCACTCCGCCATGCGACTTCACCAAGGTGCAATTGAAGAATTCCCCATTTTTTAAGATGTTGAAGCCAAGATCGACATGTGAAGCACAGGTCATAAGAAGTGCAGGTTCCTGGTCTTTGGGTCTCAAAGAAACTGAAAAGTCAATCCAAAACGCATACTTGAAACTGATTGAGACGAGTGAACATTACATTTACATAGAGAATCAGTTTTTCGTCACAACTTCACATTGGGATAGTGTTGTCATCGAAAACAGAATAGGAGATGCCATTGTTGATCGGATCATAAGAGCAAATAGCGAAGGTCGGACTTGGAAGGCCTTCATCATTATTCCATTGATGCCTGGGTTTGATTCCCCAATTGACCAACCAGAAGCTTCGAGTGTTCGTGTGATCATGCAATGTCAGTATCAGTCAATTTCGCGGGGTGACACATCCATTTTTTCCAGGCTTAAGAAGGTCAATATTGATCCATTGCAGTATATTCAGTTTTTCTCTCTGAGAAAATGGTCTACTATCGGTCAAGACGAGAAACTTGTGACAGAGCAGCTTTACGTGCACGCTAAAGTTTTGATCGTTGACGATCGTAGTTGCATCATAGGCAGCGCTAATATCAATGAAAGATCACAACTAGGCTGTCGTGACAGTGAGGTGGCTATGGTGATCAGGGACACTGATCTAGTCAAATCCCAAATGGACGGCAAGCCATATTACGCTGGAAGGTTCGCATTCGAGTTGAGGAAGAGGTTAATGAGGGAGCACCTAGGCTGTAACGTGGATCTCGTTGAGATCGTGGAAAGAATGTTTGGTCACTTGGAGGATTTGGCTAAATTGAATTACAAGACTCTTCATACCACGAAAGACGAATCCAAGAAAAGTGAAAAAATGAATTCGGCCATGATAGAATTGGCTTACCGTGAAGTATTTGACGTACACCATAGTGAAGCTTGGAAATCGAAGTACGGTAACACTGAGCAATCTGAAGAAAATGGTATCGTCAATTTTACTAGTGACGACGAAGCTGATGATGGGCCATTGAATTCCGTGGAGCCAGCTTTGGCAGGGAAATCAAAGCTCCCTGATCGAACATCAAACCCAAATGGAGAAGATTCAAACACAAGCATAAGAAATTACCACTCTTTCAACTATCGAGCTGGGGAAGAGAATACTGGTATACGTGACAACAAACCAATAAGTACTGACCCAAGATTGACTAATAATGATAAACATAGAGAAGATGTTGCAGGTTTGGGGGTCGATGGTTGGCGGAAAGTCACTAAAAAGTTCAAGGAAACTGTTACGGAACAACTGCGAGAATGGGCCATAGCCGCCCTCGGCTCAGATCTAGTAGGCGGTAAGAAAGAAAAATCCGAATCGTTTATACCCGACAGGAACGATATTCAGGCTTACTTGGAGGACGAATCTGTCACGACTGAACAAAAATGGGATATGTTGAAAAGGATAAGTTACTTACAACACCTCTCTCACAAAAACAAGAAGGACTGTCGTGACCGTAATGGCCAATCCTCAGCGGGGTCAGCTAGTAGGTACGGAAACGAAGCAAAGAGCGACCACGAAGCCCACGTCTCAATTTTAGCAGAACAAGAACTCGATGACGATTGCATTGACGAGCTACTTGTTCAGATGGCACCTAACTTCGAAACGCGCGAGAGCAGTAGCCAAAAACTGCTCAATACGAGATTCATCGACCCATACTCCTTCGATGACCCAGTTTGTGGATCATTCTATGAGGACATGTGGTTCTCTATTGCGCTACGGAATAGTTTATTATTCCGTCTAGTTTTCCACTGTCAGCCTGACAATGCAGTGCAGTCATGGAGAGACTACAAAGAGTACAACAGAATGGCTCAGGAGTTCTCAGACAACCAGGATGCCCTGACAGATCTAGAGAAGTCTGCTAAACGGGGGAATCAAATCGAAAGTCCATCTACAGCGGCTGACACCCTCGGAAAAGGCGATCTTCCATTGAGAAAGGATGCTAGTGGTTCTGTCGACCGAGGGACTACCCTAGGGGAGGTACCTCAAAAGGCCATCCACAACGATATCGAAGGTGTTACTGGCACTAGAACAACTCTTCCTCAAAGTAAGTCCTCTAAAGCCACCGCCCTGAAGATGAGACTGTCTGGTAGTCTGCTATTCGGGTTTAACCAACGGATATTCGACAAGTATACCGCGAGGCGGATTCTGGAACGGGTTCACGGCCATTTGGTCGTTTTCCCCACCGACTGGCTAGCAAGAGAGGTAGAGTCCAAGAATTGGTTTTACAACGTCGATAGGCTCCCACCGATCGACATCTATGACTGATCGGCGTTCTCGCCGATCAAGGAAACAACCTCGATGCAAGGAGAAATCGTCGTACTCTGCGATTTGTTATCTGAATCGACTGGCTGTAATGGGAAATAGAACTAAGATAACATTTCGTGCACTGCCAGGTTCCATTGTGTTCTGCCCGTTGTGATAAGCAACCATGATCGATCTTATCGACAGTGAACGGCTTTCAAAGTAGGGCAATCAAGAAAAGGGTATCTGTGAGACTGAACAAGGGGATACTGCTTCCTCAAGACGTAGAGTACTAAGAGCGGTGAAAATGCACTACTACATAATACTTTTGGTCTCAAAGCAATTCCACTGATGGAATGTCAACCCAAAAAGAAGCTATTTGACACCATATCACGACAGATCAATGTTACAGAGCAACCTTTCTCCTATAGCAGAATGTGAGCATAACAGTCCCGTACTTACGTCGCGGCATACCAACTTGCCACCTTTTGATACAACTAGAAGGCGCAACAATGCGGTCAGCACATTGTATAAGGCGGCGTTGAAGAAACGAAACTCCGCTGAAATCATTTCATTTGAGACACTTTGTGAGAATAATTCATCGCTCCCAGATCCAATAAAGAAACCTACAACATCACTGAACGTAGTTTTATGTCGTGAGCCTCATATTCATAAGGCAAAAAATCCCATCAGTCATTACGAGAATGACATGAATCATACATTGGCATCAAGAAGTTCCAGTGCCACACAGCTGAGCACGATTCATCGCCCTAAGTTGCCAGTTCGATCGCGTTCGACCGACTTCAATTCTAACATCATGGAAGCCACCAGGGGTAATTCGAGCCATTCAAGTATTGACGATAGCCCAAAAAGGAAGAAGAATACAGGCTTAGATTTTCACCAAGAAGCTTCAAAATCGAGTATGCAAAATAGCAACGATACCAATCGTGCTGGTGAAGATCTCCATGAGCATCTGTCTGATGAGCTTTTGAGTGCTCTAAACGATGACATATTTGATGTAGAGTCCACTTTCGACAATAAGTGGATTGATAATACCAGCAATGGCTCCGGCATAAGTTGCTTCAACACAACTTTCCTTCACGAAGCGTCTGAGACTTATTGTGCTGTACACAACTGCCCAAAGAATACTTGCTTAAGCTGCATAACTCGTAAAAATGTTGGCCTAGGAACATCTTCTTCGCAAGAAACCGAACAAACGGCCGTTGACTCTGACACTAAAAACTCAAGATTTCAATTCAAGCTGGACACACTGCGGCTCAAGGTTCAAAGCACTCGAAGAGGTTCCCGTCCTCTCGACAGTGAGGTTGCATCCTCGGAAACCAAACCTTTACGATACTGGTCCAATAATGCCACTTTGCGGACAAAGATGGTTTCAGAAACGGTCAATCGTGAGCTCAAGTGTGTGATTCGAGGCAGTTCATACGCCCATAATCATGGTGGGAAGATGCTTCTTTCCATTTTGGGCCGAGTACCATATGAGGAGCGCTTACGCCGTGCAAGTCGGATGACCTCGCCATTGAAAGAGACATTGACTGTCCAGCCTGTTATAGGTAGTATTCAGAGCTCGCCCAGTGAAGTGTCATTATCCGACTATCTGCAAAAAAACTTGAGTGAGACCAGCGATGCAAGCTTCAAAGAACAGTTGTCATCAACCATACGTGATAGAGAATTATACGACCACATACTTCGTGGACGGGAGAATAGCAGAGAGCTGTGGATAGAGGCGGAGAAATCTGAGTTTCATTGAGTATGTACTTGATAAAGTATTTTAGCATTTAAAATACTGCTAGCATGGGACAGCGGAGCATTGTAACTTCATATTGACATCGTTAACTAGTATCTACGAAAGCTCAGCTTAGTTGACAGATCAATACCAAGCAAGCTGAGTATATACAAAACAGCAAATGCCAGGGCTGGGAAAAGAATAAAGTTGATACTCTTGAGATATGGCAATTGGCTGTAGCCGTAAAAGGTCAGGATAAAATAATGCCCAAATGCCACGCAGTACAAAGTGTTGCCCACAAACAGTCCTATCCATCTGTGAAGCTTTATAAGTGGCAAAAGCACAAACTGCAGGAAATAAAGTAGCACCCAAATGATTAGAAACGCATTGCAATGTACATCGAAACAATAAGCCCACTCCACCTGTGATTCTACCGCCGATCTGAACTTGAACCGCGGCCTATTTAATATTAACCAAAAGGCTGTTGCTATGGCAAAACCGAAGAGAAAGAAGTCGACGAATATCATATTCAACATCATTTTGACGAACCCAAGGAATGAATGACCATATACAATTGACCACACCATCGAACTCAAAACTAACAGTCCTATCTGCAGGATGAAAAAAGAAGGATCATCTCGAGCCCATTGATGTCTCGTTTGATGTTGATAGTAGAACGATCGGAATGCCTTTCGAGGTTTGAATATCAAATGTACCATTTCCCATGTTGCGGTCTCGAAGTCTAAGTTCTTTGGTGTCTTATAAAGTCTTCGAAGGACTATTGGGAAAGAAAGACCATCTCCACCGCTCTGATGTAGATCTGAATTTACCGTAGGTAAAGTTGGCATTTCAAGCACTTCTTTCTTGCTTTCTTAATGTGTTGTTCTCTTCGTGACACCTCTTCGATTATTCGCCTCAAGCAGCCTACTGTTGAAGTACGTATAAAACATTGAACTATAGAGAGAGAACTACTGAGGAGCCCAAATCCTTCACAGATTTCATTTAAACCATTCTTCAAATCTATGAGGAGGCCTCTGGAATTTAATGTAATCTCGAATGATGTTCTTTAAAGTCTATGTAAATTTTAATCTAGATATCTATCAAAGGGTTCTCCGAGCACGTTCTCAACGACTCTGACAAGTTCTGACCTGACAGCATGCTCTACTTCTTCATCTTCGTCCTCCAAAAGCTCCACGATGTTTGGAACCAGTTGGGGTAGCAGTACTAACCAGCTTTCGCCTACCTTGGAGTATATCAGTTTTAATGATCTGACAGTCCACAGTTTTTCCTGGGATGTGCATGAGGCCTTCATATGGTTAACCAACAACTGGTGCATGAACTTGTTGTGGTCGTTTACACGATTATTGTTGGCGGCCAAAGAAGCAATGGCCTTGACAAGGTATTTGCCAATGACATTCTCCACGTTAGACAGTTGATTGACCAATGGCTCACAAATGGTTTCGAATCTTGAGGTGGATTTCCAGTATTCATCTCTGTCGTATTTGAAGGATGAGATCAGCGAGTTGAGCACGACACGACGTAAGTTAATGTTGCTTACTTTTCCATTAATGAATTTGTTCAATAAATCACTGATGGGTTCGATCAAATAGGTGAAGTAGGAGGTAATAATAGATTTCAAGTTTTCTTGAAGCTTATTGAAAAACTTGAAAAAACTTGTGAGCCTTTCGATTTCCGTGATATCGGTATTGCTTACACCTTCACCGTCAAAAGCCCATCTGACAAGAATGACAAATAATGGTCTGAAGACTTTATCGTTAAGCTTCAAAACGTAAGAATTTGCAATCTGATAAACAGTGCTCTCGATCCTGCTAATAGTGTTGTCATCAAACTTGCTGATGGACCTAAATTCAAAGAGAGCCAAAAGAAGCCTGCAGAAAATAGGTGATTGAGCAGTTGCTGATTTCTTATCTATTGCCTCTACTGTCGATTGTAGAGTGCTCAAATAAAGCGAGATTGCAATTGGATCATCACTTGCGCTTATCGACTTCTCCCATACTCTGTATTGCACTCTTAGAACCTCTTTGAGGTCGATGTTTTCAACAACCATAGATATGATAGACAACCTTATTGATACGTTTACCTCACTTGCATAATAGATTGCCTGCAGAATGTCTTCAAAGTTTGACACAATGAAGTTAGGCAGCTTCTTGATGAAAGCTGCGAAAAGTAGTAAAATTGCCAGTTGAAGCTGCTCTCTTAAGTAATCATCGCTGCTATTTCTAGAGCTGTTGAAAATCTTGAGAGCTGCTGGCACAATACTAGGATAGAATGCGATAGACTTCACTCCCAAAACTTGAACACAGTTTGTGATAGCGGTCAATGATGAAATGACGACCGAGCTAGGCGATTCCAAGTTCGTTATTGAGGCCTTGAGAACATCAGTAGTGACTGACTTGTTCAATTGGGCCCCGAAAGTGTTGATGAGGGATCCAGTTGTGTTCAAAGAAACTTGAACAATCTCATACGAATCTGTTTGAGACCTGACCTGTTCCAGGAGTCTCTTAACAACCACTTCAGCCTTGCCCGAAGCGTCTGGACCTTCGTCGGCAAACTTAGTACCAATGACAACTATCAAATGGTACTTCACATCTTCGTCCTTACTTTCTGATAGTAATGGCAGAACAGAATCCACAAAATCATCTATTGGCATCACGCTCAGGACGTGACTTAGGAGACGATACAAGATGGCTTTGGTTTCCTCCCTGGCTTCCTCCATATCAGAGTCTTGTCCCTTCGCTTCTACCATGAACTGGGCATTCGTATCCTTTATAAAATTCAATACTTCCTCCAGGATGGATCCAAAGCTAGTCTTTATTTGCTTACCATAAGATGAAGTGTTTCTTGTATCTAAAAGTGCCGAACAAACCATCATTTTGACACCCCCGTTGACATCATCATATCCACCCTCTGTTTCACCCATAATCTTATCAGCAAACGTTAAAGCATTTTGCAACAAAGAAGAAGATTCTGCCGCAGTAAAGTTCAGGACACCATTGGTGAAAAGTGCACGCGTCTGTAGCGACTCTTTTTCCTCTGAATTCTCACTTGCTACCTTGACGAGTTTGAGTAGGCATAGGTACTCGTGAATACCTCTTAGTTGCTCTAGTACGTCAAGATTAGACATGAGAGATCTGGTGAACTCGACCAGGGTTCTAGCGTCACCAACCTTGAAACTGTTGACGTCTGTCGAATAGTGCTGGGCAAGGAGGAATAAGAATGGAGCAAGGGCCCGAGATGGATTCAACGACCTAACCAAAGTTGAGTATAGTTTTACTCTTCTATGCTTAGGTACATGTTGCAATGCAGTGGTAAAGCTCATTAACAAAAAGTCAACCTCATCTTTGATATCGTCCTGACTATTTTTCAGCAAAGCTGGAACAATCGTTTCGATGGTACTTTCAACAACATGGTTGGTATACTCATCATCTTGGCGAATACTATGTGCGCCCATGAAAGTGAAAATCGGCATTACCGAGTGCAAAACAGTTTCTGAGTCCAAACTGGCCAAAGCGCCAACAACTAAGAGGAATTTGTTTTGGACCTGTGGGGATGAGGAGTTTCTGATGGCCGATATCACAACGTCGGCCCGTACATTTTTGGGTTTTGAAGATCCTATCTTATTCAGAGACTCAATAGCATT
The DNA here is from genome assembly GCA_030580195.1 of Torulaspora gathmanii. Classification (NCBI taxonomy): domain Eukaryota; kingdom Fungi; phylum Ascomycota; class Saccharomycetes; order Saccharomycetales; family Saccharomycetaceae; genus Torulaspora; species Torulaspora gathmanii. The sequence continues at coordinate 219,031 of JAKTSM010000009.1, read as the reverse complement.
CAATATGCATGAGGCTAGAGTCTCTTGAGCATATAAAACTGGCAGTCCACCATCCTTCTCTAGCATCTCTAAATCCGAAACCAGAGAGAGTAAAGTTGACAGTAGCGATTCAGAACCGTCCGCTTTTAGTTTGTCCAAAGTCTCCAAAATGACAGTGAGCTTCCTCAGATGCGCCTCAGCTAACTGAGAGATTCCTTCTTTCTGTAGAACGGCCTTATTAGCAGACGACCTTCTTCTTCTTCTCTTAGGCAGTTCTGATAATTCACTGTCCGAGTGGATTCGGTTCTGCGAAAGAATTGAAACGAATATGTTAGTATCCAAAGGAAGAGATTGTAACGTTCCTGCTGCATCAAATGCAGCATCCCCATTAGCAGCTGTATCAAGGATATTTTGAGCTATTTTCAATTGCTGGTTGAATCTCAGAGAGGCGAAAATCGACTCAACCCTCTCAGCTACTATGCTTGTCAATGCTTCATCTTCTGATTTTAGAGCATCATTGATAAAATCAATCATGAAGTCATTCCGCTCTTTGGGTGCTATCAGTCCCACCAAAGACAACTCGAATTGCTCGAAGCTTGTCTTGTTAATCTGACATAAACGCTTCCAGTTCTCTCTAGTACTCAAGTAATTTGAGATAAAGGTGGCGAAGATTGATGTACTTGAACCTGTTGAGCCGATGTACTTGTTGAGAACTTTGAATAGTATTGATTTAGGGTAAGGTAATGGCATGAAAAGTGCCTGATTAGCCCAAAACAACAAGTAGACTTTATCATTTTTCTTGGGAACAAATAAAGTGGACATGTCATAATTCTCAACCAGGTATTCGTTCAAGAAGTGATTGAGCCAGCTCTCACTGTCTTTAGGGCTGAGTAACGGAATTTCTTTGTCCTCTCCATATATCCTGTTGCCCATAAAATAATGTTTAGTGAAAGGTCGCTTGGCAATTTGGCCAAGAATCTTCTTGATACCGATTCTGACAGGTTTTGAGACATCACTGAGAGCACAAATCAGACAGGGAACCAGTGTGAACACGTTTGATTCTTTATCGATGCTATTAATGCATTTTGATACATTCGTCAAAGCTACCAGTCGCAGAGCCACTGGGGCAGCTGGAGAAACGAGAACTCTGATCAAAAATGTTACTCGACCTTCCAATGTTGTAAAAAATGAAGATAAAAACAGTCCTGCTGGGAAATTCTTACCCACAGACTCAATAAACAGCGAAAGCAATTCACTGAAGCCGCTTTCAACGTCGCTCAACATTGACTTATTACTGGTATTGATGCTAGAGGAGTTTTTCTCCAAAAATTCTTTGAAAGTGAGAGTTTTAGTTTTGTTTTCCATTCCTTTTTCATTTGCAATGGCCTTCAGAACGTCTTTATCGGTTGACTGAGCATTTGATTTGAATAAAGAGGTCGTTAGCTTAATTTCGAAAAGATCGCTACTCATGTTGAGTGCATTGATGCACTTCAAAACAAGGTCCTCATTAATGGAGACAAAGTATTCAAACAAAGTAATCAACTGTGATTTATCCTCAAGTACTTCTGACAAATGAATCAAATCTGTGATGATCAACCTCACCTCAAACTTTTCTAGCCTTATCTTCCTTAAAACATCAACGATCTTAGTAAGTTTCGCATGATCATATCTGGCGATAGATCTAATAAACGATGTGACGAATTTATCACAACAAGTTGAGTCTGAGTTGTTCAAAAAATCCAAAAGATACTGAAGTCCAATTTTGTTCTCAAACAAAGCATAAAGGTTTGAAGGTAACTGGTCCACGTTGCCGTGACCCTTCAAAGTTTGAAATAACTTACAAATAGTGGAAAGAGCTGATTTCTTGACCTCTGTGTTGTTTAGATTGGACAAAATCGTTTCCATTGCCGCCAATATAATAGCCTTCTTCAAAGGCAACGAAGCAGCTAGAACAACTAGAACACAATGCGCGGCAATTTGGCAGTCAGCTGAATCGGAAGTTAGCAATTTAGCTGCGATTTCCAGGAAAATTGGTACCATACCGTTCAACCTTTCTTCGTCGTTAGAGTTAAACGCTATCAGATTAATGAAGCAGCACGAGGTAAAAAGCATCTGGTTTGTATAGGTCGTTTTCTTTTTAATGCATTTGCTCAAGTAGCTGACGTACAGTTTGAGAAAGTCCATATCGTTGAACAATTTAATGATGGCCATATTGGAACAGCTTTTGTCGTTCCGCACAAAAGCGGATAATGGGTTGAAGAGAGGTGGTAGTTTAACAATATTCAAAATTCTCTTGAAAGTTCCAGTCTGATAGTAGTTGATTGTGGATAAAAGTAAAATTTCGGCGTTACAAATATGTATTTGAAACCGTCTGACCAACCATTCGGTTGCATGCAATGTTGGTGCCAAATGCCACTTAGAAGATGCGAGCATTAAAAACCCGTTGATAGCATTGTCCAAATTCTTTACCTCTTCTTTGGTCTGAACGTTTCTGTCAATAGACATCGATGATTCAGAGAACAACGATCTTGTGAAGATCTCAAAGTGAGGGTCGATTTCAATGAGATCCTTCAATGCTTCCACTGCATTCTCGAATATCGTATCGTAATCCTGCGTGCTAGCGGTTTTTGGATTGTAGATCAAAGACGCAGAATGTAATTTCTGTCTTCTTTTTCTATCCAGAGCAACGGTAGCATTACTCGCTGCCACTTCTGCCAATTGGCTTTTCAATGAAGACATCTGGATTCTTCTTATGCTTCAAATTGGCTTGAACAACCGCTAGGAACCTTTCTACTATACTGGTAGTTTAGCTTACTATAATTTCGCAGTAGCTCATCGCTTTATGCAATCTGAAAATTTTCATCGCCAGGTAATTTTGCAAAATCGATGAGCTAGCTCATCAAATAGGTCACGTGTAAGAAGTAGTATATTCATGACCAGTCCACTAATATGATGATATGATGAATAACCTTTCAAAATGCTGTAATGACTTAAGATATAACATGTTTGTAAATTCTATAGACTGAAGAGCCCCGTTTTCTTCTTTCCAAATGGGTAAATGAATAAAGTGGATGCGAAAAGTCCAACAGTGATACCAATGGACACTTGAATCATAGTGATACCAAAAGACATCGAGGATGATAGATCAGATACCTCGGCGTTCGTTGTATGGTTGATCAATTGATTAGCACTTCGCAATCCTGAAAGCAGCGAACTCTGTGAAGCAACACCCGAGGGAACTTGGACGAAAATAGCTGGTAGCATTGCAGAGACGGCCAGCCCTTTCCAGATTCTCGAGTATAGGTTACCCATTAGACCAATGACAAAAGCGGCGAGAGCCGCGGTAAACTCTGTAGAGTTTCGAAAATGTGTACCAGCCCAATATGTCACGACATAACCTGAACAAGAAATAATAACCATCACGGGTAGTTGAGTCCAATTGGCCTGATTAATTAGAGAAATTCCGATCGTGAATGCAGGGACAAACAGAAACCTAAACCATGGAGAGATCGGATACGAACAGGATGTTTCGTTCGTAGCGCCTTTATACATCCAACCGAATAAAGCCGCTCCCAAAGTGATACCAAAACCTAAAAATAGCGAGTAGATGATGGCGTAAAACATTCTGACAGAGCCAGCAACAAGGTTCCGGCTTTGCAACTCCAAAGAACCACACAGGATAATGTAGCCGGGTAGGATAAGGGCTAAAGAACCCTGAGTAACGGCTCCAAAACAAATATTCGATGGAATTGACCCGAACGCTCTACCGCAAAAACTGACCACCACTGACGCAGTCACCTCGAAAACGTTAGAGTACATGTTTGATCTTTGCGAAACAATGTACTGCAAGGCACCCACACAAGATCCCATGAAAAAAGAGATGGCCAGATTGATCCAGTCACCACCAAAAGCATATGGGGTGACCATAGCTGAACAAAAGCCATAAAGGAAAACGCAAATCCATGGTGGATACAAGTTCTTGTCCTGCAAAATTTTGTCTATCAGCACATTCCCTTCCGCGGCACTCATAGTATCGTGAACAACCTGCTTGTAAATTGTATGCACTTGGTGAAGTTTCCACAAGTTCAAGCCCTGTGCACACCTAACCAACTGAACTTCGGATGTTCTGGTAGTGGCGTCACCAAAAGACACAATCATGCACCCCGGTAGGTATAAAAATTGACCATCGATTTCCAACACCCTAGAAGTCATGATCATATACTCCTCCAACCTATGAGTGGGAGCACCATAAAGCATGAGAGCCTTGCACATACGCAAAATGAACCGATGTCTTTGTAACAAGTCAGCAATGTGAACTGTGATCTTCGCTTCAGTGGCCATTTTCTTCTTGAACTTTGGTATTCTTCTTTTCTTGCCCTTTGGCCTAGTATTTTTGAAAGATGGCAGATCACTCTTGGATCCATCTACAGGTTCCGCGGTGCCCTTGCGATAAGGCAAGTTCTTTAGCTTTTTCAGATTGGCTGCCTTGGGTAATTTTAATCTGGAATTTGTTGGCGTCAAGGACGGAGTTACTGTGGCAGTCTCTGCCGCTGAAGACTCATCCAAAGATACTGAAGAGAAGCTAGCATCTGCATTCTCGTTTTGATAAAGCTTTAGTAGGGAACCCAGAACACCGCCTCTCACTCGCGTAGGTGGTGCCACATATGCAGTACTCTCTATAAATGGATCATATCCATCGCTGTCCTCAGCACCATTAATCTGGTCACCATCAATATACTGCTCCATTGGTGGGGCCACAAACGAGGAGTGGCTGGTCGGCGTTTGAGACGCTGAATCGTATGCTGTCTCGCTATCCGACACCGCTCTGTCAGTATGTCCATGAGGCTGCAGACCACCGTGGGCCTGAACTATCTGATGAGCAGTCTCATTAAAATCTACCATAGGAATATCTTGTTGTTCACCAGCCTTCTCTACATCTCTCTCCTTCTCCTGCGAGTCTCTGGGGAAACCGGGGGCCAGCCCACCGCTTTGGCCCAAATTCATCATGAACCTGGACATCATACCATTCTCTTCATCATCATCTCCGTTCTCCTCCTTCAGGCTCCTCATACCTCGTCTCTGGCTAGCACCTCTCTGGAAAAACTGTTTGAAATGATCGAACTTGCTCTCATCGTCAGACGACCTTGCTGACTTAACCTCTTCATCATCATCTTCATCTTCTTCGTACTCCTCTGTATTTGATTTAAACCTCACGTTCTTGTACTCTGCAGAAGAGCCCGAGGACGACGTCGCAGATGTCCTGCGACCACCAAATTTCGCCACTTTCTCCTGGTACCGACGATCCATCTCTTCACTGTGGTCATCTTCTTCTGCATCTTCGTAATTTGCACTTGTGTCCCTTATGGTTCTAACAGCATCCTGCTCGATAAGCTTATCGCTTTGTGATCCTCTCACTTTCCCAGCCTGTCTGAAACTAGGCAGCCCTTCACTACGAGCAGGGCCTACCTCCACGTCAGAACCTGAGTCAGAATCTTTCTCGTCCGCTCTCACATTACTGTTGCTTGAATATCCCTTTCCAATTCTCCCGAGAAAGGATGGCCTTTTCCCACTCTTGTCCGAATCAGGCATCTTCTCCTACTAATCTCACTGCGAAGAGTATTGAAGCTGTTGCCCAGTGCGGATCTAAAGCTTTATATGTTCACGTATGTATGCATATATTTATAGCAGATTGCAACGTAGTGCAACATAGTGCAACATAGTGCAACGACATGGATGCAATTGCGACAGCTATGTCACAAGTTTTGGCCCTGCTGCGGCAGTGCAAGCTTAAAATAAGATCAGAGACGCGATAGATAGAGCGGGCGCTGTCCCTCGAGAACTCGATGCGTTTCCAGCCAAGGATCCAGGCAGAGGTAAAGAATGTCGATTTGCGAGAATGTTGTTGCAACTCCCGGTATAATTAGCATGGTGCCTCTGCGAGAGCGGGCAGCTTCGAGACTGTGCGGAAAAACTATTGTTCCGTGATTGCGTCATAGACGACGCATACAGCAATTAAAAGAATCGGTAAGCCAAGTCGGAAAAACACCGCTCTTTCCTGATTAGTACAGGAGATGATCAGGACCCCATTCGCGTTTACGTCTGTAGTGATCTGTGAACTGATGCCGTCCGCTGTGATACGGGTCTTGGCTATTTCTTTACGCGTTGGTGGCAGCGCGCGTTAGCGCGTTAGAGACGCGGCTATGCGCGCTCCGTGCGTGGCGATGTTTCGGCTTGAGTCCGTTTTTGGGGCGGCGTTTTAAGCTGCGACACTCGATGAGGCCGGGCGGCGGGTGGGCGGCTATTTTTGCCTAATTTGATTTTTGTGACCGGTGAGATTGGGGACGTGTATGGAGGTATGATTCAGCGTTATTCATATATAAAGGGAGTAGTGGTGCTTCTTCTGGGACGTGGCGGTTCGCTGATCGATCATTTTTTTGGCAGGGAGTCGTCTCTGTTGCCTCAACAATGCTAAGCAAGAAGATCAATCGGGAATCGTTGCCCATTACACCTCCAGATGTCGATAGCCCACCATCATATATACCACTGAAATCGATCGATGGTAGGTATCAGGTGATTGAGGAATTGGGAAACGGTTCGTTTGGCTCCGTGTCGTTGGCTAGGGCACATTTTGATATTACCAAGATCGAACATGAAGATAAAATGTTTAAGAGGACGCTGCTGAATCAAACCGGGATGGAACACGAAAACGCTATTTGTAAAAAGCAGGGCCTGGTGGCCATCAAGACGATGATGACCAGGTTATCAACTTTACACGATTATACGCGGGTCAGAGAGATTAAATTTATTCTTTCGTTACCGGCAAATAGACACTTGATCCAGATTTTTGAGACATTTATCGATGATAGGAATTTTCAACTCCATATCGTTATGGAGGCCATGGAACAAAATCTGTACCAAATGATGAGGCACAGGAGGAGACGCGTTTTTTCAATACCATCTTTAAAATCCATCCTAGCTCAGATCCTGGCAGGTTTACATCATATCCATGAATGTAATTTTTTCCATAGAGATATCAAACCGGAGAATATCTTAATATCGCCTAGTACAAGGTATTTTGATAAAGATTGGCTTTTAGAAGGCCATTATTCCGATAACTATGTGGTTAAATTAGCAGATTTCGGTCTGGCGCGTCACGTTACTAATAAGAACCCTTATACGGCCTATGTGTCCACTCGGTGGTATAGATCACCAGAGATATTGCTTAGAAACGGGTACTATTCGAGGCCGCTTGATATTTGGGCGTTTGGTTGCGTTGCCGTGGAGATAACAATTTTTAAGCCATTGTTTCCCGGTTCAAATGAAATGGATCAAATTTGGAAAATCCTGGAAGTACTGGGGACTCCACATACCACTAAGGAAAGTGAGAGGACGGGGTATATATCAAATGGTGGTCAATGGGAATTGGCCAAGAATTTGGCTCAAAGGTTGAGCATGAAATTTCCATATGTTGAAGGTAAAGGATTTCAGGATTTAATCTCTAGCTCCCAATTACAATCGTTGTCAAATGTCATCAAGAGATGCCTAAGGTGGGATCCCAGCGAGAGAGCTACGACAAAGGAGCTCTGTTCAATGCCCTTTTTCCATGATACCGTTGCCTCTGCACCAAAGGAGTTTAATTCAATGACAAACACTGAGCAAGCATTGATCTTTGCAGGCATAAAACCCTGTCAATCGAATCATAAGAGACAGTTGATCTTCCACTCAAAGGAGTTGGAAGAATCTCATTTGACAAGACCATTAAAGATCAATGAAAGGGAAAATGATTTGAAGAAAGGGTTTTCGATGAGTGAATTCTTACAAAATCAAACTGATGATGTTCCAATAGATGAACCACCACCACCGATTGATACTGATTCAACGATATCGGATAATCAAGATGATATTGAATTTTGTCACATTTCAAATACCTTTGAAAATGATCATTTCTTGAAAGACTTGCCCAGTTTAAGGATCAATGGTGAATCAGCCGGTGACTCAAATGAAAATTTACGAAGGTTAACAGAGGATATTGATGTGATAAATAAACAAGGTGACACCGATTTCTTGTTTGATACGCCACAAATATCAAACTCAAAGAACTACGTTCATTATACTAATCAAAATCCAGAACTGAACCTATTAAGCAATAATGTTCTTATGAATTCGGATCATAGCTCACTTCAACCAGTGAATCGTTTACTGGACAACATGTCAATAGATGATTCGTTTAACAATAACAACAACACCCGCACTGGCAATAACAATCACAATGACCACAATAGCGGTAGCATAAATGTCATACCAAGAAGTTTTATGTTACATCAAGACTTGCCCAACGGTGGTAATGAAATGATAAATGGGAACAACCTGGAATTAACATCCGAGACAACTCAACATTTCGGTAACATCACTTTTTAGTAAAGCTTCGTAGCTATCTAACAGAAAAGTAATCACGAAAGATGTGATCGATGGTGCATCTTCAAACTTGCCTATACTTCCCGCAAGTTTCGGGTTACTTACATTTCATGGCCTCGTTTGTCATTGTTGTCCGGTTCCAGCCCATCTTCTCCTTCATGAACTCCCGACGATGCTCCGTTAATGAACAGAACTTCAAGGAACAATAGGTAGATCGTTAAACGATCAGTTCAGCACTTTACGTCGACCTACTGGTCAACCGTTGATCATGCCTTCAAACGGGCTGTTTATACGACTCTCGGAAATCACCATAGTAAACTGATCGTTTACACTTTTGAATGGCTGTAATTGGTAGCAGAGTTGCAGTGAAACCAGTGTGACTACTTGAACTTAGCATTAATACGATTAGCGTACGATCAGGGAGCTTTGTCCAATCTCGTTTCGGTTTTAGGTTTGTTGAACGTAGCAGGTTGAGCCGTGTAATGACAGTTGTGGCACCGGCTGCTTTACTATAAAACAAGAGGTATTTTCAGCGAGTTACAAGAGTTTTCGCTGCTTCCATCCGATATCTTCACATTTACTTGTAAAGCAGGCACTGAGCAGTAATCTTCGGAGTAAACGGGAATATGAGCGCGGGTGGTGCCGATGAACAATCACTAATCGAGGATGCTTCCACACTACTTCTGTTTTCAAAGACACGAAGTATCAGCGGTGGTAGTACTAAGGATACTAGTGGAATCAAGTCTATCAACTCATCGCCAAGAGAGGGTTCCATACAGGATCACCAGAACGTTATACGATCTAGACGGTCGTCAAGAACACCGACAGAGAGCGGAACCTTATCGCCGAGGAATCCGGTTGGCTCAGTGGGACCTGCTTCAGCAGCGCTTATGCAGGACGATGGTGTGGAACTAGTCAAATCGGGTTCTATATCACCAAAGACAAGTAGTGGATTTGGTCACTCAAACAAAAAGGGGATAGTGGCGGCTGCTGCATTGGCCGCTGCTGCTATCATTCCACTCCCGTTAAAGACAGAACAAAGAAGAAAGAGTAAACATGAAGTGCAGGCTGTGGAAAGCAGCCCGTCCAGTGTGAAACATGAATGGCCTGTTCCAAATTCCTACATTGTCGATATTGATTCCGGTATTATCTCATGCATCTGTGGTTATGACGATGATGATGGGTTTACTATACAGTGCGATCATTGTCATAGGTGGCAGCACGCCATATGCTACAATATTAAGGATATTGAGACGGCGCCAGAGGATCATTTATGTAATACATGTGAACCAAGGAAAGTAGATCCAAAAAGAGCAAGGCGCAGACAGACAGAGAGGCTGCAAAGGCAGGAAAATCTAGTCAATAGGAACTCAAGTACAGTTGGCCGTGGTGGCTCTAAGGATGATTCAGAAGCTGATGGCTTGGACAAATCGAACAATAACGATAAATATTCGGACCCCGTGGACGAAGGAGATAAGATTTTGGAGAACGAAGATAATTACGATGGAGATAGCGGAAATCAATCCATTAATGATGAGATACAAGATAATACAGCTAGTACAGATGATGGTGGGAAGAGAAGAAGAAACAACGGGGACCCTGGTGTGGTGGTCGATTCTAAGAGAAGGAAGAATAACATTGCATACACAAGTGCAAAAGAAGCTTATTCGGCGATGTATCTACCGGTCGAAGAATGTGATTTTAAAGATAAATACGCCAAGCTTTTCACTGAGAAACACTGTGATGATGATTGGGTTATACCCTATACCAAGAAAGCGTTTGAGTCTAAACCTATCGAGGTCAAACTTTACGCAGAAACTAATAACGCCAAGGTGTTCTCTGGTTATAGTAAGCTTGGTGTTTATCTTAAAGAGGCATGCCACCGGAAAGAGTTTATTTGTGAGTATTTGGGAGAAGTCGACTTCCAAAAAGGCTACTTAATGGACCCAAGAAATCATTATAGAATTTGGGGCACTTCGAAGCCAAAAGTCCTGTTTCATCCTCACTGGCCCTTGTTCATTGATGCTAGATTATGCGGTAACCTGGCAAGATATGTGAGAAGGAGCTGTAATCCTAATGTCGAGTTGGCTACAATACGGATGCCCGAAACAAATGAGGTTAAATTTGTCCTGAGAGCATTGAAAAGTATCGAAGAAGGCGAGGAGATTCATATCGGTTGGCAATGGGATTTGAGACATCCTATATGGCAATTGATTAATAAGACAGGAACATTCGAATCTCTAAATGATCCAGATAAATACTTGTTGATCCATTCTGTCGACACTGTTCTGAGCGCTTGTGAATGTGCCTGTGGTAATAATAATAAAGAATGCAATCTTCTGAAAGTAAAGAAATTCTCTCAAAGCCTCTATAGGACGGTCAAATCTAAGATGAACAATCGCTATAAGCTGAATGAAATTCTGAATCAATACCAAGGCAAGAGAAGGAGACAACCTCCGATTTTGGAAAGACTCGCGAATGAGACTTTGCAAAGTTCGGAGCGCGCCTCCAGTCTGATAGCAGAATACGATGAAAAGAAATCAAGATGTTTAACGAATGGTACTTACGATGGAATTGTCGCCGCAGGGAACTTGTCCCCGGGTGAGAGCGTTAAACCTTATAAATGGATATTGAAGGATAAACACCGTGGTGATAAACACGGTGTGAATGAGGGTTCATCCTCCACTGCTTCTCTTCAAGCAACAAACCCAGCAGAATTCGACGAATCTAAAGTCACGGATCTGAACAAGCTATCCATTCCCATCATTTTAAAGATACCGATCGAATCGCCAACAGTAAAGAACAACCCACAAGTTGAGTCTGTCCTGCCTCCTGGCAGTAAAGATTTATCTAAGGTGTCAGATCCTGCAAACGTCGCTACAGGTAAGATCTCAGATCCAATTTTGCTAGCATCTGCTCAAACCGAGACAGAAAACTATTCTACCAGCACCAAACAAGTACCGGAACTTGTCGACACATCCAAGAATCCTTTCAAGAAGAAGCTAAGCTTTGCAGACTACCGTAAGAAGCAGCATAAGTAATGATTCGCCCAGCATATATAATTTCAGAGTTTAATGGTTATTAATGTCATTTTGGACGTTATCTTGACAAGTAAGAATTTAAGATATCTATCTCATCATTGAACATGCTACACTTCGAGTCTACAAAGCTCGACTAATATCTTCCCAACAGCTTCATATCAACATCTAATCATGGCTCACAGGGCATTCATTCAAGTGGTGATAACGGGAGCTAGTGTTTTCGGTAAGGCATTCGCTGAGGCCTACAGACAAGCTGCTGCGCAATCAGTTAAGCAAGGTGCCAACGCTGCAAGAGCTCGCTCAGCGAGCGCTGAGTACGGTGGTATCACGCTGGATGAGAGTTCCAAGATACTTAACATAGAAACTGACAAGGACTTGACCCCAGAAAAGATCAACGAAAGGTTTAAGTATCTCTTTGAGGTTAACGATGCCGAGAAAGGCGGTAGTTTCTACCTCCAAAGCAAGATTTACAGAGCTGCTGAGAGGCTCAAGTGGGAATTGGCACAAAAGGAGAAGCCGGAACAGCCGCCTCAAGAAAGCTCGGCTGAACCAAAGCCGTAGTGTCGATCATGGTAACTAACGCATCCTGTAAGTAGTAGCAAGTTTAGCACAAGAAGTTTACGATTGAAATTTAAAAAAAATGTCCTACCATGAAGAGGAGGCACTGAAGAATCCAAACTCTCAAGTCGCACTACGCAACTCTCTGGTAAACGTGCACCTCATCCCGAGCGAATAATCGACCCGAGATGCCTCGTCATAGAAGATGATGATCTAAGAAACCGGAAACGAAATGGAAATCGTGCCCGCCTTGTTTGGAAGCGGTCAAAATCCATTCAGCTATGGGTTATTGTCAATGAATCAATCACTCGAGTTCCAGTATTAACTAGCCCAGAAATATCGGTCGTATAGCGAGGCCACACAACCAATACTCCCACGCGGAAGAACACAAATGAAAGAAACTTTAGGTTTCTATAATAATTGTAATTAATATTATCTTGAGATAGTATTAACCACTACTGATGATTGGTCTCTTTAAAAGAGACTAATGATAGTGGTAAAAGATATGAAAAGTTTGCCAACTTCGACCTTCTTTATAAGAATTTTTCAACAGTGTTACCCGCCCCAATCCGCATCTGGTAGGGCATCGCCTACTCAGGATGAAAGGCTAAAGCGCTATGAAGTCCTGGTTGAAGACGTCTGTATCGTTCATTGGGGGCTTTGATTGTTCTTTAGTGGGTGAATCAGATGATGGCGAGGTCATTGACCTTTTTCCGGGCTTTTCTGAGAGATTCTCGTGTGTAATTTGCGAGCGCTTTTGTCTGGAGTAGTCTTCAATATCCTTGGGAGTTGGCTCAGTTGTCAGCTTGGTGTGAGTTCCCTCTTCCGTAGGCTGTGGTCGCAGCGGTTCGCAAATGGTAGGCTGTATTTTGGCTGGTGGTGCCGATGTGGCCTTCGTATCGTTCTCTGGAGGGTATCGATCTAGGTATTCATCAATTGTCTTGGCAAGCTCTTTGACACCCCGTAGCAGTGTTTCGTGATCTGGAGTGGCCTGTACGGGCGCCTGATTGGGCGTGGTGGGTACTGGTTTCTCTCTATTACGAGACATGGTAGTTAGCAGTGTGTATTTGCAACGTAGTGAAAAGGGAAGTAGCAGCAGGGGCTTACTGGTTGCAGGTCACCGGTTTCTTTGGTTTTTGACCTGCTTTCTCAGAAAAGCTTGATCTACTTGACAGGTTTAAGGATTGAAGCGCACGATAGAGAATAGCACATCTTCTGTTACAGAGTAAGAAGAAGCTCCTAATGACTAGGTCGCAAGCCATACGGTACGCTTTAGAAGCCATACCGAGTATTTTGCCTTTGGAGGAGACAGATGTGAGGAACCTTTGCGATCAGGTGCTCAAAGGTAATGGATTGAACTCTGAAAATGTTGCCCAGGGGTTTTTGGAGGTTTTAGGCCATAGCGACTTGGCCTTTGAGTTTGTTATACGCTTCAATGAGCTTATGGCTCAACAAGAGCAGCCTCAGCCCGTCAATGAGAAGATCAACCCGCAACCGGTCAAGTCGGATAAAATACTGAGTGCTACAAGGGATAAAGAACCCCAACCAGGCGCCAATCTAGCTACTAATCAATCAGTTTTAGCACAGCCTGCTTTAACAGCTCTAACAGAGCCGAATTCGAGGCAAAATAGCAAACCTAAACCCAAAGCTAACAAGAAACAGCTAATACAGGAGATTGACGAAGTTTGGAAGTTTCTAGAGCTTGACCACGATGAAAAAAATGTGAAGAAGTATGTATGTAACTGTCAGGGGAACATTCATCCGCTGTTCGAAGCAGCGCCTAACTGCCTTTCCTGTGGTAAAATTATCTGCGCCAGAGAGGGTTTCCATCTGGTTCGATGTACATTTTGTGGGGCTGAATTCATACCTTTGGAAGAAAGGCATAGGATTGTTCAGCTATTGAAGAAGGAGAAGGAGGAGCTTATAAGCGAGTCCACCGCAAAGAAACCGGTGACGCAGCAACAACAAGTCAATTACAAAAACAAATATGCTAAGGGTCTAAAGATATCCTCGGGTATGGGCACCAATCTGTTCTCTGAACAGGATAAACTCTTCGATTTGGTGGAAAGGCAGAGAGAACGAGAAAGAAAACGTGAAGAGGTCTTACGCAATGAAGAAGCCGATCAAATGAAGGAGATGGAGCTTAAAAAGAGGCAAGAGGTAGAGCGGGAACTCGATCCGGACTTGGTTGAAGCCCAGGATCGTTTGAACAAGCTCTTGCACTTCCAAGACACTTCAGCCGAGCGTACCAAGATTATTGATAACGCAACTGATTTCAGTATTTCGAACGATAGTGGACTTTGGGGAACCGCACAGGAACGAGCGCTGATGTTGAAAAAACAGCAGCGTAATCTCAGGAAGTGGGAGAAGCTCGAGGGCGAAAGGAATGGTAAACGCGAGAAGTACGTTGTAAGCATGAATATTGGTGCAAATGGTAAAGTGACCATGAAGGAGGTAAGAAAAGACCACGGAAAGACCATAGCAGACTCCGACGATGACATTGATGCTATAAGTGATGGAGATGATTTGACAGACCTGAAAGATATTCACAAACTGAAGAATGAGATCGAGATGACAAAAGAACAGCAAAAATCCGACTTACAAACCAAAGTATGGGATTATGAGAAGGATATGAAACAATTTGAACCCCCCAAGTACGTGGGTGAGAGTGGCATGGAAAGATCAAAAGATATTACACATGATGATGAAGAAGAAAAGGAACGAAAATCCAGAGTTCAGGTCGGTGATGATAATTTAAGCTTATGGGAGCTCATTGCTTGAAAAGAATATTTTCACTTATTGAATATATGAATAAATAGTTTTTTGAAGTTGAAAGTCATTCAACTTCAAATATTGGTAGGAACTGTCCCATTACCAAAAGCGATATATTGAAGCAATCTCTCTTTACAGTCCAACATCCCGCACATTTGAGGAACGAACCATTGTTAACTAATAGGTTGCATTCTCTGAAAATAGCTTGACCATCTGATGTCGTGGATTTTGTTGTGCCATTTTTTGAACCAAATGCAAGGTAGTCGTGGAACAGATCGTAGTAATTCACCACACTCTGGTGATCAAGAAACTCAGCTATGAACCTTCTTTCATTTAGAATCTCTTTCTTAGAGAAGCCGGTCAATGACAGAAATTCGTTGCTCACAAAACAAATTTCGCCCGACCGCCTCCATATGCAAATAGGTGTGCAAGTGACCAGCTTGGCCATGCTTTCAAATTCCAGTAATGTCCTCTGCAGAACCAATTCCTGTAGTAAAAGATCATCTTCGATCATGTTTGATGTCAGAGTAACGAAAATTGGCGCGTAATGGTCCACTATCGATTTCGCAATGTGTCTTAGTTGGTTTCGCCTCAACTGCTGCTTCTGGTTCTGCTCATCATCGCCATGCGATAAATGGGATGGATCTGAAGTAGTGTTCATGTAACTTCCCAAAAACATGCGATGCAAACACTGCAATAGTTCTTTGTAGGCAGCTCTGTAGTTATGCGGTTTAATCAAATTTTGCTTCTCAAACAGATCCTTGGGGGTCTTGATCAACTGGCGTATCTTATAAGGTGTCAACTCTGCTTCTTGCATGCTCTGGGGCGAAGGATTTGAGGAGTCTGTTTGATTCGAATGGTCACTCCTTCCAACGTCGATCCGGTTCATGCTCCCAGTATTACACATCTCCAGCGATATAAACGGCCTCGAATCACTCCTTGGAACAGATGGACCAACGTTCAAGTATTGAAATAACTGTGATGATGATGACCTATTGATTGGAGGTGGGTCATCAGTTTGCATCACGTCAGCTACCCCCACTGGAGGTTTCTCATCTCCGGACATGATGCCAGCGATATCATTAAGCTTCATGTACTCGTTACCGGCCCACATGCTGTCGAAGTCGACTGATTCTCTCACTGAATCTTTTAAATGTTGAGCATCCTTGATATCAGAATGAGACCCAAGCATATTTGGGATAAGTGGATCGTTCAGGAACGAATTTGAATGATGGCCTAACAACGTTGAGAGGCTACGCACTCTTGGTAATAAGTCACTGGTTGGTTTTAATGACTTGTTTTCGTTTTCCTCTACTTTCATGTTGACTTCATCCGCTTGATTATCCAAATGCTCATCCTCCTCGACATCGGGTTTCAATTCTTTCCCTTCAATCTTCGGTACACTATCCATGTCTACCTTTACTGGTTCAGTCAGTTCCCTGTTCGATGTAGATGTCGATGACCTTTTCCTAGGTTTCCTAATCTTGTCTCGGCACAGATATCCTATGTTTCTCTTCAAACAGTTCTGACAAGGTCGCCCAACGTCACACTGGAGATGCTTCTCATGACAAAACCCACAAGCTGTTTGTATAGGCTTTCGAGTCTGCTTCAACTCTAACGGTAGTTTTTTTGTCATCTTCGATCGATGATCGGTGCTTAATTGCGTCCCCGCGGACTACCACACTCGTTGCCGAGGTCTTTCTCAGTTAGACGTTTTCTTTCAACTGATAGAATCTCTCCAGAGGTTCATCTCAATTCATCAAGTTGGTCGAGCGATCGAACACCATCCCACTTAACGGCCCCCACTCCACCAAGGGTATCGCGCACCAACGAGAAAGCTCCGAACTAATTTCAAAGTTCCCCATATGAATTAAAAAATGCGGGACAGTCCAAAAAGAGAAATCATATTCTGGAGCGGAAAGTAGGCTTCGACAACCTTTGAAGGTATCCGAAGTCCCTGAAGAGCAGTTGGGCGGATTTAGATTCCACTTATTCTTGCGTCTATGATGCCTTCCTATGACGGGAGGAGCGCGTATGAAAGCGCCAGACGTTTGTAGAAGTTGTGTGGTGCTTTGCTGCAGCCTCAATGGCATCCTTTAGTGCCATATTTACCGCTTATTTGCTCGTCTCTCACAACACTGGTCCATTTACCTCCCACCAAGGTTCGTTCTCTCTGGATCTCACATCTAGGAGCCTGGCACTCACCATATGATCCTAGAATTTCATAATCCTGACAAATTTCGCTAGTATTTACCATCTCTGTCACTTGCAGGGCTCCTTGGATCGACTTTCGGAGTTAAAACCTGTTACACAGGAATCTTTTAGACTAGTCGATTGCTGTAGCCGTAATGCAACCTTTAGAACCGCTCTGAATGGCATCAGCAACATTTTTTTGTCAATGTGTGTTCTTAATGTGAACTTGAAGTTGGATGTTTTAGCCGCCAATGGAACGCGCAAAAGTCAAAGAGGCTAGGCTACACAAAATCTATGCTTCCATCTCTTGAAACTTTCATCCTTGTATCAGTAGTCTATCAAAGCTATGTAGGTGACCAGAGGTCTTTAGTAATTGAATTCACTGACGCTTTCTTTAACGGCCATCCGGGCCAAACGGAACATTTTGTTCTTTGAGTTCTCCTTAGGAGTCTTTTTGGTAGAGTCTTTGTCGCTGGAGTTTTGGGCACCAATACCTTTAGGTCTCTCTCTGAGACCAAAGCTCTTGACCAAATGACCTAAATGGAGGAACTTGATATTAAAAAACATCTTCTCATCGGAAATGTGGGTGGCATAAGCTCTGACATGGCTTGTAAATGCCTTGATGGCGACAGATTTGAAAGATGGGTCTTCAAGAACGCGTCTTTCGACGTTTAAATGCCATGTCGTAGCATTTGTATCCCACTCATGGACGGTACCGTCTGCCTTGTCGTCTTTGTCGCTTCTCCTAACAGTGGCCTGTTGAAAAGCTGGCTTCAGCAGATCGTCGTCATATTTCAGTAGTTTCCATCCTTTGGGGTGGTACGATTTGATCTTGCCAAGATAGCCTTCTTCCTCACCAGGAAGTAAAAACAGCAAAGCTTCACCACTCTGACCAGCACGAGCAGTACGGCCGATTCTATGCAAATGGTCTTCGGTGGAAAATGGGGGGTCTACTTCAACGACTGTCCCAACGTGTGGTAAATCAAGACCTCTACTAGCCACGTCTGTACAGAACATTATCAGATGCTTGCCTTTGGTCGCTGGTGTGTTCCTGCTGAAAGACTCCAAGGTCGAAGTTCTGATCGGCTGCGATAGAGAACCGTGCAACTTGTAGAAAACGACATCTGGATTCTCCTCACTAGAAAAACTGGGTAGTATGTTATTACCTTTATCCATCGATCTTACACTCTCACCAACGAGGTTGCGGTGGTACAAATCATTGGAGGAGAAAGTTTCGTAGTGGAATTCAACGCTGTCAGAGCATGATAAGAAAACCATGGTACGGGATGTTTGACCATCTTCGGACTTTTTATGCTTTCTGTGGATCTCATCCAGTTCACCAGCCAAGGTAACAAGTCTTAGCTTTGGTGGGACGACAACAATCTTCTGCAGTAGCTGGTCTGGCGCCACGGTGACGGTATCATCGTTCTTCATCTCACGAGTACTCAGAAGTTTATAGTTCTTTAACGCAACATCGCCCAGTTTTGTTGCACCGTTTTGCATGGTGGCACTACATAGAAAATGAACGATCCTTGAGGGTAGTTGAGGGTACATTTCGTTATTCATCGGTACCTTGTGGATAATTGTGAGTATTTCCCTAATGGTCTCTTCGAATCCCAGCTCCATCAACTTATCGCCTTCATCTAGCACAACGTATCTTAAAGTATGAGTCAATTGTTCGCCGATGACCTTGGTGTTTTGTAGATGATCTAGGATTCTACCTGGAGTCCCAATAATGAAGTTGCATCCCTTTCTAAGCCTTGCTTTCTCGGACTTCTTACGTTCCCCACCAATTAACAAACATGGAACCAGGTAATGGCAGCAATTCGTCAGCATCGAAGCCACGGAGTAAATTTGAGACGCCAATTCGCGAGTTGGTGCCACGATCAAAGCAAAGCAACCGGATTTACGATCCACTCTGACCTTCATTTGCAGAATACGAGATAAAATAGGTAGAAAGTAGGCTAGAGTCTTCCCAGACCCTGTTTGTGCATTTATGAACAGATCGTTGTCCTCCCCCTTGCCTGACATCAATAAGTTTGAAAAGACCAATTTCTGAATACTTGTAGGTTTTTGTATTCTCATCTTCTCCTTCAAATGGGTCACTAATAACTCCAGAACCCCAACGGATGCAAAAGTGTCGTCAATAAGTGGAGCATTAGAAGGCTTGTTGACTGCTTCTTCATCGTGTGCATTATCGTTGGTCGACGTAGAGATCTCTCTATTCGATGTGAAAAGGGACGACACTATCTGAGCATTAGCTACTGGGGCAGAGATCTGTATCTTGGACCCGACGCCATTCTTGTCTCCTGCTGGTGCGTCTCGCGGTACCATATGCTCTCCCTCAGAACTGGCTCTTTCAGTTCTCTCCATCTTTCTTCTCTTTGCTGGCTGCTTCCCATTGACCATCATCTTCAGTTTACGTCTATCCTTCCATCTACCGCCGGTAACTTTAGTGACTGCCCTCTCGGCTGGGCCAGCGCTCGTCTCGAAGTTCAACAGCATACCGTCATCGTCACTCATCTCGACCTATTTCCAATCAATTGACAACAAATCAAGCTCAACCGGTGATCTTAAGAGCCTTAGGACTAGTTTAAACTTTAAGCTCATCGGATTTTTCAATCTGCAAATTTTTCAGTAATTCCTTTTTCATCTCATCGCATCAACTAATTGATGAACTAAAGTCAGATGGATAATACAAACTGAAGGCCATTGAACCATTAAACAGCCTGCCACAATGAGTGTTGAGAATCAATTGTTTGTCACTGATGAGGAGGATGGACTCCCCGAAAATACAGTAGAAGAACAGGCTACGACGGAGCCCCTGGCAAGCGGTGACGGAAATATACAAGGTGATCAGACTGGTACAGGTGACGATAGTGACGATCCAATAATACAGGAGTTTCCATTAAATATTTCCGGAAAAGACGAGTTACTGCATGTGCTGCAGTATGTTAATAAAGCGAAAAAGATTGGAAACAGAGTAGCAGACCACCCCTTCATCTCAGCTTGCAGGTATAAACCAAACTCTTCAGTCTGGGAGCTGGATATTCCGGTCGATGATGCTGCGTTCTTTAATAAGCAGAGAGCGGAGGATAATTGGGGTAAGGCAGATGTTCAAACGCTGAGAGGCGTTGGAGTCGAAAATCAAGGTCAATACGCAGGGTTTGTCTCTGATGGACAGGTTTACTTGGTGCCCGTGGAGAAAGTTACTCAGTTGAGACCATTCTTTAAGTATATAGATAAGGCAAGCTCGGATCGAAAACAGGAGGATGCAAAGAGAAATGTGAATCCAGCCTCGCAGAAAAGTCAGGTAATCACAATGTCGGTAAAGAGTGTTAATGACCCCACACAACATAGACTTGCAGGTGCGTTACTTGCACATAAAGTGGCGGAAGAGGAAGATCCAGTAGAATTGGCATGGGTAGAAAATACTTTTGATCACTTCAAAGAGTCGGTTATTGCGGAGGCCAACTCTCACGTACTCAAACCGCTGGGCGATGAGAAGGATTATGAGTATAATCTCCTATAGGTTTCAAGGCGAAAATAACTATGGTCATTGGTCGATATGTACTACTATTTATTCAATCGTACCACATCTTGATTAGTTCTTCTGAGACTGCGCTCGGTGTCAGTACTCCAAGGTCCGTTATCAGGGCAGTGATGTATTCTTGAGCAGTATAATCTAGTCTAGGACCACGAAGAATCTTTTGTGGTTCACCATCATCATTTTTCCGACTGAAATCCAATGATTTGCCTTGCATGGATAGATCATCTGGCGATAATGGGAACATACGCACAAACTTGTGACATTCTGTTACCACGTAAAAGGGCTTTCTCGCGTTTTGAGCTAGCACACCAACTGAACAGGTACCAACAACATTGATAATACCACCTGATTCAGCCACCCCTTCAGCACCAACAAAGACTTTGTCTACTTGATCAATGACAGCACCGACCGCGCCATCTACAACCATTATAACAGGAATGCCTTTTTCCTGTAGCAGTGAGTGTAGTTGCTCTCCTTGGGATGTT
Organism: Torulaspora gathmanii; assembly: GCA_030580195.1. NCBI lineage: Eukaryota > Fungi > Ascomycota > Saccharomycetes > Saccharomycetales > Saccharomycetaceae > Torulaspora > Torulaspora gathmanii. Next base: position 198,038 of record JAKTSM010000009.1, on the reverse strand, counting down.
GGTCTACATTCTGTAACCACACATCTGAATCTTATAAACTTCTCGGCTGCATGTTTTAGTAATGTGAACACAGCTCTTGAGAACCCATGAACCAATATGGTGTCGTCGTCAGATATAAAATCAACACCTATCTGAGCAACCTTGTCTCTTGTCAACTTTGCTCTTGAAACAAATAGCTGACCATTTTCAATCAAGTGTTCTTTACAGTTTTCCCAATCTCCATAGAGGTGTGTATTTCTTAGGACAAATCGCATGAAGATATCACAGCCGGCTTTCAACGAAATAGAGTTGGGAATCGATTGCGTCAACTCATTAGCTGCAGATTTAATTGTATTGATCATTTCGGCTGCTGTCTCAGGGTTTTTAACTCGTAGTAGTGTGACTAACGACTCAATAGCGGCGATTGGCATCGTCATTTCTGGATCTTCCTCCAGAAACTTGAGGTATGTCTCCGTGATACTGAATTGAGACATATGGGACACTAGAAAGACGGTTTAGATGATCAGACTGACGACCTCTCTCTATGAGATGAGCTCTTGAACTCAATAAAAGTGAAAAATCAATAGTGAAAAAAAAGTCGATGATTGAGCTTCACATCATCAATGATCTACAAACAAACTCAGTACAAAGATCCCTATAGTCGTACTTCTAGTGAACCATAGGTGATACCATTGGCACGGTTCAAGTCATACGACCAGGCAGTTCATCAACGCCCTCACACTGGTCCTGAACGTTGAAGCATCACACACAACGATCAAATCTAACCTTGCTCGTAGGTTGATAAACATTAGTTGATCAGCTCTGAAAGTAGCCAACAGATAGAGATGTCAATTGCACGATTGTGGAGGTCTTTTAGATGTTATGCAACTAAGCCTGATCTTCACAAACTCAGAAACATTGGTATAATCGCCCACATCGATGCCGGTAAAACTACTACAACCGAGCGAATGCTGTATTACTCTGGTAAGATCAACAGAATAGGTAACGTTGATCAAGGTGATACGATCACTGACTTTTTGCCGCAGGAGAAATCTAGAGGAATCACCATACAGAGTGCGGCTATTTCATTCAATTGGCAAAAGAATTACAAAATCAACTTAATTGACACTCCAGGCCATGCAGATTTTACTTTCGAAGTTATCAGATCAGTCAAAGTGCTTGATGGATGTGTGACTATCTTAGACGCAGTTGCTGGCGTCGAAGCGCAGACGGAAAAGGTCTGGAGGCAGTCTCAAGGATCTCCAAAGATCTGCTTCATCAACAAGATGGACAGGGTTGGTGCAGGTTTCAGTAGAACCGTCAAGGAAGTGATTGCTAAGATGAAAACGAGAGTAGCCCTTATCAATATTCCACTATTTGTTCAAGATGCTGAGGACCAGCTGCCTCGCATGGAAGGTGTTATCGATGTTGTAAATATGAAGGTCATCAGGTGGAATTCAGAGGACCGTGATAAGATAGATGTACTAGATGCTGCAAATGCTGACTCAAAGGTCATGGAACAACTTCTGAAAAGCAGGGAATCATTGATCGAAACACTTGGGGAGTATGACGATAATTTAATTGAGCACTTCCTAGGAGAATCAGACGGCGATTACCTTAGAGTACCTCCAAAATTGCTTAATGAATCGATCAGAAAGGCTACTCTGGCCCATTTTGTTACACCTGTCTTGTGTGGTGCATCGTTCAGAAACATTGGAGTCCAACCTCTTCTAGATGCTATAGTGAACTACCTACCGTCACCACTTGACGCATCGCTGCCTGAAATTAATCATCCTAGTCTTCCTGTAAAATTGGACCCCAAAGTGGGTGCCCTGATGAACAACAATAAGAACTTGTGCGTGGTACTAGCGTTTAAAGTCATCACCGATCCCATCAGAGGTACCATGGTCTTTGTTAGAGTGTACTCAGGAACTTTGAATGCTGGTAATACAGCCTACAACTCCAATACTGCTAAAAAGTTTAAGATTGGTAAGCTTGTGGTTCCACATGCCAATGTCTACGAGGAAGTACCAGCATTATATCCTGGGGAGATTGGTGTACTGGTTGGAACGACAGTGGCAGAGAACGTGTCCACAGGGGACACAATCATCACCCACTCAATCAAGAAAGATGGGCTTAGATCGCTAGACAGCAAACGGGAGCTTACGCTTAAGATCAATCCTATTTCTGTACCGCCTCCCGTTTTCAGTGTTTGTATCGAGCCCAGAACGCTCGGCAACAAAAGGTCAATGGAAGATGCGTTAGCTACATTAGTTCGAGAAGATCCAAGCTTACACGTTTCATTCGACGAGGAGACAGGACAAACGCTTCTGAGTGGAATGGGTGAACTACATCTAGAGATTGCAAAATACAAACTCGTCAATGAACTGAATGCAGATGTCGAGATAGGTAAAATGATGGTCTCGTACAAGGAAACTATCAACGACCCAACGCCAGAGGAAGTAATCACCACTGATACTGGATACAAATTTACACTTTCCATTGTTCCATTACCTCTAGATGAGGACACGCTGGATGTGGTTGCACGCTCAAAAAATGAGACGTGGTATCCGTTGGGGAATGATAACAACTATCTCATAATGGAGACTCACTCGAAGTACAAAAGTGAGGAAATGTGGCCATTTCAAATTTCCTTTCAAGCTGTGGTTAACGCCCTGATTTCAAGTTCGATTGTTGCGCTGCAAAAAGGTGGAAAGATCGCCAGATTTCCTCTTCACTCATGCGCTGTGAAAGTAAAAGGCAATTGGGAACTGCCAGCAGACATCGAAAGCCCAGCAGACGTCTTGAAACTCTCCCGAAGACTGATTCTCTCAGCTATTGCAAACACCCCACAGGATCAGTTCTCAGTATTGGAGCCGGTGATGGATCTTGATATTTCTGTTCCCCAAAAAGATATGGGATCGATTATTCAAGATCTTACCGGTGCTCGAAATGCAAGTATTTTATCGATCGATGATGAAAGTGGCATGGACCACAATGAGCAAAGCGCTGAGTTTCAAAAGATAGCTAAGCAACAATTCTTGCCCCCAGACTCTACGGTCAAGCTAGCTAACTTGGGTAGTGAGGGCTCTAGTATGAAATTTGTCAAAGCTCAGGTTCCACTACGAGATATGGTTTCGTACACAGGTAAATTTAGAAGCGTCACCCAGGGCAGAGGCTCCTTCCATATGAACTATCATGGGATGGATAAGGTCAACGTTGATCGCCTAGACTCAGTTTTAAATGAATAGTTTGAGTACAGACAACTTGTGACTGCTTTTCAACTGTAAATAGAACGAAGAAGTTAAAGAAATTTTTTAAATCAATTAATATTGAGTACCAGTATCGTGTCTTTCAGAAAAAAGCTGTTATTCTACAAACTCAAATTAAAGAAAATTTCCGGAGAGAAACGATCCAAATGCGTTGATTGCTATTTGTCCAACACTGGTTTGAGAGTAACTCGGAAACTTACCTTCAACTCTAATCATCAAATGATACTGTGACTTAATCTGTGACTTAATCATTAGAACTTGTCCTTTTTTCATAGTTACAATGGGCATGTGGCGTAGTTGGTAGCGCGCTCCCTTAGCATGGGAGAGGTCTTCGGTTCGACTCCGGACTTGTCCACTTCTTTTTGTTTTTACTTCTAACGGAGTACAATTGACTAACTTAGAAGATGAGCTACAGCTCTGCAGCTAAACGCAGTCAAGACAGGATGCGGTTAGATGGAAACTCCAAATGATTACGAGGAAGAACAACAGGGATCATCAGATGACTTCAACCTCCACTACGAACGCCCGGTCTTTCTCTACTCAGGTAGGAACGTCGTGAAAAAACCAAAGAAGGTGAAGAAAGTTCAGAGAACTAGTAGCAGACTAAGCAACAAGCCAGAATCTAAACACGTAACCCCAGCTCAACTGCTGTTAGTTAAAAAGTGTCAAGAATCGTCTCAAACTGCGCGAAAAGGCTCAAAAGGGCGTACGAAGAGCGACAACAGTGATAAGTATTACGAATATGGCGATTATGTGGATGGATACAGATTCGTGGGCACCAAGAAAGAGCTTTTAGATTTCGAGAGCTCGAAAATTCACAATCTGAAACAAAGGTTCAGCCCAGTAAATCCGAACGCTTTTGATCAACTAAGAGCGCCTGAAATGGAGCACTTTACTACATGTGAATACATAGAACAATACTGGAGTCAAGACAAAGAACTTTCTGCGCAAAAATTCCCCCTTCTTGGGAACACCGTTCGAATCGATGATATCACGCGGGCCGGTGTAGAGCAGTTTTACCTCCGGAGCTGCTCACAGATGGGCTTCGATCTCGTCACGGTCCTGAAGGGCGAAAGGCTTAGATGGCACCCGGACAGGCTCATAGGTAAACTAACCCCCGAGGACGAGCTAACGCTGAAGAAGATCACAAAACTTTTCCAGATCATCAATGACCTTTGGGAGTCTCAAAAATGTACGTAGCAGTCTATATAGCGATAAACACATCAGCCGTCCTGAGGCGTCGATGCTACATCCTCTTCACTCTCCACTTTCCTTTTCTTGAGCGATGGTGCCTCTTCATCGTCCTCGTCTATCTCCGGAGCGTCCTCGTCCTCGCCAGCGTGTTGGTCTGCCGCATCTATGGCCTCCTCAGCTGCCTCCTCATCTTCATCTTCAGCTTCTTGGGCCTCCAGTTCTCTAGCCTCACCCTCTTCCTCCGCCTCTTCCTCAGCCTGGTCGTCTTCTTCGCCGTCCTCCTCCTCCTCGTCCTGTTCTTCTTCTTCCTCTTCCTCTTCCTCCTCCTCCTCCTCTTCAGCCTCATCGTCGACCCCAGGCTGCTCTGGAGGGTACATCTCGCTCTCGTTCTCGTTGTCCCACACGATGTTAAACCTCGTCACCCGCGGCTTCTCCGCCAGGATGTTCCTCACCACATGTTCGACCTGAACCTTCGCCGGCGGATTCTCCCGCAACTCTTCACTGTCGTACTCGTTGTTCACATAGTAGCCGACTCTCACAAACTCCCGTCCGTCGTATGAGCAACTCAGCAGGATCACCGTTACACTCACCAGCTCGCTCGCCGGGATCAGCTCTGCAGACGGTGGGTCTGCCGCGAAAACAAACTTGTTCACGCCTACCGGCACAGGACCCACTAGGATTGAATCCAACTCCTGATCGTGCTCTAGCGACCGCGAAGACCCCACGTACGTCAATTTCCACTCCAGATCATGTTTCAACGGCTCCAAGCACTCAAAAGTGATTTCAAACTCGTAAGCACTTGAGAAGTTTGCCGGATTATTAAGCACTTTGATCCCCAGCAGCGACACTATCGACATCTTTGCCTGCTTCTCCCCTTCAGTGTCGTAACCTCTTAACGTGTTGGATTTTTTCACTACGCGATCGATCGCATCGCCTTGTAGACACTACAAAATAACTATACTAGCTGCGCTAGCAATTTTAAGAAGATAGCTGCCGACTTCTACCTCGCTGATCTCGGTATTCAATTAGGAACCGGCACACTAGTGAAGAAACACGTAGTTCAAGTCACCAGCAGTCTTTTTCGACGACTACCTCGTTGCGCACCCTAACAAGCGCCACCATGGCCAGCTACCCATTGAAATACGTCGTACTGACGTGCTGTAAGCGCCGTCGGGCATCTGTGGTTCAAAAGCAGCAACCAGACGGTTACACGCAGCTCGCATAAACACCCATACACCACGTCGAAAACGACGCGCGGTTTGACGCACAAACATGCGTTGCGAAAAACTCCGCCCGCGCCGACTCCGCGACCACTGGCACAAGGCCCGAATCCAGCACCGCTCTCAGCACGCGCGCGCACCGATCACTCCCACCACTTCCACAACCGCATCCCAACAGTCAGCTGCCTGCCGCCGCCCTCTGCTCCCAGGAGCCTAGACAGGTAACATCGCCAACGATTTCTCGTCTAAAACGACTAATCTACCTCAATAAAAGTACACACACGTACAGAACGACATAGTACTACCCTATCGGGTAATCGTAAACAGGCTACCGATGTGTCTCTCGAAGACGAAAATTTTAAAGTAGATTTAGATCTCGTCGTGTTTCATGGGGTTTCACTCGTGTTCAATTCGTGTTTCGATTCTTGGAGTCTTGAGTATCGTGTAACAGTTTGCATAGTGCGTTTTTTGGCATATAAGTGTCTTTCAGATTATCAGTTCGTTGTCACCGTATCTATCGATCCAGTTCGTTAGTGCTTTCTTTCATTTAGTTGATCAACGACCATTCCAACTTTTAGTCCTTCCTTTACAATTGCTTTGCTGATGAAGTTGAGTTTACTTTTGCTATCATCTACCGTGATAGCTGCTCCTGCGGTTCACCATAAGGATCGTCACAACGATAAGAGAGACATGGTGGTGGTCACGCAGTACGTCGACCAACAGGGCAACGCTGTAGCCCATCCTGCTGCTCAGACCACTTTGAGCTCGCAGCCCGTCGCCACAAGTCCTGCAGCTGTTGCTGTGTCCAGCGCTGCTGCGGCCTCTTCCGCCGCTGACTCTTTGCCTGCCAGCTCCAGTTCTGCTCCCGGCTCGTCTGCTCCGGCGGCCTCATCCCCTGTAGCCAGTTCATCCGGCTCTCATTCCTCGTCTGGCGGTGTCCACGGTGATTTGGCAGACTTTTCCGGTCCAGACTCCGAGTTCCAGGACGGTACCATTCCTTGTAGCCAGTTCCCAAGCGGCCAAGGTGTCGTCAAGCTAGACTGGGTTGGCCTTGACGGTTGGGCCTCGATCATGGACTTGGACGGTAAGACTGCCTCCACCTGTCAGGACGGTTTCTACTGTTCTTACGCTTGTCAAGCCGGTATGTCCAAGACTCAGTGGCCTTCAAACCAGCCTTCCGACGGTAGAACTGTCGGTGGTCTACAATGTAAGAACGGATTTTTGTACCGTGCAAACCCAAGCTCCAAATACCTATGTGAATGGGACCAAAACTCTGCATCCGCTGTCAACAAGAAATCCGAGTCAATCTGCATGTGCAGAACCGATTACCCAGGATCCGAGAACATGGTGGTTCCAACTGTGGTCGGTGCAGGCAGCTCCAAGCCCGTATCTGTCGTGAAGGAGGATTCTTACTACCAATGGCAGGGAAAGAAGACTTCAACTCAGTACTACGTCAACAACGCTGGTGTGTCTGTTGAAGATGGTTGTATTTGGGGTGAGGCCGGTTCCGGTATCGGAAACTGGGCTCCAGTGGTTCTTGGCGCCGGCTACACTAACGGTATCACTTACTTGTCCATCATTCCAAACCCAAACAACAATACCCCACCAAACTACAACATCAAGATTGTCGCCGACGAAGGTTCCACCATCAATGGTGACTGTAAGTTGGAGAATGGTGTATACACCGGTTCTGGATCCGATGGTTGTACTGTCTCCGTCACCTCGGGCTCTGCCTCGTTTGTCTTTTACTAGACAGTTCATCTCCTTCGTGGACTTTGTTTTCAATCTGCGTTTGTCGTCACTGAACTCATATACACTCGCTTCCTCATCGAGATTCAGTTCTGACTTCATGATATCCATTCGTTCGTTTTTCGTATTTGGTTTAGAATATCCATGATGATACCCTAGTAGTTCAATCAATACATTGTTACTATCTATTCTATAAAAGATCATTTAACGTCTCCATGTTGAGACTCTTCCTCTGGTGGAGAGACAAACGCACCGGCTAGCGCAAGTGCCGGTTCATCAACGTTGTGATGCGAGTAGGAAAGCACACCAATACCACCTGCGTCTAGCAAGAAATTAGGGTTGTAGTCCAGATACTTGTACCTCTTCAGCGCCACATATGGAACGGTTTCATCCTCATATGTCTTCAATTGGGCCCTCTCGTGCTCGGTCTCGCAGGCCTTTTCTTTGGTGGGCATAAACCATAACCCAGCAAAGTAACGCAAAGCGTGTCCATGAGCGAAAACCATGATATCAGAAGCGATTCCTTTGGCCTGATGTTCCCTGTGCAAGTTTTGGATTCTAGCGATGGCTCTGGACAATCTTAGACCAATTTCTTGCGTAGTCTCACCGTTTTCGCAACCATCTCTCCAGATATTCCATGGCTGTTCCTTATCCAAACCTCTAGATTTTCTCAGTTCAATGATCTCCTGGGTCAACAAACCCTCGTAATCACCGTACTCCCACTCTCTCAGGTCTTCATCCACCACGACACGGATCTTCGATCTCTGCTCTTCGGTCAATGGCTCCAACATTAATCTGACAGTTTGTCTTGCTCTCTGTCTTGGAGAAGTGAACACATAGGTGATACAGTCGGGATCAATAAATTTATTAGAGTATACAGATGCTGCAGTCCTTTTCATTTGTCCAACACCGTACTCAGTAAGTGGCAGGTCGGTCAAACCAGTATACTGACCGGACTTTGACCATTCAGTCTGGCCGTGTCTCACAATAATGCATCTAGGAACTGGAGTTTTACCCATCTTGACTCAATGGCTTCGTTTTGTAGATCTCATGTAGATCAATGTCGCAACTAGTCGAACTTTTCACTTTAAATGCCTGGAAAGCGGTCAACAGTACTTCCGGATTTTAACCAAGAATGGCCATAATACCGCAATACGCCACAATGGTTCTTCAATAATCAGCAGCTCCAATCACTCAACGCCTAATTGCCTCTTGATCTCTTGTATCCATCCGTCTTGTAAGCGTCTTGCGACGGATGAGATAGGCAGAGTGAGCAAAAGCTCAGTTCCAGTACTTTATGGCCATGATTGAGCACAAATGACAAGGTCGTGGCCTATCAACTGGACGCTTTGAGTTGTCCAATTGTTAGCTTTAACCTTGTTCTTCTCAGATGCGTACTTGAAAAGTTAGCTCTCTAACACTACTCAGAACAACAGGCAAGGGCTACGGGACAATGCGGCAGTCGGGCTTTCTGAAGTTGGTACTGGCCATTACAATCGCTGCCACCTTTGCATTGTTTCGAATCGGTACTGGTAATCTAGTTGCTGGGCGTGATACTGTCCAGCTTGCGAGAAGATCAGAAATACAAAGAATACCTAACAAGGATGCAAGCTTGTCAATTCCGTTTTTAGATAAGATCAGCAAGTACTGGTATGTGGGAGGAGCAGCTGAGATTCGGAACACGGCGTTTGTAAGGCTTACGAGGGCGGGATCAGTGGATCAACATGGCCTGATCCTATCGAATGGTCTGGGCGACAATACAATTGACAATTTCGAGACCGTAGTAAAGTTTAGAGTGTCACCTAAGACAGGCAGCACTAGTTCGTCACTTATGGGGGATGGGATCGCCATTGTTATAACGCCGGAGAAGGATTTTCTGATGCAAGACTTGCTCTCTTCATATGCCAGAAGGCAATATCACATTAACTCCGGAGGAATTGTTGCTGGAGACACAGGAATGATGGGTCTTCCGAGGAATCTGCCTGGTTTGGCGTTAATTATCGACACTCACAAGAATTATCGAAAGGTCCCTGGCGCCGTGCCCTTTTTAGATGTTTTAATCAATACCGAACCGGCCAAGCAGGAGTATGACCCAGAAACTGATGGTGAGATGTCTGCTGCAATAAAGCTCAACGAGAAAAAGATTCGATTGAAGAGATCTCTGCTGGCGGGCGACATAGTGCAGTTAAGGCTGATTTATCTCGAGAGTGAGAACTTCTTAAAGATCGATGTTCAGTACGCTAAAGAAGGTGATTACTGGATTGAGTTGATACGTACACATCTTACCACAGCGCTTCCGAGAAACTCCGAGAGCAATCAACGGTACATCGGAATCAGTGCTTCAACTGGTCAAGTGTCCCAAACAGTAGATATACTTGGAATAGAAACAAACGAATTCCATTTAAAGGATGAAGATGATTCATCAAAAGAATTTCTAAGAGAAATGGAGCTTTATTTTCTTCAGGAATTTGACGATAAATATGCATTAGAAGAGGACGACTATCAAAGATGGAAGATGTCGAACTCTCGTCCACGTTATGAAGTTAAAGAGGAAACAACTACAAAATCAGAGAAAAAGCACAACTCATTCATTAAAAGTTTTACAAGTTTTTTTATCATACTTGTTTGCATTTACTTGGCCTCAATCTACATAAGGATCTGCATCAAACATTACCTGAATGCAAGAAGACGTGCAATGAGAAATTCAAGAGAGCTTCCCCTGTGAGGATTTGATGATGGGGAGTACACAGCTTATTCCTTCTTGGGAGACTCGACATGGAATTGTACGCCCCATAGTTCTCTTTCGAAACCAAATAGGCCACCCAACACTTTACTTTCTTTGATGTTGCTGGTGGCAATCCGTGAAAATCCTTTAGATTTCAAAGTAGTCTTCATGTGATGATCAAAAGAATAGACATTGACTAAAACTTTCATCGATTCACCTAATTTGTGATCTTTAGCTATGGCTTTTGTACGTATCATGGACCAATCCAGAAGATCTTCTAAGATACCACTCGTACGATAAACCTTTCTGCAACCAACCGTGGATATACTCATGACCAATGAGTTGTCAGTGGTCAAGGTCTTATCCTCGCTCAGCGAAACGACAGCAATTGGAGTCTGTCTGTAGACAATGACATATGAATTGTCAGCCTGAGGTTCTTTCGTACCTTCCTTGCTCTCCAGGACATATTCTCTCAAGTTCAAACCGAAGTATGACAAGCCGAAATTGGCAGTGGCTTCACTGATCTTGCTTTTGAAGAAAATCTCAGAGATTCTAGAGTAAGTTGTCAACAAACATAGGAAGGCCACAGCTAACAGTCCTATTGAAGAACCCAACGAATATCTGTTCAAGATCAAAAATTGATAAACAATGGCGCCAGCAGATGCGGAACTCAAACTTCTTGGCAAAATTACTCTGGGACCAAGATAAATTGCCAACGCGAGCACGAGAACCACCTTGGTAATCGCGTGATGGATCATGGCTTTATTAGCGAGCGATTGCTGCTGCTTGATAAAATCAATCGACAGGTTCAAAGAAGCTGTAGCCAATTCCGGTTTCAATGCAGTGCCATAGATAGTTGGTGGAGCCTCCACATTGATTGGCTCATCAAGCGAAGCATCTAGCTGCTGGACAGGGTTTCTCTTCGTAACACGATCTTTGTCAGCCATATTGAACTAGGAGACTGAATGGGTCAAAAGCAGTGGTCTTTTGCTTGAAGAACTTTCAACACCTTGTCTTGTACTGGGCTCTTTTTCAGCGTTGACTCGTCGAACAACCACCACAACAGCCACGTGGTAACTGCCCATCGACGATTGAATTGGTGATGAGGGCCATCCGAATCGTCAATTCCACCGCTACTTGATAGTCGAGCAGGAATTGACCGTATCGGTGCTTGGGTCCCTCTGTATCTGCGTATGGCGCATGCTGCTTGGCCGCGAACTGTGTGCCTGGTGGTGAAGGTGGTGATGGTGGTACTGCTGGGCCGGAGTAGGCGTTGAGGGCCCCAGCGAGGAGTTGCTACTGGCTGGTGCCGTAATAGAAGATGCTCTTGTTCTATCCATGATGCTGGCCGGCGGTATGGCCATCGTACTGGAATTAGTCTCTACAGTTCTGCCCGAGACCACAGTGGCTCTTGTCGATTGTATAGAGTAGGAATCTGAGAAGGTAGAAGACTTCACCGATGAAGAGCACATCGAGAACAACGGTGTGATACTGACGTTATCGGTAGGTTCTTGTTCACACTCGCGATCGATTGACCTGGGCTCGGATCGAGCTCTGACAGGGTCAGAGTCCCACAGTACCCTCATAGACACATCGTCATCATCGTTCTGCGACTTAGGCGACGTAATTGACGAAATTGACGGGTGAGAATCAGTGTCATCTGCCGTACCCGAATCCGGAGTTAAATTATTCCTTGTGGAGGCATCCTTTGCCGGCTGAATAATCCTCTTGACCCATCCTGAAAGCTTCTTCTTGCGACCTTGGAACGTATGGTCGTGCTCAGACATCACACAGATCTCTGCCTCTTTCAAACTGTGTTTCCTTTGTGGCCGTAGGACCACTTTTATTATGCAACTGATGCGCGTAACCTAGCAAGAATGTAGTTTTATTGATACTGTATATGAACGACATAAGGAAGGGCTTAAACTATATAATGGTGGTTCAACCGAGTGTCCAGCGGAGTGTCCCGACCCGGGATTGTTAGCAACGTAAATGGGCAGGCTTATTTGAGCGTGTTTCCGAGAGAATCGACTTTTTCATCCACAGCTTGACCGATGGTCTCCTTCTTGTTCTCGATGGCCTCCTTGACCCCTTTAGCCTCCTTCTCGAGCTCTGATCTGTTCGATTTCAAATTCTCCAGAGTCAAGTTCTTGAGATCGATACCGGTGCTTACGATGGCACGAGGTACACTTTCGGACTTGCTCAAATTGCTCTCGTAGGTGGCAGAGACGGTCTTGTAAGTCTCCATGGCCTGGGCACGTGTGGGCCTGGCAATGCTACTCAACTGAGCCTTGGTGGGCTCAATGTACTCGGAGTTTAGCTTGTCCGCGGTGGGCTTGACCAACGTCTCGTACTTTTCTCTTGCAAAATCAGCAGTAGGACCAAGGTAGTCCGATTGCAGCTTTTCCTGCAAGTCCTTAGAGATGCTCTTAGTGGTGCTAGTCAGCTGAGACACGTGAGGCAGACTCTCATCGCTGGCCGTGGTCTCTCTAACCTTATCCTGCACACTGAGTCTAAAAGGCTGTACGACAAACTGATTCAACAGGATGTTCGACACGTTCGCCACGTAATCGATCCAGAAATAGACCAACCAGAACCCTGGTTTCTGAGCATGGGCACTCCAGCCCTCAACAAATGCATCCACCCCTTCTCTGAACAACAACACGTTCACCAGCTCGTCCAGCTTCAAACTAAACCCACTCACTGAGTTGTACATAACCTTAACGAACTTGGGCGAGTTCTCTGAGTCTACTAAAGTGTGCTTGACCTTCATCGTAGCCAGGATAAACACCGATAACACCTGCGATACCACAGGTAGCGAAACAGCCTGGTTTAGCGTCTTAGACACCAAAGGGTACTTGTATAGATGGTTCAAGGTAGGCGAATTGCGAGCAAACTTGTCGGTAGTGTCCTTGTTGACCACGACTTTAACGTTAGAACCTGCCATCCTGCTTCTATCCAACTATTAACACAGCAAATGCAGCCTTATCCCTGAGCAACATGAGGCCACAACAGCTAGAACCCCAGGCCCTTTATATAGACGTGGCTGCGATGCCCCCTTGCAAGAGCTAGTGGCACATGCAGCGCAACATTCTCAGTGAGAGCCACGCGTGGTGATTGGGTTCGTCCACGAGGACTGCCGATAAGATGCCCAGGTGACGGCCAGTCCAAAAGGTCGATGGCAGTGCCAGTGGCGTGATCTTCAGCTGATGCCTGTTGGCGATGGGTCTTCGGGTAGGCGATGGTTATCACCGAAGCTCTTGCACAAGCATGTCTTGGGTCTCTCTTGGGTCTCTCTTGGGTTTCGATGCGCAAACACTTGCTTGACGAGCCATCAACCTCCTACGGCTACCTTGTATTCTGGTGTGTGCTGTCGGGACTGCCAGACGCAATTGCTAAACAATTTCGAATTCAAGTGTTATATAACGTTATCTGCAAATGATTACGATTGTTTGCATTCTGGAGGAGCCTCCTTCTTAGCAAAATCGTCGGGTTCTTCCTCATCGTCATCGTCTTCGTCGCCGTCGTCTTCTTCGTCTTCGTCTTCTTCTTCTTCGTCGTCTTCGAACGCTTCGTCCTCGGCTAGTCCGTTGTCAAACTCAAATTCCAAGGCGGCACCGGTGAACCAGTCGATGGCTCTTGGAACTAGTTTGTCCTTGAGTTGTTCGCCGATGGAGTAGTCCAACGCAAGCCTCTCTTCCAGTTCCTGTAATTCGTCTTCATCTTGTTCTTCGTCCTGGTCGTCTTCGTCGTCGTCCTGTGCGGTCTTTTCCTTGGTTGGGACCTTTGGAGGATCGAAGAAATTGAAGAAAGAGTCAACCGGAGTGATCTTTTCGATGGTTCTTACTTGCTTGGTGGCTTTGTTTCTCTGTTTCCTCATCTCGACAGAGATCGTGGCGTTGGATTCGTTGTCTACCCATTGAATCTCTTCGCCCTCGGCGTGATCGTAGATGAAGTCTCCGGAGTAGCCAAGCTCGTTTTGGTAGAAATAGGTTTTGGTCAAAGTCTTGTTCTTGAAGAATGGGGTGTCTTCGTCAAAGACAAAGATCAATTTGAAGCCGGGTCTGCCGTCGCTGAGATATTCAAGCTTGATGTCCATGAGGAAGTCAAGCACTTCTGCGTCACGATCCGTGATCGTATCGGAGACAACAGGTAGATTTTCCAGTGCTGTCAACCAGAAAGAAGGGATACCCTTTATATCTTCTTCTTCTTCCTCATCGTTCTTTGGTTTTTCCTCGGCTTCAGCTTCCTCTTCTCCATCTTCAAAAGCAAGCTCCTTGCCTTTGCTAACCTCTTCCCTGGTGGGTTCCTCTCGACCGCTCACTATCTTGTAACGACGCTCGTGCAGTGGTGAGTACTTGCTTAAATATTTCTGTTCCAACTCGAACATTTCAACCTGGAAGTCCTTTTCCAGGGCAAAAAGATCATGCTGAATCTTTTTCAACCCGTAGACTCTCTCCTTCACGTTCTCTGGCAACTGTCCAACGTATCCACTATCTTGTCCCACCAGAGAACCCAGTTTGTCCTGGATGCTTTGCAACAAGAATGGCTGTTTAGACAGCGCGCTCTGTATATCCTCCTCGCTAATAGTCTGTGGAATAGCCTCACCTTTTCCAGAGGCTCCACCAGCACCATTGTCAGCCTTCAAAGGATTTCCATTCTTGAGGAAACTGCCGGTTAACACGCTGGCCGGTGTGTTGTGAGGAGTAGGAGCATTGTCGATCTTCATCGAAGACTTCGGATTCGTTTTGATAGGAGCAGACATCACGCTGGAATCTGGCGATCTTGTAACTGGGAGCCTTCAGAGTTGATGGTCGTTTGCCCCAATGTATAATGTGAATATTTTCCACTTTTTTTGTTGAAAAATATAGGAGCCACGAACAAAGAGTCAAGATGTAGGGCTTCAGTCTATAAAGAAGGGCGATCTCAGCTCAATGCTATCGGAACCTGTGTAAAATCAAGACTTTACTGGAAAGCCAGGTCTTTTGAGACCGATTCGTAGCTTTTAGCCCGGAAACGCGAAGAACACTGGGTCATTGCCAGTGGGTGGCAGCCAATGACAGTGATAAGCTCTACAGTCCCACCATGGCTTAGCTGGGTCAAGAGAACGGTCTTGTAGGGCATTCTTTTAGTATGTAGTTGATGCGTTTACTTCTAAGGTCGCCATATCGGACGGTCAGCTTAAAAACTCGACCTCCGTAGCACCATAACTTAGGAAGATATTGCCCAGACAACCCGAAGAAGCTAACTGATAAGTTCAAAATGGTCAAGCCAATCATTGCCCCAAGTATCCTAGCTTCTGATTTTGCTAACTTGGGCTGCGAATGTCACAGAGTGATCAACGCCGGTGCCGACTGGTTACACATCGATGTTATGGATGGTCACTTCGTGCCCAACATCACTTTGGGACAACCAATTGTCACATCTCTACGTCGCTCTGTGCCAAGACCTGATGACTCTTCGAACATTGAAAAGAAGCCAACTGCATTCTTTGATTGCCACATGATGGTCGAGAACCCTGAGAAGTGGGTCGAGGATTTCGTCAAATGTGGAGCGGATCAGTTTACTTTCCACTACGAGGCCACCAAGGACCCATTAGCTCTGGTAAAGCTCATCAAGAAACACGGCTGCAGAGCCGCGTGTGCCATCAAACCGGGAACCCCAGTGGAGGTGCTGTATGAATTGGGACCACACTTGGATATGGCTCTGGTTATGACTGTTGAGCCTGGATTCGGTGGCCAGAAATTCATGATCGAGATGATGCCAAAAGTCGAGAAATTGAGAGAGAGATTCCCCAACTTGGACATCCAAGTGGATGGTGGTCTTGGTAGGGAAACAATTCCACACGCAGCCAAAGCCGGTGCCAACGTCATTGTCGCTGGTACTAGTGTGTTCACCGCCTCCGACCCAGCAGACTTGATCCAGTTCATGAAGGGAGAGGTGAGTGGTAACTTGGAGTCGAAAGGTCTCCTAACTTAATGTACAGAATAACTTATATATTTAACTAGAATACAGCTTAGCAAAAGACTGGTCCTCCCAAAGTGGTTCCTTGGCCATTGTTCAATACTAGACCCTGGCTCGAAGAGTCGTCGAGCACTTTCCAGAGAGCATCCTTCATCTTGGTCAAGGCGCTCTTTTTCTCCTCTTTTTTCTGCAACTTGATGTTAGTCTGGACATCCACGTCCATTTCATCATCGTTGTCGGCTTTATCTTGGAGTTCAGCTAGCAGTTTCCTTTGCTCAGCATATTTTATGTTTCTTTCAATCTTTTTAGCTCTCTTCTTCGACAAAGTTTTAGTGGTTAGCGGTTGATTACTGCTTGTCTTACCTTCCTTCTCCTGGAAGTACAATTCCAATGGGACAGACTTGAGTTGTCCAGACTCCGAGTTTTCACTGGATCTTGCTGGCTTCAACAGACCAGCTCTTTCACGCTGGTCTCTTTTCCTGGCAAGTGACTGGGTCTTGCGGTTGAGGTTGACAGTCAATTTAGGCCTATTTATTGAGTTCTTGGAGGGCATACTGGCTGATTATTACCTTTCTTTGAGATTGAAGATAAGTTGAGATGAGATGAGATGAGATGTATTTATCGATCTGAAAAATTTTCCCAGTCGCTAACATGACAGAGAAACAAAACCTGACACGACTAGTAAAAGGATCGATTATGAAGCTTTGTAATAGCCAAGAACATTCCTACGAATTGTTCCAACAGGAAGACCTTTGAACTGCGATTTTTCCAGGTCAAAATCGCAAATTTCCCACCAGAAAAGCGATTAATTGCGCAAAAAAAATGCTAATTACTTCCTAAGCTTTGAATATCTTCTTTCATGGTTCAAATAGCTTCAAACCGCTCTTTGTTCATGTTTTATTGATCACTTTTATAGTTGTTCGGGCCTATCCCTGTCTAAGGCTTGTCGCGTCGTCTGTGGCCAAGTTGTGCTATCTGGCCAAGGTAGTGTTCAGGACTTTATGAGTTCACGATCTACAGGCTGATTGAGCAGGAAGAGAGTGCTTTGCAAGATGGCAGAACGTAGATCAACCGAAGCTGATGACGTCTTTGAATTCCTAGAGTCGCTGCCTCAAACAGGGAAAGGTGGGTCTGAGAAGGCCAAGGCCAGTAAGAAAATTGCTGAAGGGAAGAACAAGAGTAAGAACGACGATGATATTATGGATTTCCTGGATGAATTGGAGAAAAGTAACTTGAGTCTGAACAAGAAAAGCCAGGATGCTGAGAAATTGGAGAAGGAGAAGAAAGAACCAGCAAAGGAGAAAGTTGTGGAGCAGCCCAAGCAGGAAGAAGCTCAACAAGGGGCTCAGGAGGAATTGCAAGAAGAGAACGAGCGTGAGGAGCAGTCTGAGGAGCCTCTTAAAGATCCAATCACCTCTATTTCCAAGTGGTGGTCCACCTCCGGTTCGGCCACTGTGTCCAATTTTTGGAACAAGACTACTGAGCAGGCTTCGAGCATCACGACGAAATTGACTCAGGAGCAGTTAGATCTGTCGTCGAAGCTGAGCGCGGGCGCTATTACCGAGCTCGCCAGGAACTTGCAAAAGATGGTTGCTGGTGAGACCGATGAGGTACTACGAATCCACTTGGTCCACGATCTGGTCAATTTCTCACAACTGCAGTATAACGTTGAGCAAAAGTTCGACCAAGTATTAAGTTCGCAGGTGCAGGGTGGTATAAGGATATTTGTCGACCAATGGGGACACCCACATAAGTCTGGCTCCGGAAAAGATGACAGCCTAACTAGGACCACGACACAACATAAGCTCAACATCTTCAGTGGCAAGATAGCAGATGGTGAGAAGCTGGCGTTCGCTAACCTGGACAATGCCATCAAACTCTTCGACAAGGCGCATGAGGAATACATGAAGCAACAGAAAGAGTCACAAGATCACTCGGAGGATGATAGCAATGCTAAAGATAGAATCAGCGACATATTCATGTCAATCCTGCCAATTGCGGTTCCCGGCAACCACGCCAAGGCAGCTGGCGATATCATCACCACCGACGCCGTCCACGCAGGCAACTTCAGCTTCACCATCATTCTCAAGGACATCAGCAACGATGTCTCAACCATCACCAGATCCCAAGGTTTCCCCATGAAGTGGGTCGGTTGGCTTGAAGGAGAATCTGACTGGAAACCAAAACGTGAATGGGAGACATCCAAGAGTGCTAATGACGAAGACGAAGACGATGAGGAGATTGTCGATCCAGGCGACTGGGTCCGCGAGTGGATCGAAGACGGTCTTACCCTCTCGCTGGGCGTCGTTGCTCAAAACTATGTAATCGAAAGAATGGGATTTTAAACGCCGTCACCTACATAACCTAACCACTAAATACACAAATGTTCAATCGGATCCGCCATGAGGCTCCAAAAGCTCATTGATGCTCTTCAAGTCGTTTCCCATCATTTTCTTCTCCCAGTCCACCCACAATGGGTGTTTTCCACTCCAGTAGCCCTTACTGACACAATCCTTCAACTCCGAATGGAAGATTGAATCGTAACTCTTCAACGCCAGCACTTCGCTCAATTTTGGGATTTGCGCTTGTAGAAGCCCAGGATCAATGCTATTCATGTATTTGAGCTGATCCAATGTGGGGAACTTTGTGTCTAGTTCAACGTTATATTTCTCACTCGCATCGCACTTAAGCACCTGTAAAATCGACTCGGTGGCCCTATTGGTCTCCAAATTGTGGGTAAACAGCGATATGACTTTGGGCTGATGTTGTAAAGTCTTGAGCATTGACATAGTCGCTGGAAACTGATCTTTAGGCAGCTGTTCAAGATGGCAATTGCTACTTCGAGGGCATCCCTCGAATTTGATAGGTATTATCTTGTCAGAAGGCGGGTAACGGGCCTATTTTTTCACCAAGTTTCAATTAAACCTCGAAGAATAGTAGACTTCTAACGAGTCAGTTCGGTAGTTGAAGGTGTCGGAAGCCCATTGACGTTGGATTAACACATTAGGATGTCCGATAGAGGCTCGACAGAGCCGATGCCACTTACTGGAAGGGCTGGAGATGAGTCGCCCGCTCCTGCACAACCGGTGACACAGGCGAAAAAGATAACAGAGGGTGAGGCTGACCTGTACTTGGACCAGTACAATTTCACGACTACGGCTGCAATTGTTGGGTCCGTGGACCGCAAGATCTTCGTGCTACTGCGTGACGGCCGGATGTTGTTTGGAGTGTTGCGTACTTTTGACCAATACGCGAACCTAATACTACAGCACTGTGTGGAGAGAATATATCTTACGGAGACGAACCAATATGCAGAAGAGACCCGCGGTCTATTCATGGTACGTGGTGAGAATGTGGTCATGCTGGGTGAAGTGGACATAGACAGAGAGGACAAACCTTTGGAGTCGATGGAACGCATACGCTTTCCTGAAGCTGCCAAGAGAAGAGCTAATGATGATGAGGCAAGATTCAAGAAGGAGAGCGCCAAGGGAAAGCAACTGGCTCGCTACGGTCTCCTGTACGATTTTCACAAGTCAGATATGTATTAGTAAATAGTATAATAAGCAGTGTCACGTGATTTTGAGCTACTGAAAAGTTTCGAGCATCTCATCTCATCAGATACTCGGCAATTGAGCACTACGTAAGCCGTTGTATTGACCATTCCCGCGCCCTGGAGCCTGTTGGATCAATGTCAGTGTTCTCAGAATACAAGGATCTCATAAAGGAGGGCGATTTAGTCTTGGTTTGGATTTCGAGAGATAATATTAAGCCTATTGTAGTCGACTCTAATGAAGTCTTCAACACAAGGTATGGGTCGTTTCCTCATAAGATGATGATCGATAAACCATACGGGTCGCAGATTGCGATAAGAACTAAGGGAAATAATAAGTTTGCGTTCATTCACGTTTTACAACCTACGCCAGAGCTTTGGACGCTGTCGCTACCGCACAGAACACAGGTCGTCTACACACCAGACTCGTCATTTATCATGCAAATGCTGAACTGTAGCCCCAGAACTAGGGCCATTGAAGCAGGAACTGGGTCAGGGTCTTTCTCACACGCTTTTGCCAGAACAGTCGGTCACCTTTACAGTTACGAGTTCCATGAGCCACGGTATCAGGAAGCTTTGAAAGAGTTCAAGGAACACGGACTCATCGATGTGGATAAAAACGTCACTATAACGCATCGAGATGTCTGTGCTAATGGATTCAGTATACGGAAAGGTGATGTTACGTCGCGTGAGTTTGCTGAGGAACAGCAAGTTGACGTCGGTGCTGATGTCATATTTCTAGATCTACCAGCTCCTTGGGATGCAATTCCTCACTTGGAGGAAGTGATAAGTAAGGATGAGAAGGTTGGCTTGTGTTGTTTTTCTCCTTGCATCGAACAAGTGGATAAGACTATTGAAGTACTGAATAAGTATGGTTGGACCGAATTGCAAATGGTCGAGATCCAAGGCAAACAGTATGAGAGTCGCCGACAAATGGTGAGAACTTTGGATGATGCCATCGAAAGACTGAGGGACGTCAAAAGACGTAAAACTGAAGGTTTGGAAAGACGCGAGAGAATGTGCGACAGTTTACTGAATGACCAGCCAGACGCTACAAGCGATGAAAAGAGGCCGGTGACTGAAAAAACAAAGTTCAATCCATTTGGAAAAGGTTCTCGTGTGAAGGAGGGGGACGCTAACTACAAATGGAAGCAGGTTACCAAGATTGAGCCCGAGATCAAGTCTCACACTTCATACCTGACCTTTGCGTTCAAAGTGGTCAAAACCACGCGAGATGAGGCGGCTGTGCAGAAGATTTTAGAGTCTATCGAAGATAAATAGGCGCTGCGCTTATGCTTGTCTCATCACCTCGGCTGTCGCCAACCGCTGCTCCAGTAGAGGCATATTGGTTCTAACTTCTTCAAGTATTGTATAATCTAAGTCAGCGACAATCAATTCCTCATTATTACTATTACTAGGCGACGCCGTTTCTGCAATGATTCGACCCCAGGGATCAATTATCATTGACTTTCCCCACGACATCCGTTCGTTACCGTCTTGCGAGGACACACCATCAACATTCGTGTTGTGCTTTCCGCTCTGAGCTGGCATGACAACAAAGCACTGCGTATCAACTGCTCGTGCCCGACCTAACAGTTCCCAGTGAGCTTCGCCAGTTTTCATGGTGAACGCACTGGGGAAGCATAGTATTTCAGCACCCTTCGAGCGAAGCTCTAAAGACTGCTCAGGAAATCTGATATCGTAGCATATAGCCATCCCAAGTTTTCCTACAGGTGAACTTACAATATCTGGGAATTTGTTACCTGGCTGCACCGATCTAGACTCCTTCATTATTGGCCCGTTCGATACATCAACATCAAATAAGTGCAATTTCTGATATGACTGAACGATATCACCCAGGTGATTTATGTACAGTAGAACGTTCTTCACCCTTTCTTCACCACTGGCAACTTCAGAAGCAGTAGGTGGTAGATGAACGCCGATTGCCACGTCGATCTTCTTCGAAGCCTTGGAACATAGAGCTTTGATTTCTGCTCTCAAACTTTCAACAAAACCTGGGCTTTTCTCAGCCAGCTCCTTGGAATGATCTGCATTTCTAGCAATATAATCTGTAGCCTCGGGGAAGAATATAACTCGAGCATCTTTATCAATAGCTCTTCTTATCAGAGACTTGACTATTTCTAGATTCCTATTCAAGCACGACGACGAGCATAATTGCCCAACGGCAATCCTTGACAAACCATCCATGGTTACCAACAAAACGACTGGCACTAGTAGTACTTATCACCAAAGCTTCGTATCCTTAGGTACCCTCTGTTCAATAAGGCGCGCGTTATAGTTTGAAGAGTGTAGCTTGATAATGAGATGACCAGCAGACAAGAAAACTAGAGGGCTTAGTATTCGATGATCTAGCCTTGAATCAGGACATGTTTTCACAGACTGGAAGTTTGGGGGAAGAAGGTCGCTTGCAGGACCAAGCTTTGACGCCATTACAGCCCCACACGATCTTACTAAAAGATGGAGAAACTGTCGCAACAATGTATCCAATACCTGCTAATCCAGATATGCTGCCGATGGGGCTGCTGGCGTTTCTACTAGATGAATTCAATATGGAAATAGAGAAAGGTGACAGTTTTCCTTACTACGAGACACTGTCACTCAAACAGTTCAAGGAAGCCTGGTTCCACCCTGACGGTCATATAGCGATCATGGTTCTGGGAGAGATACCAGAACTTGACTACAGTATGGAAAATGATTTGACAGACCTTGAGAATAACTACGGGACCGATATCGAGACGATGAGACAGACGTCACAGTATAAGAAGCGAAAGAAACGCCGAAATTTGAACTTGAGCATTCAGTGGGAGAAGCAATGTTTGGGAATATTCTCCTTGCAACCGGCGTACCCGGGTCGCTCTTCACACGTTGTTACAGGAACTTTTCTGGTCAACGCTGGTATTCGCGGTAAGAGAATAGGCCGTACCTTGATGGAAACCTTCATCGAATGGTCCAAGAGACTTGGCTTCACATCTTGCTATTTTCCCTTGATATATGGGACAAACGTTGGTATCAGACGGATCTTGGAGAGTCTAAATTTCAAGAGAATAGGCAAGTTACCTGAATCGGGGATTCTAAAAGGATTTGATGTG
Source organism: Torulaspora gathmanii (assembly GCA_030580195.1). Lineage (NCBI taxonomy): Eukaryota > Fungi > Ascomycota > Saccharomycetes > Saccharomycetales > Saccharomycetaceae > Torulaspora > Torulaspora gathmanii. The sequence continues at coordinate 175,275 of JAKTSM010000009.1, read as the reverse complement.
CCGGTTGATTCCTTCATATACGGGAAGGAGCTTACACATATTACAAAGAGCATAGACCTGTTACGAGATCCTCAAAAGACAAACGATATTGCCAAGTACGAACGACTCAAATTCTACTTGGAAACGGGAAAGTATCCTGCCAACTGTGATAGAAACGAAAAGGCACGTCTACGAGTTAGTTCTAGGACCCACTCTGTTTTAAACGGTAAGCTTATGACCAGGGGACGAGAAATAGTGTTTGAACCTGACAAGCAGCGCCAGATCGCCATGGAGATGCATGCTGTGGAGCACCAAGGGATAAACAAGATAACCACACGAATTGTAGAGAGATATCATTGGAAGGGCATCAAAAACACAGTTTCAGAAGTGATCGCCCAGTGCCACCGATGCAAACTGCGCCACCAGGATGGCGTTGGCGTGATTGTCAAACCCAACAAGCCCGCGAAGCAAGCGCACATGTTCGCTGCTCATAGCGAGAACATGCAAGACGACATTGATCATTCCGCGCAGCTTTCCAGAATGGCAGCCGTTGTGGTGGGATCACTACAGGCCGACGTCGAGGGCCACGAATCCGCCAAAGAGTCAACACCTCCAGACACAGAAGATGGCCAGGAGGACGAAACACCACAAATCAGTGGCATCGATTTCGACAAGCTAGAAAAGTCCCACGAGCGACTAATGCAGCCAATGCTCAGCACCGAGCAATCGATGAACGCCTTCAACCGTTTCATGGAGGAAGAACATCGACGTAAGAGGCACAAGTTCAACGGCAACACCGCACCTACCATCGACGACAACGACACAGACAACTTACAGCAAGAAAACCCAGATACCGTCCCCGTGCTGGACAAGAACGACCAGAATCTGATGGAGGATGCCATTCTCGGGCTGCAAGAGAACGTCATGGCTGCCGTAGAGCTAGTCCGCAAAGAAAAACCGCCTTCCGACAGCGTATCGCCCAGCGCAGACGACGGCGAAGCCAGCGATAACGTCTTCTACTGATCTGCTGCGGCTGCAACGTGTGACCTGTAAATTCTTATGTATGCCACGGAATAACCAACTTCAAAGAGCTCGCCCGAGCTGCCTCGGCACAACAAACCGACCAAGCCTCGCACGTACGAGGAGCAGTACTTCCACTCACCCCATGATCTTCGTCTTCAAGCAAATCAGGGATATTTTCGCCAAGTCTCATAGCACCCTGCAGCAGATTCAGTTGTCTCGCAGAGCATTTTTCCAACTCCTGGGATACTTGGCAAGCTGTGCTGTAATCTCGCTCGCTTCGCAGTCTAAACTGCTGCATTAACCAAGCCCATCGACCAAAATCGATCTTTCCCCGTACCACCCAATCTCAACACGGCCCAGGCATTGCCAAGCCTGTTGTTTTTCACTTCTACAAGACCCAAGAAACCCATAAGAAATACAGCCAATTGGTGGCTGCGCCCACCACGCATACACATACTACTCGAACGGTGACTTAACCGATCTATATAACGACTTTATAATGTCCATCAAACTCCAGAAGACTAAAGCCAGCGTTAGGAATAGACCCGTATCAATTGATCTCACCTATAGGGCTTCATTCTTTTTTTTATCGTATCCTTCCTTACTTCCTTGCATCTAAAAGACAAAGGCCAAGGGAAGAAGTGCCGGAGCGGTTTGATTGCTGGGTCGATATCAGCGATAGGATTGGGCTTGGCGGTTTATATACTGCGAGTTTTCGGAGCAGAATTGCGGCTGTGGAGAGCAAATCAGGAGAGTTGGAAGTTATGAACGAACAGTTTTCCGAATTGACGTTGAATCAGGAGAGTAGCAACGATGGAGAGCAGTGTGAATTGAACGTGGCGAGTAGTAGTGTGCAGATCTCTGGTGGATCTGGTGTAAAAGGTGCCGGATCAGGGTCGTCGTCGCATTACAACAACATCAATGCTAACTTGCATGCGCGTGTGAAGGCATTTCAGGAGCAAAGAGCGTTGAAAAGGTCTGGTAGCGTTGGGAGTAATAAGGGAGAAGCTGAGACGGTGGTACGGGCAAAGAGCAATCAGAATATGCAACAGATCGTTAACAAACCGTTACCTCCATTGCCTCCAAACCCGGTGGCGGAAGAAGATTGCGAAGAGACGGAACGCGGGGGACAGGGTATTGCAGCAGGTCGGAATGTGCCGGTGGTTCCAGGGTTGTTGAAGCCTCAATATGATGGAAAGAGTAGTGGTTTGGCGACTGGTCAACAGGCAGATAATGCTCCCGAAAATATGAATCAGTTCAACCCCAATAGGAAGGCTCCCAGACGACCTCCCCCAGCTAGGAATGTGAGTCAGGGCGTGAACAGCAAGCCTGCTCAGGGCCTGAGCGCTCGGAGAGGATTGCAGTTACCCATGGGTGCGATGTCGCTGAGGTTGCCTCCCAAGGCAGACAAACAGGCACCATCGCATACATCTCAGGAATTTGCGTCGGCGCCTTCTAACAGTAGTCATACGCCCGCTTCCAATGTGGCTGGCTCAGGTAACAGGTCGAACCCCGGATCTCTGATCAACGGCGTTCAAAGTACTTCGACTTCCTCCAGTAACGACGAACAACGCGACACTGAAGGTACAGCACCAAGGAACACAAATAGCAACTCAGGCGGCCTTTTTGCGCATTTCTCGAAATATGTGGATATAAAATCGGGGTCCCTGAATTTTGCTGGTAAATTGTCGTTGTCCTCGGAGGGTATAGATTTCAGCAATGGGTACAGTTCCAGAATAACGTTGGCCGAGCTCGAATTTCAAGAAGAGCTTGGTCACGGTAACTACGGGAATGTTTCGAAAGTTTTGCACAAACCAACGAATGTGATAATGGCCATGAAGGGGGTCAGACTGGAGTTGGACGAAGCAAAGTTCAGACAAATTTTGATGGAATTGGAAGTGCTGCATAAATGTCAATCACCTTACATTGTGGATTTTTACGGAGCTTTCTTCATCGAAGGTGCCGTTTATATGTGCATGGAATACATGGATGGGGGTTCTTTGGATAAGATATATGATGCTTCGCCAGAGATTGGCGGTATAGACGAGCCGCAATTAGCATACATCACTCACGCCGTGATAGAGGGACTTAAAGAACTAAAAGACGTCCACAATATCATACACAGAGATGTCAAACCAACCAATATTTTATGCTCAGCAAAACATGGTACTGTCAAGTTATGCGATTTCGGCGTTTCAGGTAATTTGGTGGCGTCGCTCGCCAAGACAAACATAGGTTGTCAATCCTATATGGCTCCTGAGAGAATCAGATCCCTGAATCCTGATAGAGTCACTTACACAGTTCAATCTGACATATGGTCTCTGGGATTAAGTATTTTGGAGATGGCACTAGGGAGGTATCCGTATCCTCCAGAAACTTTTGACAACATCTTTTCACAACTGAGCGCTATTGTGGATGGACCACCACCCAAGTTACCGCGTGACAAGTACAGTTCTCAAGCTCAAGATTTCGTTTCAGTATGTTTACAAAAGATCCCGGAGAGGAGGCCCACATACGCATCCCTTTTGGAGCATCCATGGCTGATAAAATTCAGGAACGTTGACGTCGGAATGAGCGACTATATCACAGACAGACTTAAGAAACGAAAGGACCTTCTCGCAGAGAGAGGCGAGACAGAGCTTCCAAAGCGCGTACCTGCATTGCATATGGGTGGCTTGTAAAAATAAGTGTAATGATATTTTACGATACACCTTTAAAGTTTCGCATTTTTTCTAATAATTAGCTTTATAGTTCAAGTTGACATACATTATCGAGTATTTATTACACTTCTATAAGAATTGTCTCCATCAAGTAATCTTCACTTAGAATGCACAATCTCGATGGTTACTAGACCAGTCTGGTGCTATTCTTTTGATGTCTTGTTCAATGTTCCTATCCATTGATTTTTTTGACATTCTGCTTTGCCTCGTGGCCAGAAACCCAAGCGTTGGAAATGAAACTCTCGATGTCAGCGATCATAAAAGAGACGAGAGGTAGGGGCACAGTAGGACTGCTCTATTGCTGGATCAGACCGGTGTCTTCACTATTCTTATCTGAAGACTCCAGAATTTTTTTGATTGCTCCACCCACGGTGGGCAACTCAGCTTTTTGACCTAACTGATATAATATAGAGAGCGCCTCGACTTACATGCTAGGAAGGAGATTGAGTCATGTACCGACATTTGCATCGTTAAATGTTCGTTATAAGAAGACCTTTGGTCATAAGTTCCGGGATGCCATAGCTACATGTGGGTCCCGAATGAAGCCGATTAGAAAGTACATTTTTCCGAATTTCCTTGTTGTGCATTACTTCTACATCATTTTGGTTAGCATCATTGCTTCGATCCTCATGTATCCTGTCAAAAATGTTCCCTACATCGACATCTTATTCATAGCCACGGGTGCCACAACCCAGGGTGGTCTGAACACTGTTGATACCAATACTCTTTCCCTGTATCAGCAGATAATAATTTATCTTACATGCATCTGTTGTACTCCCATTGTGATCCATGGATGCCTGGCATTTGTGAGACTTTATTGGTTCGAAAGATACTTCGATAACATTAGAGATTCGTCGAAGAAGAATTACAAGATGAGAAGGACGAAGACAATTTTGGGACGCGAAATGACTACCAGGACAACATCTAGGAGATCGCAGCGTACTGCACACTCTGGATTCCCAACAACGGCTTCCGCCGACAACGATAACTTTCAGGAAAAACTATTCAGTGGTAAAATGTTGTACAGAGATGAGGCAGAGCCTGGAGCGGGGCCTCGTGATACTGGGTCTCCAGAAAACAAGAAGAAAAATGGGGTGGATTCGAACGGATCCTCTTGGTCGAGTTCAAACACTGTCAAAGATAACAATGCTGTTCTTCATTCTAGAGGAGGTCTGGTCTTCAAGGAACCGGGCATGAGAAAACCAAATGCTCCTCGCGAGGGCTTTGTTGGACGAAGAAAATCGACCGAAATATCGCCAGAAGATATGTACATGTCGATCCAAATGATGCAGGGACAACATCAAGACGACTTTGAAAACGCGGGACCTGCGTTGGTCATTGGAGCGCCTAACGAAAGATCTTCAAATAGAGTCCAAGTCAGCGACTCGCGAGACGATGCATCACACGATGCAGTAAGTGACAACGTTAGCACGAACCACTCAAGTGAAACCCATCACGATATTAGAGCAGAGAATGCAATAGATGAAGAAGACCAACACCCTATGGATTCATCGAGAGGCGCCGAGCAAAGAAGTCAAGGGAATGATCCTGGAGAAGAGGATGATCCTACTAAGCCATCAATTCAATTCGATGTATCTGCACTTCCGAGAAGACAGAGCCACAGAAGAACTAAAAGCTCTTACAACGGTATGATACTCAAAAGTGCTGCAAGTAAGAAGAGAGCAAGCAAAGGGCTTCTCAAACGATTCCCAAAAGGGAAGGATTTGAGGCTAAAATTGAGAAGACGTTTATCATCTACCGCTACTGATCGTCCTCGGGTAAACAGACAGAGAAGTCTCACGGACGAGGAAGAAACAACGGATAAAGATAACATGGAGGAATATTTCGCAGATAATGAAAGTGATGAGGACGAGGACGATACAAAAAGGCACGACACAGGTAATAATCCGGTTGAAAGAATTCGCATCACCGATGACCTAGCTAGAGTTCCCAGTGCATCCAGCGGCATAATGCCCAGAAGTTTCACAATGGACGCCAAACAAGCCAAGAACCTGGATCATTTGACACAGTCCCCCGAATTCCAAACAATGATTTACCGTGACTGGAAGCGCAGACACAGGAAACAGAATCCTCTTAGAAGAAAAAGTTGGACCGCTAAAAGATATGAGAATGAGTATGCTGCTGGGTTCCCATGGATGCAAGAAACGTTCAATTCCGATGACAGCGTTTCACCAGGGCATGATTCAGACCAAGCTGACGCGAATATCGACGTTGGCGATGAAGCCAGTTCAAACGAAGGATTGCGTGATAATCATATCAAGACCACGAATGACATCGCTGATAATCCAGAAAACAGGGATCTTTCCGACGAAGAGCAAGGTTATTATGGACTGACCATCGATCCTGATTTTCTGAACAATCCACGTCCAAGAATTAGTCGAACTATGAGCGCCAACTATTTGTCATGGCAGCCTACTATTGGCCGTAATTCCACTTTTGTGGGGTTAAGTAGACAGCAAAGAGAAGAATTGGGAGGGATAGAGTACACGTCCATCAAATTGCTTTGTCGTATCCTGGTGATATATTACGTGGGTTTTATGATTCTGTCCTTTGTCTTGATGGTGCCTTGGATATTATCGAGGCCCAAATACAAGCAAATTGTGCGAGAAAATGGTGTGTCACCGACATGGTGGGGTTTTTTCACTGCTATGAGTGCTTTCACAGATTTAGGACTTACCGTAACTCGAGACTCAATGTCATCCTTCAATGAGGCGTCTTATCCTCTACTGGTGATGATATGGTTCATCATTATTGGTAACACTGGATTTCCTGTCCTTCTTAGGTTCATCATTTGGGTTTCATTCAAGATAGCACCAGAACTGTCTCAAACGAAGGAAAACCTCGGTTTCCTACTGGATCATCCCCGTCGTTGTTTCACCCTGTTATTCCCCAGTGCTGCTACATGGTGGTTACTTGCAACGCTTATCGGGCTCAATGGTTTTGACTTAGTGCTGTTCATCATTCTAGATTTTGGTGCACCCATCATGAAACCACTGGCTAAGTGGTATAGAGTACTGGACGGGCTGTTCCAGGGAGTGAGTACAAGAACTGCTGGTTTTTCAGTCGTGAACATTAGTCAGCTACACCCTGCCGTGCAAGTCTCCTACATGCTGATGATGTATGTATCGGTGCTACCCTTGGCTATCTCGATTAGAAGAACCAACGTGTACGAAGAGCAATCCTTAGGGCTATACGGGGAGATGGCTCGAGAGGACACCATAAGTTCAGAGCAGAGTGATACAAGCGAAGGAACGACAAGTGGTTCGAACTCTCCAAGGGACCAGGCCAGGCAAAAGAAGAAGCAGCCAACTAGTGAATCATTCATTGGTGCTCATTTGAGAAAACAACTCTCTTTTGACATGTGGTTTTTATTTCTGGGATTATTCATCATTTGCCTCTGCGAAGGCGGCAAAATTAAAGACACTTCAAAACCTGATTTCAACATCTTCGCAATTCTCTTCGAGATCGTGAGCGCCTATGGTACTGTCGGGCTATCACTCGGCTTCCCCAACTTCAACACCTCGTTCTCGGGACAGTTCAATGTTCTTTCAAAATTGGTCATCATAGCGATGCTTATCAGAGGCAGGCACAGAGGTCTGCCATACGCTCTAGATCGTGCTATCATGCTACCAAGTGACAGACTAGACCAAATCGACCACATCGAAGACCTGAAGCTGAAACGTACCGCAAGAAACGCTTCCAACAACATAGACCCCGTGACGGCTTATTTCAAGAAGAAGTCAAGACAACTACACAGCGGACTCAGACGTGTAAGAGGTAGCGTTGCAGAGGTCGAGCCCACGACACTCCACTCCTACGAAGATCATCACGAGCTATCCAGCTACAACCTGCCGGGAGTTGCTTCGTCCTCAGATCACCCGCTGCAAGAGATCCACTCCACGACGTCGCCGTATTCGCAAGACTCGCCGCATCAACTAGAAGAGCTCTCGGAGCGCGAAGAAGATTCCTACGACGTCACGGCTCCGGCTTCCTACCGGCGCCTGTCAGCATCTACATAACACATAGTAGCCATATAAAATTCTTTTGGTTTGTATCTTAGCCGCCGAGAACCTCGTTACCCTCCCTTCCTCCAAGAGAAAAAAGTCCAGACATTTGGATTTCATGTCCAGATCTAGGCCGACGGACAAAGTAGATGTCCATCGGACAAAAAAAACGATGATGCAACTCGTCATGAAAAATTTTTCACTTTTCTTGGGCGGCAAAGGGACCGATGCCTGACTATAAATTTCGATCAATTTTACCTAAACTTCAAGCTAGACTTAGTTCTCTTATGGAGATTCTTTTTGTTGCATTTGAAAAGCATTATTGTATTCATAGTATACCAATTTTCTTTTCATGTTTTACCCCCTCGTTATCTTGTCTTTTCCGTAGAAAGTAGATAGGCATCGGCTTCTTTCCAATCGATCTTGTTGCAAAGCTTTGAAGTAAGGTATCTCTAGTCAAGTCCCCAGACCAAGAGCACCTTTGAGAGCAGCGACAGTAGTAGATTCAAGAGAAGATAAGCTAGTAGTGATTGGTATGTTGCCAAGCGATGAGATGAGCAGGGATGTCGCGCTGCACGAAGAGGAAGAGGCAGTTAGAAGTACCTGGCAGCCATTGAAGTTGAGTTACTAACGAATAGTATAGGAGCAGAAGAGTCCTTGGCTGGATCAATGTCTGTTATTATTCCCACTGCACCTGTGACACCGCCCATTGAGGCGACAGGCGATAGATTGGTCGCTTTGGAGTTGAAAGATGGCACCTCGTTGCTGGGTTACTCGTTTGGTGCCGAGAAGTCGGCAGCGGGTGAGCTGGTGTTCCAGACTGGTATGGTTGGTTACCCAGAGTCGATCACCGATCCTTCTTACGAAGGCCAGATTTTGGTGATTACGTTCCCCATGGTTGGTAACTACGGTGTACCGGATCGTCAGTTAATGGACGACGTGGTGGAGGGATTGCCTAGATATTTCGAAAGTAACAGGATTCATGTTGCTGGTTTGGTTATCTCACATTACACAGAAGAGTACTCTCATTGGCTTGCCAAGTCGTCTTTGGGCCAATGGTTGAAAGATGAGGGTATTCCAGCGGTATACGGTGTTGACACTAGAGCTTTGACCAAGCATTTGAGAGACAAGGGTTCTATGTTGGGTAGACTAGCTTTGCAAAGAAGTAGTGTATCTGATGTGGATATCGCTTCTGTGTTATGGAAGGACGCTTTTGACGTGCCGGAATGGTACGATCCAAATGTGCAAAATTTGGTTGCTCAGGTCTCCAGAAAGGAGCCACACCTTTACTTGCCTCCTACAGATCATGAACGCGTTACTCTACAGACAGGCCCTGACGGTAAGACGTTGAGAATACTGGCGATTGATGTGGGTTTGAAGTTCAACCAAATTCGTTGCTTTGTCAACCGTGGTGTGGAATTGAAGGTTATTCCATGGGACTACGATTTTACTCAGGAGGAATACGATGGTCTTTTCGTCTCCAATGGTCCAGGTGATCCATCTGTGCTTACTGACTTGGCGAAGAGACTAGCAACCGCGGTTCAGGCTAAAAAGACCCCAATTTTCGGTATCTGTTTGGGTCATCAATTGCTGGCGAGAGCAAAAGGTTTTTCTACTTCTAAATTGAAGTTCGGTAACCGTGGTCACAACATTCCATGTACTTCTACAATTAGTGGTAGATGTTACATCACCTCTCAAAACCACGGTTTCGCTGTGGACGCTGAATCTATGACTGATGGTTGGAAACCACTTTTCACCAACGCCAATGATGATTCCAACGAAGGTATGTACCACACAGAGCTACCTTATTTCTCTGTGCAGTTCCATCCTGAATCCACCCCTGGCCCAAGGGACACCGAGTTTCTATTCGATGTTTTCATTAGCGCTGTGAAGGACTTCAAAGCTACTGGTGTTTTGAGGCCTGTCGAGTTTCCAGGTGGACTATTGGAGGACAATAGAAATGCTCATCCAAAAGTTGAACCTAAGAAGGTCCTTGTCTTGGGTTCTGGTGGTTTGTCCATTGGCCAAGCCGGAGAATTCGATTACTCTGGATCTCAAGCTATCAAGGCTTTGAAGGAAGAAGGTATCTACACGATCTTGATCAACCCAAACATCGCCACTATTCAAACATCCAAGGGTTTGGCTGACAAGGTGTATTTCTTACCCGTCACTGCTGAATTCGTCAGGAAGGTCATCTTGCATGAGCGTCCAGATGCCATCTACGTGACTTTTGGTGGTCAAACTGCTTTATCTGTCGGTATTGAGATGAAGGACGAATTTGAGGCTTTGGGTGTCAAGGTCCTTGGTACTCCAATTGAAACTGTCATCACTACCGAGGATCGTGAGCTGTTTGCTCAAGCAATGGCCGAAATTGACGAAAAATGTGCAAAGTCTCAAGCTGCCAACTCTGTTGAAGAAGCCTTGGCAGCAGTGAGGGACATTGGATTCCCAGTCATTGTTCGTGCTGCTTATGCCTTAGGTGGGTTAGGCTCCGGCTTCGCATACAATGAAAAGGAATTGGTCGATCTTTGTAACGTCGCTTTTGCTTCTTCCCCTCAGGTTTTGGTTGAAAGGTCAATGAAGGGTTGGAAAGAAGTAGAATACGAAGTCGTCCGTGACGCTTTCGACAATTGTATTACAGTCTGTAATATGGAAAATTTCGATCCTTTGGGTATCCACACCGGTGATTCGATTGTTGTTGCCCCATCCCAAACTCTATCTGATGAAGATTACAACATGTTGAGAACCACTGCTGTCAATGTCATCAGACATCTTGGTGTTGTTGGTGAATGTAACATTCAATACGCTTTGAACCCATTCTCTAAGGAGTATTGTATTATTGAGGTGAACGCTCGTCTATCCCGTTCTTCAGCTTTGGCTTCTAAGGCCACCGGTTACCCATTGGCTTATACAGCTGCCAAGCTTGGTTTGAACATTCCCTTGAATGAAGTCACCAACTCGGTCACCAAGTCCACTTGCGCATGTTTTGAACCATCTTTAGATTACTGTGTTGTCAAGATGCCGAGATGGGATTTGAAGAAATTCACAAGAGTATCAACTGCCTTGTCTTCATCTATGAAATCCGTCGGTGAGGTAATGAGTGTAGGTAGAACATTTGAGGAAGCAATCCAAAAGGCAATAAGATCAACTGAATACAGCAACTTAGGTTTCAATGAGACTGAATTGGACATTGACATCGACTATGAGTTGAACAATCCTTCTGACTTGCGTATCTTTGCTATCGCTAATGCATTCTCTAAGCTAGGGTACTCAGTTGATAAGGTGTGGGAGATGACAAACATTGACAAGTGGTTTTTGAACAAGTTGAAAGACTTGGTCAAATTTTCCAAAAAGGTGGCCGATTTTGGCAGTAAGGAGAACTTGCCTTCGATTGTTTTGAAGCAAGCCAAGCAATTAGGGTTTGATGATAGACAAATTGCAAGCTTCTTAAACTCTAACGAAGTCGCAATCCGTCGCTTGAGAAAGGAGTATGGTATTACACCTTTTGTCAAGCAAATTGACACTGTTGCAGCTGAATTTCCAGCATTCACCAATTACCTGTACATGACTTACAACGCCGCTGCCCACGATTTAGATTTCAACGACAATGGTGTGATGGTTCTTGGTTCAGGTGTTTACCGTATTGGTTCATCTGTTGAGTTCGATTGGTGTGCAGTCACCACCGTCAGAACTCTGAGAGCCAACAATGTGAAGACGATCATGGTCAACTATAATCCTGAGACTGTCTCAACGGATTATGACGAGGCCGACAGGTTATACTTCGAGACCATCAACCTTGAGAGAGTCCTTGATATTTACGAAATAGAGAACTCTGCTGGTGTCATCGTCTCTATGGGTGGTCAAACCTCCAACAACATTGCTATGTCATTACACCGTGAGAATGTTAAGATCTTAGGAACTTCACCTGAAATGATTGATAGTGCAGAGAATCGTTACAAATTCTCCCGTATGCTCGATCAAATCGGTGTCGATCAGCCAGCCTGGAAAGAGCTAACCTCTATGAAAGAAGCTGAAGACTTCGCTAACAACGTTGGTTATCCTGTATTGGTTCGTCCATCTTACGTGTTGTCAGGTGCCGCAATGAATACTGTCTATTCCAGGGATGACTTAGAATCATACTTGAACCAGGCTGTCGAGGTTTCGCGTGATTATCCTGTTGTTATCACCAAATATATCGAGAATGCAAAGGAGATCGAAATGGACGCCGTGGCTAAAGATGGTGAACTGGTCATGCACGTTGTTTCAGAGCATGTTGAAAATGCCGGTGTTCACTCGGGTGATGCGACTTTGATTGTTCCACCACAAGATCTGGACCCTGAAACTGTTAACAGAATTGTTGTGGCCACGGCTAAGATCGGTAAGGCATTGAAAATTACTGGTCCTTACAATATTCAGTTCATTGCTAAAAACAATGAAATTAAGGTTATTGAGTGTAACGTTCGTGCGTCTCGTTCTTTCCCATTCATTTCTAAGGTTGTTGGTGTCAATTTGATCGAATTGGCCACCAAGGCTATGATGGGAATCTCATTCACTCCTTATCCTGTAGAGAAATTGCCGGATGATTATGTCGCTATCAAGGTTCCTCAATTCTCTTTCCCACGTCTTGCCGGTGCTGACCCTGTTCTCGGTGTGGAGATGGCTTCCACTGGTGAAGTTGCCACTTTCGGACATTCGAAATACGAGGCTTACTTGAAATCCTTGTTATCAACTGGGTTTAAGCTACCAAAGAAGAACATTTTGCTGTCTATCGGTTCTTATAAGGAGAAGCAGGAATTGTTGCCATCTGTCAAGAAGCTATGCAATATGGGATTTAAGCTGTTTGCCACCGCTGGTACTGCCGACTTTATTTCTGAGCACGGTATTCCCGTGCAGTACTTGGAAGTCTTGAATCAAGAAGATGATGAAAAGTCCGAGTATTCCTTAACTCAACATTTGGCCAACAACAAAATCGACCTTTACATCAATTTACCATCCGCCAACAGATATCGTCGTCCAGCCTCTTATGTCTCAAAGGGTTACAGGACACGTCGTATGGCTGTGGACTACTCTGTTCCTTTGGTTACCAACGTCAAGTGTGCTAAATTGTTGATCGAGGCGCTTTCTCGTAATTTGCACCTGGATGTTTCTGATCGTGACGCTCAAACGTCTCACAGAACTGTCACTCTTCCAGGATTCATCAATATTGCCGCTTTTGCTCCAAATGTTTCAAATGTCATTAAGGGACCTGATGAGCTGAAGGAAGTGACAAGACTATCCCTAGAGGCAGGTTTCACCTACTGTCAATTGATGGCTAGATCATTGGTTGGTCCTATGATCTCTGATTCAGCTTCATTGAAGTCTGCTTTTTCCGCTTCTCAAGACTCCTCCTATACCAACTTTTCTTTCACAGTTGCTGGTACAGCTTTCAATGTTGACAGCATTGCACAGACTGCTAACGAAGTCAGCGCTTTGTTTTTGCCATTCCGTGAGTTGAAGAACAAGGTTTCCACAGTTGCTGAGCTATTGAAGAACTGGCCTACCGATAAACAGGTTATTGCTGAAGCCAAAACTTCTGACCTGGCTTCTGTTATGTTGCTAGCATCTTTGCAAAACAGATCAATCCACATTACTGGTGTTTCTAACAAAGAAGACCTTTCTTTGATCATGACTGTTAAAGACAAAGATCCTAAGGTCACCTGTGATGTTAACATTCATGCTTTGTTTGTGTCCCAAGACGATTATCCAGAAGCTATATTTTTGCCAACAAAGGAAGATCAACAGTTCTTCTGGCAAAACTTGGATGCCATTGATGCATTTTCTATTGGGGCACTACCAACTCTCTTGGCTCAAATCACTGGTAACAAAGTTGATGTTGGACTTGGAATTAAGGATGCTTTGCCTTTGCTACTCTCCGCTGTTGATGAAGGCAAATTGACTATCGAAGATATTGTTGAGCGTCTGCACGAAAATCCTGCTCGAATCTTCAACATTCCAGAACAACTGGATTCCGAAGTTGAAATTGATCTAGACTACTCATTCAATCATACTAAAAGATGGTCTCCTTATACCAAAGGAGGGCTAAACGGTGGTGTAGAGCGTGTTTTGATCAACAACGAGACGGTTGTTTTAAGCGGAGATCTCGTCACTTGCGAGCCAAACGGTAAGCCAATGTCCACCGCCAAGGTTATTCCCGCCACTCCATTGAGTGCTAGCGAAACACCTTTGAGTGTTCAACCTCCAAGCGGTGCTAGAAGAAGATTCTCTTTTTCAAATGAAAGGCACAATTCTTTCACCAGCATCGACGGTGAAGCCGAAGGTGTTTACGACCAACCTTTGGAGCAGAGATTAATGTCCTCCAGACCACCTAAGGAACTCGTTGCTCCCGGTGCAATTGAGAATCTCATTCGCGGTAACAACCCATTTAAGGGCAGACACATTTTGTCCGTTAGACAATTCAAGAGAGCTGATTTCCATGCTCTGTTCGCTGTTGCTCAAGAACTTAGAGCCGCAGTTGAGCGTGAAGGTGTGTTGGACTTGATGAAGGGACGTGTCATCACTACCATCTTTTATGAGCCATCAACTCGTACATCGTCATCGTTTATTGCTGCTATGGAACGGCTAGGTGGTAGAACAGTCAATATCAATCCTTCAGCTTCATCTGTCAAGAAGGGTGAAACTCTTCAGGATACTATCAGAACATTGGCCTGCTATTCCGACGCCATTGTTATGCGCCATCCAGATGAAATGTCTGCTCACGTCGCTGCTAAATATTCTCCAATTCCAATCATTAACGGTGGAAATGGGTCTCGTGAGCACCCAACGCAAGCATTCTTGGATCTTTTCACCATTCGTGAAGAGCTTGGTACGGTCAATGGTATCACTGTTACCTTCATGGGTGACTTGAAGTACGGAAGACCAGTTCACTCCCTATGTCGTCTACTACAGCACTATCAAGTGAGAATCAACTTAGTTTCGCCAAATGAGTTACGACTACCAAACGCTCTCCGTAAAGAATTGGCTGAGGCCGGTTTGCTAGGTGTTGAAAGTGAAGTAATCAACCCTGACATCATTTCCAAATCCGACGTCTTGTACTGCACTAGAATTCAACAGGAGAGATTTGAGAACAAGGATGAATACAAACGTTTGAAAGATGTTTATGTGGTTGACAACAAGATATTGTCTCATGCTAAGAAGCATATGGCTGTTATGCATCCATTACCTCGTGTCAACGAAATTAAGGAGGAAGTTGACTACGATCATCGTGCTGCTTATTTCAGACAAATGAGATACGGTCTGTTCGTCAGAATGGCACTACTAGCCATGGTCATGGGTGTTGATCTTTAGGTGAACTTCGTTCGGATAAACAGACCACCGGTATCACTTTTGTGGGGACAATAGATACTCAAAGGGCTGTTATTACAAGATGCCTGCACCTAATCCAAACTGTTGAAGCTCAGTTCAAGGCCTACATGTTATTATATCAAGACTATACTATGTAGATAAGTTGTAAGAGAGGTCGTTAATGATGATTGCCTCAAGCTACTTCTGTTGAGAAGCTCATAAACCATGGGTTCGACGTCTCTGGTTTTAGACAGCTGTTTGCGACCTATTGGGACCGACTGAATGGTTTGTTAATCCTCCAATTGATGTGGAAGATTGCTGCTTCAAAAGACCTTGTATTTCTGGGATCGAGACTCGGCATATGGAGGGGATTTCACACAGGTTTGGTCAGTTCAAACTGGATGCTCAGTAATGATATTGTTCGTAATGCTCTAACATCCAAATTTAACCCCAATATCAAGAATCCCGGCAGTCAGAACCGAGGTCCACCAAAGAAGATGACCAAGAATCGAGCAGTTAATAAGAATAAGCTACAGAACAAAAGAAACCCCACTATCTCCTGGAACAGTGGATCTGACAGGGATAAAGAGGTAGCCAACTCCGTGCTTTCACAGATCTTTCGTATGAATAAGGCAGGGGCCATCAAAGTAGTCAACCCGGAGACTTCAAAGCTTGAGGAGACGAACATCCGTTCTTTCGCTAAAGACATCAACCTGGAAGAAAACGGGTTGATCATAGTCAATTTCGAGGAAGTTGACGAGCTTACGAAGATACCTTTGGTCAAGTTAGTGGATAGAAAAACAGCTATGAAAAGATACTCCGACGAAAGAGCTAAACGTAAGGAACAGGAAATGATTAATCTAGGACTGCTTAAGAAGAAATTTATAAGATCCGGAGAAGGTGAAAAGGCAGAAGATAATGTCAAACAAATAAGAATCTCTTGGCAAATCAAGAATGATGACTTGAACAGGCAGAAATCGCACGAAATAACGAACCAATTGAAGAAAGGCTACAAAGTTCATTTATACATCGACGATAAAAGCAACATAAACTCGAAAAACTGGGCTGCTGAGTTCGGCAGTTCCTCGAGGAAAGCAAGATCAAAAGAACTTACTTCGAAAGAAATGACTCAGAGAAACTACATTTTGGAACAATTACTACAAATGGTCGGCGATTATGCCGTGCAACCTGTGATAGAAGGTACTGTGGAAACCAAATTACTCATGAAACTAACGCCCAGAAGCATCACAACAGATGCCAACGATAAGCAGTCACTCAAGGAACAAAGAAGGAGAGAGAGGCAGGAAAAGCTACAATTGAGAATAGAAAGAAAAAAACAAAGGAGTGTGGAGAAAGACGTGTGAGCCAGATGGAGAACTTTACATGTACATAATGTTATTTTCATGTAAATAATGCAAGGTAAGCAACATTCATTTGATTATTATGGACCCAGTTAATTGATCGTCCTGTAGATTACCATAGTTTAATTGTGGTGCACCGATAACCAGTCTTCTATCTTGAGTAAGGCACATGGTCTTGCCAAAGTTGGAAACGCCATTGCCACTGCTTTGCGGGTTGGTTGAGTAAAGATGGCTGTCGGGGTTCACATAGAAAGTATCCAGTTTGTATAACCTTGAAGCGTCAATCAGTTCCTGCATTTTAATTGTCCATATTGCACCACTCCCTCTGAAGCTACCGGGAGACGATATATAAATTCGCTCCAGTTCATTCTCATACTGAAGAGAGGTGCCAAATCCTATAGTTGCGGCAGGAGCAGACCCGTCATGCTGCAGCTCAACAGTGAGGAGATATTTTAGCACGCCACCGTCCTCATGATAGATGAACACTCGATTGAATAAATGTTGGGATATCGCAATGTAATTTATACTTCTTTGACTCCAGGTTAATAATGCTCGACCAAACATGCCATGGGTGGAGGAGGTTACAATGCTCACATCATTAAGCGAGTATTTCTCGAAGGGAATCACCCGCTTCTCCATAATCACGAACTTTGGAAGAGATGAGGAATGGATATTAACAGAGGGGTACGCAAATACAACTCCTAGATTTTGACATGTCACGTAAAGAAACCCATCATGACTTTCTGTTTGAGAGGCGGCAAGAGCTGCTCCAAAGTGCTGGTAAGGTTTGTTGAATGGTCCGCCATTGAGCTTTACCGGATCTAAAGTCGAAATTTCTAGTTTGGTAGGTTTGCCAAGTTCCAAAAAGTCCCTGAATGAGGAACCAGGAACCAGAATAGCATTTCCAGTTTCGTTCTCCCCATAGAAAGTTCCGGAGAGAATCAAATCAGGCACTCCATCGCCATCGATATCGGCCACACAGGAAACCTTCAGTTGTAAAGAGTTGGGTGTTGATAAGTCACAAATTGTCAATAGCCTCTTGCCGGACCTATGAAAGTGTATGCTGTTGGAGCCAGGCTCAGAAACAAGTAGATAATCTATTCCATTGAAAGTGTAAGTGTGTATTACGAGCCCTCTCATCAGGGTGAAAGGCTTCATGCGTTCTGTATTGAGTGTTGAGAGATCATTTAGATCGATAAGGTAAACAGCACCCTTACTTCCCTCAATTGGAGCGCTCACCGCCGTATATAGCTTATCATCATCTCCAAACTTTCCTACAGCGATGCTTGAGCCGAAATTAGACGCTGGAATCTTAGAGGTAACGATTACCGCTCCATTAACGTCATATTCCACATTGAGATTATCGTTCGATTTCAATTGGGACACTTCAGGAAGATTACCGCAAATCTGAAGATTATTTATTTGCTGATCAATTGTGGTTCCAGGCTCAAACAGACCTTGGTAAACCGGTAAACAAGCGTGCAACATCGCGACCAGGTCGAATTCACCACCCAACCAACAGTCCTGGAGTATTTCTCTAGCAGCAGGTGAGATACTGTATGCCATGTTCAGCATCTCTGCTCTTCGATTGAGAGTCAGATACACTTCGCTCAGCGTGGCTGATACACCTCTCATGACACACACCTTTAGCTCTTCGAAAGTTATAACATCATGGCCTATCCCACCTCTGGACAGCAACTCCATGACATCTTCCTCTCTAGGTAGGGACCAGTTGCT
Organism: Torulaspora gathmanii; assembly: GCA_030580195.1. NCBI lineage: Eukaryota > Fungi > Ascomycota > Saccharomycetes > Saccharomycetales > Saccharomycetaceae > Torulaspora > Torulaspora gathmanii. The sequence goes on along the minus strand of JAKTSM010000009.1, from coordinate 157,089 downwards.
GTCAATGAAATATCGCCAGCCTGGATCTTTGAAGTCCTGAAATATATCAGACAGCACAAGGAATTCACCCATCACGTCAATATAGTTATGGGCCTCGTCGAGATTTCCACCGAACTCTGTCTCAGCAAGAACCCGTAGAAGACCATGAGAAGTGTAGCCATTCACCAGCGAGTGCCATGACGAGTCCACCACTTGATGAGAAAGAACTCCGATCAAAAACCCCTGAAGCTTCATTGAATCCTGGCTGTATCGTTTACCAGAATCACTGCCATACCTTTCTTGCCACAACTGGAGTGCTGAGATGAGAAACTCAGGCCAATGAGTGCTTTCAGCAAAGTCATGTAGCTTCTTGCTGGGTTTGCAGGAGTAAAGAGAGTCTGGAAAGAAAGCTCCAGCCTTTAACCACGGATGATAAACTTGGAACTCCTTGGGTACTACTCTCGCCAGATATGTCAAGTGTGTAGCAACTCCAGCACCCAAGATACTCATGGCCAAAGACGACAGCAGTATCCAAAGGCGTATTGCGTTGCTCACCATCACGAACAAACCAAAGCTGGGAAGGTCGTTTCACTGGTTGTATCCACCATATAATTTCCTCCTGGTAACTCGATCAGAACCTGGCTTTACTTGGCCATCTGCCTGAAACAGGAGACGATGCTTGCTACAAGTCGTCTTATACAGCAAAGGAGCCGATCACCTTGAACCTTCAAGTAAGAAGCACCACAAGAAAGATCCTCATATCAAAGCCGAGACGCTAGATTCAGCATATGGGCATGCTACCCGATGGATATCTTCCTGGTTGGTGGCAAGACCTGAGTTTTATATCCTCGGTTGTCTCAATAGCGATCTCAGTGACAGCCATAACGAGGCACTTCCTGAACTACCGCAAGCCTAGCGAGCAGCGATTAGCGGTGAGAATACAACTGCTAGTTCCCATCTTCAGCATTACATGTCTTGCAGCAACTTTTAGTCCTAAGATCTCTCGGCTTTATTTGGATCCTGTGAGAGAGGTATACGAGGCTTTCGTTATTTACACGTTCTTTTCACTGCTGACCTTAATATTGGGAGGTGAGCATTTTATCATTACGGAGATATGCCTGGAGCATGTTCCTTCTACTCATGCGATCCCACTGGTGGGTAGGTTCATCCGGAAGATCGACCTTTCAGATCCTGGTGATTTCTTGATGGTCAAAAGAGGCATCTTGCAGTACGTTTGGTTCAAGCCCATTTACTGTTTGGCGAGCCTGGCCTGCATTGTCGGGGACTTTCCAGCTCTGGAGACGGTTTTGCTGGTGCTTTACAACATATCGGTTACATGGTCTCTCTATAATTTGGCCATATTTTGGAAATGTCTCTACAACGACCTCAAAGTGTTTAATCCATGGAGCAAGTTTCTGTGCGTGAAATTGATTATCTTTGCTTCCTACTGGCAAGGTATTGTTATTAGCACATTGGCCCACTACGGTAAGTTGAAGAGTTCAAAAGAGATTGACACCGGTTATGTTTACCAAAATGGGCTGTTATGTGTCGAAATGATTGGATTTGCAATCTTGCATTGGGTGGCTTTCCCATGGGCTGAATACTCATCCAAGAAATTGCCAAAATGTGCCAGGTTTAAGTATTGGATTGCACTAAGAGACTGCTTTGGAGGGGGTGATTTGATGTGGGACTTCAGATACACTTTAATGGGGCCCACGTATTACAATTATCGCAATTTCGAGCCGTTTGCTGATAGCTCACAGATGGCAAGAGCAGATTCACTCTCAAGAATGCGTCGCCTGAATCAGGGCTTTAGGTTTGAAAACCAAGGTGAACGCAGCCATTGGGTTGATTATGGTAGCATATCTCACGCTCACGATGACAGTAGTTCTTCAGAGAGTGCTCGCGAGCAACTTGATGAATGGGATGATGAAATTGCAAAGCAGCGGTTCATTCCATCAGATCCAAACTATCCTGTTGTCTCAGATTTGGGAATTATTCACCGAAATAGCATTGATATCAATAGGCTGAGAAGAGATGTTAATAGTAGATCAAACTTGGTATGAAGAAACTGCTTTTCGAGAGGAGAATGCAAATTTACGGTAGCTGATTAGACCACTTACCAAGCGAATACAATAACTCATTTAACCCAATTGCATATTTATGATCGTTGTTGTTCTAAAACTAATATATAAAAGCACAATTTTAGCGTATTCCAGTCACTCTTGCTTTCTCGTCTTGGCGAGATCCGATGCCCAGTATCGAAACACATCAGAGGCATGTTGCAGACACATCCGTTGTGTGATGATCTAAATGCAAGCCTTACTCTGTAGAATCGCCCATATGCTTCGACTTAAGCTCTTGTGGTTATGTACCGTTCAACTTTGCGCGTACAAGACGTGATTAATATGCTTGAATGATAGCTATTTAGTATACAAGGCTGGTGAAATATTGGCCAAGGAGCCCCTGCTTGATTAGAGGGCACCAAACAAACCACAGGGAAATTTACAAGATGCAATTAAATGCAGCGAACACCTCAGTGAGGGTCCTGGTCCAAGGTAAATCAATGACTGGTTATCAACTGTTTGAGTTGAAAAAATGTTTAGCACATTCGTATGCTGTCCATGAAATTGCCGTTGCAGGCATGTTAGCGATGATTCTAGGTTTCAAGCCACGCCAGAATCCAGCCCAGCCACGAACCTTGTAGATGGCTTTGGTGGCTTTGGAAAAAGTATCAGCGGCCTTAAACACCTCCAGAGAAACGGTTTCACTTCCTCTTACTTGTAGAACGGTCTTGATGCAGTCCAAAGGAGTTGTTATTGCGGCACAAGTAGCCCCACTTATACCACCACAGAGACAATGTATCAATGGATTATAATCATTTGATGGATTGAAAAACTTGGCAGATGATTCATATATGACAAAATTGAAAGCCGCGAACGGGATGTTCATCGCTATGGTGGTTGGATATGAATAATAAAATGCTGATAAACCTTCCTTTTGATATATTTGCTTTGCTACCCCTACCATGGTAGATGATGTGCTCAATTGCATTCTTTGCTTGATAGTATCGAAGGGATTCATTAAAGCATCTGCCGCTATCGTAGCAGCGGTACCGCTCAAAGCTGTCTTGAATGGTTGATGGGTTTGATAGTCTTGTGGGTCTATTAAGTGAGATTTGGAAAACTCATAAGTTGCAAAGTAGACCGCATGAGCTGGCCCTGCGCCCAAAATAACAGATTGAACACCTTTCCATAACGCCATTGACCCCTCTGCGGTTGAAATCTTGGTTATTTGAGAGAGCAAACCTGAAGAGGCTGCTCCACTAGAAGCTGATTGTATTCGGGTCTTTAAAGCGTCTATCGGGAACATCACAGAGTGCTCCATGATACCAGCAAACGCTCCAGCCATTAGCTGACTTGCCAACGACGCATTTGCTGGTAACGACTCGTAATCTATTTCTTCAGCTGTTACTGTCTCCGATGTGTTCATCTGCTGCCGGATACAGAATTCAGTGCAATGTACAGGGAAAAGTCAAACTTTTCCACCTAGCCCAAACCAACACGACAATTAGCTACTAGACCTATTCAATAGATGAGTTCTGGAAGATCTTTCTCGTTTAAACGCTTTCAAATTCACTTTCTTAACTCGTTGAAATTTCTTGCGATGTCAAAGTTTTTTCAGTGATATTAGTCAATTTAGACAAGGTTTCTAGAACTCAGGTTCATCAAGCTGCAGGACTCGCACTCTCAATCCTTTGAAGATGTGATTCCACGTAATCCTATTACTATTCACACTATACACAAACTTTTTCGGTGATAGCCCAAATCGTAATCCGTAGTTGTCCTTGCAAAACGGGTGCACTAGAGCCAATTAATGAGGTCTCTAAAAGGTGCAATTTCCAACCGATGAAAGGCAAACTGTGCGAACACTGAACCCTCGGCTACAAAGAATCGCATCATGATCACTTCATGTATGGAACATCCAGCTCGGACATCTAGATACTACAAATAGTTTGTCTGACTCACTCAATTGCAGTAAAGATGTCGCTTTAAGATTCAAGACACGTTTAAAGCGCAACATACAGGGTTTTTAGGTGAAGCTTCTGAACACTTTTGACTGCACCCACCACGCGGGTATCTCTATACTTCAAGACTTAACATTGCTACCTTACAATCATCTTGGAAACTACAGCAAAGGCTGCAGAACTACCCTGCTTCTTGTTAAACCTTCTCCACCGCAAGGCATCGCTCGTTGATCGACGCTGGTCATCATTTTTCACACTGGCAGATAAGAGCGGGTCCAGTTGGCTGCGCGGGATCGGAAAAACTAGCGTAGCCTTGGCAGGCACAGGTGGGGGTGAAAGTGCACTCAGAGCAGGCCGCAGGGTGAGGGGGGTTGCCAGTAGTTTTTCCGAAAAGTCTCGAGACTCTTACACCTGGAACGGTGGAGCCAACTGGAGTAAAGTTGTTTATCAGTGAATGCATGACCGAAGCTTTAAATTTTCGAGCAAGAGCATCACCACTATGTCTTCGCAAACTGTGTATGGAGATGCAAGGGAATAGTTTCTTAACTTTTATAAAAGGATTGTAATTGGAATCTTATCTTAGTAGTGGTGTTGTGCGATATGCCTTAGTAAGTCGAAAAATAAAATACAAAAAGCATACGATGATCGCTCAAGCTACAAAATTAGCCGCTGCTAGAAGCACGGTTAGTGCTTCTAGTAGAATAATTCCATCTGTCATTGTGGCACCAGTTTTCAAGAAGTCTCCAGGTAACTCGTTCTTGACTTTTAAAGAGTACAGAGAAAACGCTAAGACCTATGGTCCCTTGAGCGCATCTTTGGCGACTAGAAGACACCTTGCCCATGCCTTGAAGGCTTAGTGAGATGATTGGTGGGATGAATTAACGGTTTGATCTTTTGTTTAGGAGAAAGAAAACGGCTCTATAGAATTTGTGCAGTGTTTATGGTTAAAAAAATAATAAGCTTTCAGTGAAGTGAACTGGAGTGTTTCAATATGACATTATTTTCAGAAGAGAGAAGATTCCTGGACATACGACTGCGACAACAAACGGGATACCTGCGTAGATAAAGAAACGTCCAACAATGTCTATTCTGGGTTCGCCGATGTACAACGGGCATTCTACTTCTTCGTTTTTCTTGTCATGTTCAGCTGCCTTTTCGGCTCGATCATCCTTGAGCTTAACCACTTTCAAAAGTATTTTGTAAACTAGCGTTTTGCTGATAACGTACTTCCATAGCACGATACATGGTATACCAACAAGCAATCTGTAGATGAAGTAGCGGAATCCATTTTCGATACCCATTCCTGCGCCTGGTTCGATGTTCATTGTCTGCAGCAGCCAGTAACTGCACTCGATGCCACTCACCACACCGATAAATGCCACGCTATCCTGAAAGCAAGGACATTCGTCGATGGGTTTGACGTGGTTGAAAAGTATCCACAGCCCCCAGTAAATACTGAGGAAGGGAAACCAAAAGTAGTCGCCAAGCCGAAAGCCTTGAAGCAAGCGTTTAATGATAATTCTTGCTACAAAGCAAAAAACCCCGACCAAAGCACCACTAATTATGTCCAGGAGCCCATGCATCCCACAGTATATTCTACCCACCACTAAAGTGAAGTAGTAGCACACTGCTAGCCCGCAGCAGAATAGCTTGCTCGTCAAACTCAACGAATCATTATTGCCGATATTCCATAGTAACAGGATTGTTACTCCCGTAGCGTTCGCTGAATGAGAGCTGGGTGCACCGTACTCTAGCGCCGTGTAAGCACTAAGTGTTATCCGATGCAAAGGCGGTGACCGGGGTCTGGGCAAGCACCAGTAATCTTTCAAGAATCCACTAAGATAAATTGAGTAGCCCAGGATATAGACCATATCACGAACTAATCCTAGTTGCCCTATAAAAGCAGGAATTGGTAGACAAAGGACGTAAAATGTGTGTGAAGCCAACAGTGAAGTGTACGCAAAGAAAATGTCTCTTAGATTGGTTCTGTGAGCTGCCTGCCATTTGTACAGTTTGTACGACTGATTATCTGTAAACCTGGTCAAGTAGCATCTCATCTCGTACCTTGTCCAGGACATCCGCTTCTTGTACCTTTCCTGAGGATGATTACCAGGATGCTTCAAGAGGTGTTTCTCTTGAAAGTCCTGAGGATTTGACAGGCCTCTCGGCCTCAATGATTCTTCAACTGTCATTTGCTTCAGTATTCTTTATCTCACGCAAATTAATATCGTTGTACTCAGTCTCTTTAGTCTCTCTTTTTTCTCTAAAAGCTTTCTGATCTCCAATTGAACTACTCGAAACGGGGTTGACTCATATCAATCTGCTAGTAGGATATGGATGAGTTCAAGAATCAAATTGACTTTACAACATCTGAAGATCAACACCAATCCTCCCACAGCCATTTTAACGAAGAACGCGAGATGCCGAATCTATTTTTCCGAACAACAATCTGGTAAGCTTCGAACTTGAAAAATATATCAAAGTCGATAAAGCAAATAAACTAAGCAATTAGCATCTAAAATGATTGAATCCGACTCTTGTCTTATTGTAAAACTGTTATGGCACCGTGAATCGCCTGCTGGATTGTCTTGAACTCAAATGTGGGTAAGGCGTCCTCAGGCAAACCTAGCCATGAGGTGTAGTAGTCACTGCGCTCTGAAATGTGGTCTAGAAATTGTGAGATAATGGTCTCGTCGAGCGGTCCTTGTGGTAGATTTACCCCCGGAAGAATCTCATAGGGTTCGCGACCGGTCTGCGTGGCCTCGATCGCCGCAGGCTGAAAAAGCTGGCAACATATTTGTTGCACAATGTCGAGATCATCTTCTTCGTCCACTTTACCACCATAGATGATTCTTCCCAGACTGAAACGAATGTGCCCACAGATCGATACTGTGTCCTCACGATGGCTAGCTTTCAGTGCGTCAGTGATGCAGGCCAGCCCACATTGTAAATCACAGTCGTTAAAGTCGTACGTCTTACTGAAACCCATAGGCGCCAATTGAGTCCGAGTATCAAGTATAGCGTGGAACCATACTAGGAGAAGGTTGAGGACAACCGATGGTCTCAAATGGGAAGGATCACGACAGGATTCAGGAGCCAAACTGTGCCACATAGATTTTACTTTATCTAGGACGGTCGGTGCTCTATCTAGGAGCATTTTGTGACTCTGTTGTAAAAGAACCGAAGGCAATGGCTCGTCGGACAAATTGCAAGTCATGAATATCTTGAAATCCTTTTCCCAGACATCCATGCACTTCAATTGTTGTTCAATTTTCTCAGTTAGGAACGATTGTACCCATGGCATTGACATCTGTAAATTCTGTAGCAGTACCCAATCACCTTCAGATGCACAACGTGAAATCTCTTGTTCAGCATAATCTGTGCTTTCTGAAGAGCCAAGAGGTATGACAGAAAGGTTTTTTGACCGTGATTCGGCCAATTTCACAATTTCAAAGCTACAATCTGACCTTCTATCTGTGGCTAGAAGTATGCATCTTTTATCGCTTGAATCAGCCAATCGCTTGATGAGAACTTCATCAGGGGTGTCTCTTCTCATCCATTTGATTGCGGCTGCATAGCTTGCTTCTTTTATCACATTCTGTGCCACTAGTTCGTCCAAAAGAGAATTCTTGGGAGTATTTGTTTCGTTGCTTGTCAAAAGTTCAAGCAAGTGATGGAGACACTTACTCAATCCTTCAACATCCAGTTTGTGGTGGTACATTAGATGAAGTATGAGGGTGAGTCTCATTCCATCAATTTCGGAAAGAAAAGCAGAGAACACGGAATTGAACTTTTCATAAGCGCTCAAGACTATCGCTCTCAGCTTATCACCCATGTCCCTGTATCCAACTTGCTGGTATGACCTAAAAACTTCTTCAACACAACTGAAGAACTGCCACGAGGGAATTTCATAAAACCAGTGTAGCCAGGTGAACCGCTTAAGCACTGAGTATACACGCGTGCAGTGCAGAACAACACTTACATATAGCTCAGAGAAATCATTGATCCTGTGAATGAGGTTACGATTGTCGTCGAGCTTCGTCGAGATCTCATTGACTTCTACTTTCACGTTTTTCAACGCACACGAGAAGTCATCGTTCTCCAAAATGCTTCCCTTCGACTCACTCAATTTGTTCAGTATTTCATGCTCTAATGATCTCAACTTAGATTCGTAGTTTGCATTGAGTTCAAAAGCTTCGACACGCTTTGCCTCCATCTCCGGCGCTTCGTAGGCCAGAGCAATCCTTACGACCCGCGTTTCGATGGAAGCTTTGCTGATTGAGAAGTTTATAACTCTTACCCTTGATTGCAAAAAATTTGGAGGAGATTTCTTAGCATCGGTAGAGTGTAAATACAGGCGGAAGGTGGGGGAAATAGGAATCTCCGAGTCTCCGATTCGTATACTTCTGGTGGTCTTAGTCTTTTGCATAATGCAGGTCACAACGTTATTTATAATGGGATCGTAACTTTCAGCATCCTTTATCAATAACATGTTTCCAAACCTGGCTGAATTGATGAACTTTTTGACAAACCCCGCTTCGATGAAACTTATGATCTCTAAACTGCTTCCATATTCCTTCAACATGATATCGGGTACTTCTAAACCGGGATCAATAATATACGGCACTGAATTGCTATCGAGGATCATTATGAAATTACTCAAAAAGAGTGTCTCCTTCGATGAAGCGCGGGTCAGCCAAGCCTGTCGACCGCCAGGAGCCATGTTTTCGCGGACAAAATCATAGTCAACATCAAACGGAACGGACTTCTTCTGCAAAAGCTCGAAAATTCTTCGCAAAGAAGCGGCACGTTGACTTTCATCTAGCCTTCCAAAGTAGGTAAAAATAAGTGATGATATAAAGCAATTTCCCTCAGCATAAGTGGCTTTCTTTCGTAAATCCTCTTTGCTTCGTTCCCATCTTGACTTTTCTGTAGACAAGCCTTCAATTATACTCTTAGCTCTTGCGAGCTTTGACTGCACGTTGATCACGCTATTCCTTACCAGCTCCATGTCCTTAATTACTTGTAAGTAATCCAGTTTTGACTGTTGTATGCTTTCTTCCAATTCGCTTATCATATCTTCAGCAGCCAGTAATTTCGCTTTGGCTAGCAGAGCGTCATCTTCAAGGACTCTAGCTTCCACTTTGAGCGGTTCAATCTTCTCTAGGACATCTCCAAATTTAACTTGCGCAGTAACCCACTGAAAGAGCGGTCCACAAGCTTTACTTGCCCTCTGCACTTTTTCAAATGTGAACTCGGTCTTAGATAAGAATGCTCTTTCAACAAAATTCTTCGATTCTGATGAGAGCTGTGATTCGGCGTCGAAATACAACATGCTGAGTATGAACTCATCAGACCGAACGAAATTCTGTAGACTACGCCATTCCGAAATTTGGTAGCCCAATATTGAGCAAACAGCTTCAAGAGTAACTTTCACCGCCAGCGGAGGGTTGATCATGGATCTTATTTCGGTCAAATGTTGCTTTTTTATGTTTTTAACACCAGTCTGAGCAGCCTGCATAATGGGTTCTAACGCTTTAAGATCCATCCGAACTAAATTACGACGCTGCCTTGCTTCTTCTTCTCTCTCAATTAAATCGACTCGGATATCTCGAGTTGCATCTTGCCGGCGTTTCGCCTCATTTTGCTCACTGAGAATTCGGTCCAGCACTTCCCTTGCTTCCACTTCTTTGTTATGCAGCTCTTGTTCATTTTGCTTCAGAGTTTTACTCAAACCCTCACATGAAATTACAGCCTCTTCTAGTTTCCTCAACCCTTTAGTAAGGAAATTGTCATATTTCTCTAGTTCAGAACACTTCAGCTCTAGAAGGTTCGTGAAGAGTATATGGGAGTCCACAAAGAAACCTGGGTATTTGTTCAGATCGAGTTCCAACTTTAACTCATCGTGGACCAGCAGAAATAAATCAGTGAGTGACTTTCGACGTATTTCACTTGTATTTGCAAAAGCCGACAAGTTCATGTCTGAGAAATGCTCAGTGATCCATGGTAGAGATGAGATGAACTCTTGAGACACTTTCTTCAAAGTCAGCAGAGACCACTGACCAACCCAGTCTATCACGCATCGATTGAAAAGGGCAGGTGACGTCACAATTTGTGAGCCCTCACTAACAGAGGTGTCGCACATAGTGAATACAATATGCAGATTCTTCGATACTTGTGAAGTGAACCAACTATACAATTCCTCCTCGGTGTACTCTGGCAACCCAGCGGATTCTGACATTTGTTTCAAGGAACAAATCAAAATCTCATAGTGCTCATCTTGAAAAAGATCAGGAATATCAGAGTTTGCCAACAATGTGTTCATTCTCTCTAAAAATGCAGTTTCCCGTATGTTAGATTCATCAACAATAAGGCAGATCTTCTTATCCTCCACACTACACTTCAGCAAGGTACTTCTCAACAAATTGTCAAAATCTGAGATGTTGAACATTTTATGCATACTAGGTTGCAGAAAATGAATATCATTGAGCCAGCAAACGAATTTGACCATAGTTGATCGTCCGCTCCGACCAGCTCCGATCAGCATGCAATGTCCCTGTGCCTGTTTTAACGCCCGGTCGACTCGCAGGACATGATTTAGGAATTCATCATGTATTATAATTTGATCGAGTCCCTCTTCGGCACAAAACAATCTCATCTTGACCTTTAGAAACTCCGATATGTCGACATTGCAGGCTTCCTCGTACTTTGAGGAAAGCCAGGATGAGAATAGCAGGCGCGATGTATCGCCAAGCGATGCTTTTGCATTAGAAAAATGACTGCTCGCAACTCCTTCCAGAAGATCTTGGAACTTCAGTTTTTCGTCCTGTTTTGTGAGACGATCAGCAAATATTCGCCATGCTTCGTGGGCCCAAATGCGAAGCACAGTAACAAACGACACATCGGTGACAGAGGATACTGCCATGTATATGCCACGAATCCACCGGGTCAATTCCCTGGGCGAGAAGGAGTAATGTGTTTGGACAGTGGAGGTAAAAGTAGTTTGGCATCTGCTGTACACGCAGATAGAAGCCTCACAAATCCGACTCATATCCACCCCAGGCATTTTGTCAAAACTAGAATCGATCAGAGATCCGTATATTTTGGACAAACAAGTTGAACTTGGATAATCAACAGATAAAACGCATATATGGCGCAGAAACCTTGGGGATAGAATTGCCCGCCCAGGATCAGTTGATGGGTTACACGCTCCAATGATGTGAAAGCGCTCGATTGAGATCCATTTGTTGTCCTCCAAACGCCAAAACCCTCTCTTCTCGATCAAAAGTCTCAGGAAGAGAATAACGTTCTGGGCCTCGTATTTATCTGGCCTGGGTAGATTGACCTCGTCGCAAAAAAGAACAATGTTTTTCGAAGGATGTTTAGGGCACAAGGACAATCCTTTTGATCCATCAGTATACTTCATATGACGATTGAGCACTTTGAATATATGTGAGACCTTCGTATCTTTGGAAAAGCACATACAGATCAGTTGGTACTTCTTCGACTTCAAAAAAATGTTGTTTATAAGCATCGTTTTACCAGAGCCTGGCGGTCCACATAAAATCATAGGTTGATCATTCTTCAAGAGCTCTTTGATATTACCCTCGTATCTCAGGGTATCGAGAGTGGGGATCAAAACATTATGGTTAGTAATCTTACGATGTTCCAGTTCCCGTTTTCGTAGAATATCACTCAAAGAGACGCATTTCAGTTTCCCATCCTCAAAGATGGCGCTTTTCAATTGTCCGTCCCTTATCGTATGCTCGTAACGTCGATCAAACATCATGCACAAATGCTCTGCGGCTTTGTCTTGATCTGAGGCGGGGGTGTCGCTCGCTAACACATTGAACAGTATCTGATAAAGCCTTAACATCATATATTCTATTTGCGCATCTTGACTGCCCGATCCAAGTGCCTTGCTCTTCGTTCTTATGTCTCTCGAAAACAGCGTGATTGATAGAGGTATAATTTTTGACCTTTGAAATCCCATTATGTGTTCATAAATGCTTGCTTCCATTATCAGTTTAGTAAGCTTGTTACGTGACAGAACTGCGGATACAACAAATTCAAAACTTTCAATTAATTTTGCAGGGATGCCAAAACACTCGCTCAGATTGATGATCTCCTTGTTCAAAATTGCATTCAGCTGCTCATGCAGAGAATAGGTAGGTATGGCTATCCATAGGATGGCGCACCGAGTCATCGTAGCAGGTGTGGCATGGTTAAGATTAGTTACCTCAAGGAAAAGTCGTATTTTATCAGAAATAGGAATTCTCTCCCCAGTTGGTAGAGTCAAAAGTTTGTTGTCGTCTAGAGCACTATTCAAGGTCTCGATGTATTCAGGATCTAAGTCGCTATCAAGTACAATCCAAATTCGGGCATTGACATAGTATCCAGTTGAATCATCATTAACAGCTCGAAAAATGTTCGTCAATACCCCGTCCTTCCATTCCAGTGTAGCTTTGTTCATCGTTCCGTACAGACTGTCTTTTCCCATTGTCTTAGTGTCGATTACGTAAACAATGTCATCAAGGCCATCTTGATGCCTCATGGCCTTCAAAGTAGTCCTCCAAACGGCTGTTTTTCCAGCTCCAGCATTGCCCATCAATATTATCGCTTGTTGGCTTTGCTGCATATGGTACAATTGATGGCATTTTTTCAAAAGTTCGTCAGAGGGGTTCAGGTACTCATCCTTACAGGCTTTGAGCAAGTGTGTTTTGAAACTACAGGTTGGACACTCAGAATCATCATCAGGGAAGGTTTTCTCAAAATGCGTATGGAATATGTTCTCGTCAGACGCGCTGAAGCTTGGCAGAACAATCTGCTTCAAGCTCCTCGAAAGAAAACTCCTCTCAGCGCTTTTTTGCTTTCCCTGTTTCGCTAGCATACCACAGTTTTGAAGAACCTTTTTCATGGATCGAAGACCAAAATCGTAGTGCCTCTGTGAGCTGCAGGTATCTCTCAGGATCGCAAATAGGTCCACCAAACCTCGAGACAATAATTTGACATCTTTAAATCCCAAAGTCCTCATGATTACCTCTGCAATCACAAGTGTCTCGGCTTTCGTCATTGAGAACTCACGAAACCTTTTCTTTAAATTTTCAGGTAGATGAGACCGCCCTCCATAGCTTGGGTTCAAGGTCACGAACAATCCGGTGTCGAAATTCAATGATACAGACTTCTTCATAATATCCACTTCGTGCGACTTCTTTGACAGTGCTTTTTGTATGGTTTCAACAGGTCCAGTGACTGAGCTCAACACGTTCGGGTCTAGTCTATTAAGTTCATCAAAACAGCCCCAAGCACCGATTTGTGCAACACCTAAGAGGAGCCTTGCCATTGCTCGAAAATCGAAAGAATCGTCACAGTTGAACACAAGAACCATTTTTCCGAGGTTTTGGGAGAGCGATTTGATGGTCTCCGTTTTTCCTGTACCTGCGGGTCCGAAGAGGCACCCGCCGAATCCTTGCGTTAAGGCTTCCATTAAAGCAGCGAAAGCTTCCTCCATGGTAGACGTATAAATCAGTCTTTCAGGGACACCAATATAATTGAAGCTGTATGTGATGTTTCGACCGCACTGCTCGACGTGCACTTCCTTGGGACCAGCCTCAGCATATCTATAGTAAAATCTCTGAGTTTTGTGCCAAATAACCGACCTTTCAGTACTGCTCTTTAAGAGTATGGTAACAACTTTTAGAGAGTGAGTCAGCTCCACTATTAAAGAGCAAATTTTTTTCTTCTTTAATAGTATCTTTTTCTGCGTTAGTAGCGTTGAGAGGTGATCAATTTTATTTTCTATGGCTTCTTGGAGAACTGTTAGAGCGTCCCCATCAAGACTTTTTTCAACCTGAGCTGTCCAGTATAGCTGCCAAGTCAGTAGTAAAACTTGAAAGGGTTGCGAATCGATAAGTTCAAGGAAATCCTTCCCTTCACTAATAGCCTGAAAATTTAGCTCAACGCCCTCGAAAAGGGTGCCTTTGATCTCACAGTCTAGCGTTTTCAGCCATTTATGAGATCCCTGAGTTTTATCAATAGCAATAGGGCGTAATAGCTCAAGTAGCTCGCCCTCCGCGGAATAGACGCCTTTGATAATGAAATCCTCAACCAGAAGGCTTGTAAAACTACCAAACATCTTGCCTAGAAAGCAGGAGACTTGAGACAGATCCCCATCTGCGCCCAACAACCTCAAAAGATCTCTGTCTCCTAGAAAGTAGTAACGAGGAAATAGTATTCTCTGCTGCTCTAGGAAGGCACCTAAAGACGATCTGAGCATTCTTATTCTGCTCGCCATTTGTTGGAAGACGACATTGCTTCCAGGAATGAGAAGGACGTCAAGTGCGTTGGGTAGTTGGAATATTCTTGATAGCATATCGCGAAAGTCGGCAGTCAAGTCATTAAATTTGCAAGATTCTCGATGTAACAGGCTTGAGAGTTTTCCTTCTTCGCTGAGAATTCCATAGAGGTCCAGCCAGTGGAACTGCACATCAATCCAATCGGGTAGTATTGCAACAAAAGCAGTTAGTTTAGATTCTAGTTCGAGGCAGTTCTGGGCGATGAGGCCATAAAAAGTTGAATGTTTCATGGCCAGCAACTCCTCCAAATCATCTGAGCCCATCTGTTGCAGATGCTTCCAGTCTTTCACAAGTTTCATGCCGCTTTGGTGCGTGAAAGTATCGAATTGCTGGTTGTTCCAAAAAGCTTTGATTCTGATCAATGATTTTTGAAGAGTCGCCTCTCTCTGAGCACTGTTGATGGTTTCTTTGATAATTGACGAATTCTCGTTCAAATTCAAGCCCAGGACATCTCTTAGAGTAAACGATTGCAGTTCGAAGGACTCAGACATCTTTGATACAGACGCTTTGTCAAAGATGCTCTTCCAGTGTCGAGCCGCTAGTGCAGGATGTTTCAGGTCTCTCAAGAGTGGTAAATTACTCTTCAGGGTGTCGATTGCCTCTACAGCTTTGAGGAAGCCTTGATGTTGATGTGAAAAGCTGAACCCTTTTGCAATGTTGTCATTTTGCCGCTCTAACTCTTTCTTGATATCAGAAACTTCCACAGAACACCAGCACCTATCAAGAAGAAGATCTACGCAATTCATCGAGTTACTTAAGTCTCTCAAACGGGATTCAAGCTCGAGAACATCATCAAAGGCGCTTTTCATATAATCCTTTGCTGTCACTGGATGAGAAAGCGCTCTGAAACACGTGTACAAGCGTTCAGCTCTCTCATTTATATTTTCAAACAACTTCTTGAACTGCTCTATCGATGTAAGCGCATCAGAGCATGCCATATTACTCAATATTGGCTTTAGTGCATTCCAGTCACTGAGAACAGAGTCTGATCGATCTGTCAAACGAGTCTCTTCTTCCTCTAGCATGGCAAGTATGCGATTTTTGTTAGCACGGACGAATATTGTTCGTTCCTCAAAACAGTGGTCTAGTACAAGTTTATCATTTCGCAAATGGTCAAGAAATAAATGATCAGTGCGCAGCTTCAAATGAAATTGCAGAAAAATCTTCTCACAAGAGTGGAAGCATTCCAGTGATTTGCATCGCTGACTGTTTGAACTCTTGACTCTCTGTAAAGTCACCAAGAGAGAGACAATGTTATCTACAGAGAGATCGTTTTGAAGTCTCTGTTCCTCCATTAACATTAAGTCACCTCTCAGCTCTCGATCAAAGTCTGCTGCCCTTTCGATGTACAATTTGAGAAGCAAATCGCATAAAACTTTATGCCAGAAGTCGAGTTTCTCAAACGTGGATAAACGCAAGCCAACTAGACTAAATCTGGGTATCAAACTAGTATTTCTCGAATGCTCGAACTGTTCTATTTGAGTTCGAGACACAATAACATCTGTCAACAAATTGAGGCAGATGGTGATATCAGATCCTATGTAACCGCCGACCTCTGATTCAGTGACACTATGAAGCAGTTCGATTACTTTCAAAGCTTCCAACCGTTGCTTCAGCAGCGAACATCTGTCTTCGATACTTTTAAGTGCGCC
Organism: Torulaspora gathmanii; assembly: GCA_030580195.1. Lineage (NCBI taxonomy): Eukaryota > Fungi > Ascomycota > Saccharomycetes > Saccharomycetales > Saccharomycetaceae > Torulaspora > Torulaspora gathmanii. The sequence goes on along the minus strand of JAKTSM010000009.1, from coordinate 141,076 downwards.
GAAGACGACACTCTGGAATGGACGCGGTATTTGTGAACTACGTCTCTCGCCCGATCGATTGCCAGGACAACGTATTTGGGGCAGCTTCAATATTCCCACAAGAACATTTTCTACAACTTTTATCTCCTGTCTTTTCCATTCGTTTACACTCGGAGATAATACAAGCTTGTTTGTCTCCAAGGCAATTGAGATCACATCAATGTTGCCAGTACACTCTCCCAGCTCTTTTTGTAATCTCTCCGCCAGAATTACTTCAATAGAGCGATTGAGCCTGAAAACAACCTTATCAATTCCTTTTACCTGCGGGGAAGCAAGTTCGTTAACGATGGCTTGTATTCCGATCAAAGTCTTCGAAAGGGATTCTGAGATGCAAAGTGGCTTGGAGACCCTATCCAACAACCGCGATAGCTGGAATTCATTGGCTTTCAGTTTGTGAAAAAAACTTAGCAGAGAACCCACACCACTTTCCAGCTTTTTTGGGATATCGCTCTCTCTGGTGTCAGAGTCGTGTGTGCCAGAAAAACTGCTGGGATCGCACTGATGGGTGACTGCTGCGTCAGATATAAGACTCCAAATTTCCCTAATGTCGTCTTCTAGTAGGAATGCTGAAAATCTAAGACCTTCAAGCTCACGGATGATGGATAAAAAAGTCTGCACTTGCTCGAGAGATTTCACAGCATTCAGCCGGGCATCCTCACATCTACGGGCAAGCCGAATAATCTTGCTAGGAACATCGAATCCGACGTAAACAAATGTCTTTACCTCTCCAAACATATGTTCTCTATCGCGGTTAAAGTTGAGAGAAAGCTCGTAATTTTGATTTTGATCACGTATTATTTTCAGCACGGGAGATGTGATTCCTTCACCACTAAATTCAACTAAACCATTCTTCCACTGGTTGAAAAAGGTTTCACAGTCTGTCTTTTGCATAATGTCGTCGAAAATCGGTGATAGTAATCTGCCCTCGGGTAGCATTTCCCAATCATTTCCTAGAAGAGCTTCACACTGTTTATGAATTTGCATTGTATGGTTCCTGAACTGAAAACGCGTTATAACCGTCGCGGACACAGGCGGGAGACTTTTCAGCGTCAGAATCTCCTCCATTTGATCACAGTCCCCCAGTTTCTTCTGTAAAAGATCTAATTCAAGCTTCACAGAGCTTAGAAGTTCCTTTTGGCAATTTTTCATGACTGAGCTCAACTTCGAATTGTAAGTCATCAGAGGTGCAAACAGACAATAAAGCTCAGTTATTTCAGTTGGGCTTTTCTTAGTTGTCAGTTTATCGTTCCATAGTTTTATTAGCTTTTTTTCTATTACTGCGAGCCGCTGCCCATATGAAGCCTGAGAATCGGGCCACTTATCAATCCTCACATTTCGAAGTGTTCCTACAGGCTCGTAGACGAAGTCTATATCTTTCAAGTAATCAGGATATCCAATTGAGGCCAAGGACTGGGAGAACGAATCGTGCTGCTTGCGAAGTGACGATATCTCTTGCAAAGTGACAAGCAGGTTATTGGTGGGAGATTTGATATGGGCTGCCAACAAACTTGACTGACCTCTTTTTCTAATGACCTCTCGTAAGTGGATCTTACTATCCTGAACGATTCCGTCCCATTGTTCTAATGCGTTGACGATATCTGACTGAACAATAGGAAACGACGTGTGCGAGGCGATAAAAAGATCTGGGGATACGCGTAATATAGTATTCTGTACCTGCCAGGATACTTGCTCTAGCAGTATAGCAAACCGCTCGGCCGGATATGATGTGAACCTGAACCGTTTCAAGGCGGCAGCGACGGAGTCCAAGTTCTTCTTTAAGCTGTCAAAGCTCTCACTTGAATTGAGGGCCTTCAGCGGTATAGAGGAAACAAACTGATTATATTCCTTCACGCTTTTCAATTTGTCGTCCAGACCGCTGTCGGAAGAGAGCCACGAAGTACTCTGCCACCGTTTCATAGCCGCAAGGATGGATATCGTTATCATGATTTCAGGCGACTGCAATTGTCGCTTAACCGATACCAGCATGTCCTGCAGGGTCGCCCAATATTGCATTTCTTCGAAGATAGATCCATCACTGATGTCTCTCTGCGTCTGGCACAACTTTTGTATCCTTTTCAACCAGTCATTTGCTGTGCTTTGCAACGTATTTAAAAAAGCAGAGTCCTGCATTTGGTCAGGTTCAATATAGGTTAGGTAATTATCTTCATCGGCTCCCCGATTCACTATCTCTTTTATCAGTTTATGACTCTCAGCGACAAAATCGGGAGCCCCAAAAGAACCACCAAAGCTTTTCATCATCAAACTTAGCTCCTTCAATCTTGATACTCCTTTTTCAATCTCCCCCGGTGTCCGCAACTGCTCTTTGATCAATTCTGAAACCTGGGGCAGCCCGTTGTTAATCAAAAAAACCACTGCTCTGATCAGCACTTTATCTGAAAGTATAAATGATGAGATTTGAGACTCCAATGGTGTGTCAAACTTGATCCGATTTCTGTTTTTTATCACAAGCAATGCGGATTCTTCATTGATACCAACACTATCATCAATGCTCACACGCAATTCACGAAGTTCCTTATCATAAGAGACCAGTAAAACATGTTTAGCGACTCTAGTATCCTCTTCAAACAAAAATCTATCGACTTTCTCCCAGAATCGAACCGTAAACTCCTGTATCAACCTCTGAACAACTTCTTCTGGGACATTTTGCAATCCAGTGACAGCTTGCGCACAGTAACGTACAAACAGGTGTGATAGGTGGCCATGATCCCCGTTCATGGCACCTACTGTCCTCTAAAAGTTTAAACTAAACTTGGTTTCAAGGTGGTAAGCTCATTCTGAAGGTAAACAAAGGCCATTTCGTAGCCTGTGAGGGATCAATGTCAAGGGAAAGTTACAAAGCACACGGTCTTTCAGCATCAGTCTGCAGAGGTGGCTGACGAGGCCAATCTCATAAGCTGGGAGATGGTGCAGAAGCATTCAGCGGAGGCTTTGGCGACGCCTACAAGTGCAGCGGACCAGGTTAGCGAGATTTCAAGCGATTTGACACGAGGAGAATCGGCGTTTACGGCACCATACGATGGGTCATCTACTACCCTGGAGGAAAAGAGCATGCAACGATTGCCCACAGCGTTCGCCAGGACGTTGTCCTCGATCCCAAGCTATTCGCAGACGAAGCGGGACAAGATCATGGCTGATTCACACCTGAAATTCGTGGTGGTTGGTGATGGAGGCATTGGGAAGACCTGTTTGCTGATATCCTATGTGCAGAGAGAGTTCCCTACAGAGTATGTCCCGACTGTTTTCGAGAACTACGTGACAAAAATAGAGGGTCCTAAGAGGAAGATCATCGAACTGGCTCTATGGGATACTGCTGGACAGGAAGAATATAACAGGCTACGGCCTCTATCTTACTCAGAAGTGGATATTCTGATGGTATGCTACGCTGTGAACAGTAAGATCTCGTTGCAAAATGTGGAAGATTTGTGGATGCCCGAAGTCAAGCATTTTTGCCCCGACACACCGGTGATACTGGTGGGTTTGAAATCGGATCTCCTCAGCCAAAGGAACGCTGAAGAGCGTGTGGATCGCAACAAGGCAGACCTTGTGGCGAAGAAGCTGGGAGCATTTGCACATATCCAGTGTTCGGCAAAACTGCAAAACGACGTCGATGAAGTATTCAATGCAGCGCTGAATACAGCACTGCGAGATCGTCTCAACGAGCCCAAAGACTTGACACCTTTGATAAAAAATGCGTTTAAGAAGAGATCAACAGCTCCAAACAGGCCCATTGCTCCCTCTAAAGTGGCAACTACATCCAAGAAAACTCCACATAGGAAATTCAACTGTACAATTATTTGATGCAATCCCAGTGCACAATGCAACGACAATCATGTAGACCATGCTTACTGTACTTCAGTTGAATCATTGGGCGTACTTGAAGCTTCCATTTTATGGCGGGTAACGGGCCTTGTTTTTTTCAAGTGAATGAAGCATCTCGACCTCATCGGATCGTTGATGAAAGTCCCAGAGGCAGGCTAGTGCAGATTGTATGCTGGCTGAAGTCCTCAAGCGTGTACCTGCAATTCGGTTTTGGGTTAGACCTCTCAAATTCAGTGGCACACTTGCAAAGCTAGCTCCGATGACCGCCGTACAGGATGTGGCAGGCACGAAAAGATCGTTATCGGTGTCACCAATGCCCAAGAAGACAAAAAAGCCAAAGTTGAAGAAGTATAAGGCCAAGAAAGTGGATGCCACGTCTCCACTAGGTGTCTTACAGTTTGAGATCAATGACCTGCTTGCGGAGCTGGGGCTAACTCAAGATCTTGTCAAGAACGATGTGAGTGCGATTTTGAATGATACTTCTAGAGAAGGACCCGTAACGCAAGCCTATCATCGGGAGGTCCAAGATGTGAAAGTGCTCAAGATTACCTCTAGCGGTGATGGTCTGGGCATAATAGATAATCCTGTTGAAGAGGGCAAGAAGCAAGTGGTAATAATTCCCTTTGGTTTACCAGGCGACACAGTCAAAATCAGAGTTTTCAAGACGCATCCATCGTATGTGGAGAGTGATCTGCTGGAGGTGTCAACCAAGAGTAAGATGCGTAACGATGATTTGATCAATTGTGAGTATTTTGGGAAGTGCTCCGGTTGTCAATTTCAGTTTATTAAGTATGAAGACCAAATGGAGCTCAAGAGAAATACCATTGCTAGGGCATTCCAACACTTTGCACCTAGTCTTGTTAAAGAGGGTTTGCTACCTGAAATAGGACAAACTATCTCATCACCTTTACAGTACGGCTACAGAACCAAGTTGACACCTCACTTTGACGTTCCGAGAAAGGCAAAGACATTACAGACGAAGGCTCCACTGGGATTTGGCCAAAAGGGCCGTCCTCAATGGAGGAAAGATACTCTAGATCAAGGAGGCGACGCATCAATTCTTGACATCGAGGAGTGTCCTATTGGTACGACCGTTGTCAACATGGGGATGCAAAATGAGAGGCAGAGATTTGCGCAAGAGTTCGGTAAATACAAAAAAGGTGCTACAATCCTTCTAAGAGAGAACACAACGGTTGTTGACTCTACTGAAAGTACCGAGGATGAATCCGCCAGGGAAGGCTCTAGAGACCAAACGGGCAAGCTATCGGAATTGGAAGTGCGTGATGAGGCCAACAGTAAGAGCTTGGTCAAAACTTGCGTCACAAACACGAGACAAATAGTCACAGAATACATCGACGGGTACACGTTTCAATTCAGCGCAGGTGAATTCTTTCAAAACAACAATTCGATCCTGCCTTTGGTGACCAGCTATGTGCGCGAAAACCTTCAAATACCGAACTCACAACCAGGTCAAGAGCACAATCTCGTGGACGCCTACTGCGGTTCCGGTCTTTTCAGTATCTGCAGCTCCAAAGGTGTAACCAGGGTCATCGGTGTGGAGATCTCTGCAGACAGTGTCTCCTTCGCGGAACGTAACGCCCAAGCCAATGGGGTCAAAAATTGCAAGTTTATCGTAGGCAAAGCCGAGAAATTATTCGAATCCATCGATACCCCAAACGACCGAACTTCAGTCGTACTAGATCCTCCCAGAAAAGGCTGTGACGAGCCTTTCCTTACACAGCTTGCAGAATACTGTCCTGCCAAGATCGTCTACATCTCCTGCAATGTCCACTCACAGGCCCGAGACGTCGAGTATTTCCTCAAGAACACCAACAACGGCAAACGCTACAGGGTAGAAAGCATTAGAGGTTTTGACTTTTTCCCACAGACCCACCACGTCGAGGGCGTGTGTGTCCTGACCAGGATCTGATGACCTTATTTACAGTGTATACCCACTGTATACTCACTTTTGTAAATTTCGTGTGACTGCTTAAACACTACCTCCTTACACCATCAATAGTTTCCCTAAAGAATCCGTACACCCATTAGACAGTCGCTCTCAAACAGGTTCTTTTTTTTTTTTTACGGAAAGGTCGTTCGCGGCGTAAGCGACGCATCTTTTCTGAAAAATCAAGGCATCGCTGGATACCTGACTATCCAATATGGAACTGTTGATAGATATACTCGTATTGAACAAGACAGTCGTGACCAACGTTGTTTTAGGAGACCTAGAGTCAATTGAATAAGCCAAGATGGAAAACGATAAGGGCCAATTAGTATGTTTGAAGCACGAATGAGAGGAGTGAGGAGAAGGCGTCACCAGAACCATAAAAAATAGAAAGAATATCAGATGGGATCAAAGATACACTTTAAGGAACGGGACGATTCTCTATTGAAATGTGTTCTATGTGTGTGTTGAAAGTTCAAGTTTACTAACAATACTGCTTTTCCTATAGGTCGAACTTTACGTTCCAAGAAAGTGTTCTGCTACCAACAGAATTATCAAGGCCAAGGACCACGCCTCTGTCCAAATCAACATTGCCAAGGTCGATGAGGAAGGCCGTGCCATCCCAGGTGAGTACATCACTTACGCTTTGTCCGGTTACGTCAGAGCCAGAGGTGAGAGCGACGACTCCTTGAACCGTTTGGCTCAAAACGATGGTTTGTTGAAGAACGTCTGGTCTTACTCCCGTTAAATACGTTTGGAAATCCATTATATAAAATCATATTTACCTTTGTGAACACTGACTGCATAGATCTTGCACTTTCGGGGGGTCCGCATAGTCGTCCCATACTTCAATACAAAAGGCGGAAACTCGACAAGAAATAACGTTGATCTAGGGTTGGCAGGGCGGTTATAGGATGACGACGAAACGATGTGCTGTAGCCACTTTACTGTATACGACTGATTATTTGCCCGGTGTATTTACGTTGGGTCACCAATTGACTAAGTTACTGCGAGGAAGACAAGGCATCGAGACCTGCTTAGTTATCTCGAGGGAACTTTGGGAGAACTCTTTGAGTGAGTTATCTAAGACGCTGTTGCGGTTGTTGTATAAGCATGTCGTGCAGGTAGATCCCTTGCAGGGCCAGGAGTTCAGTGTCGAAAGAAACGCGCAGAATCTGGGGCTTTTGAACAGACCGGAGTTATCCTTTACTTTGATCAAGGCACGTTTGTGGGAATTGACCGATTTCGATAGAGTGCTTTACCTGGATGCTGATACTCTGCCTCTCAATCAAGATTTCTTGGATCTTTTCGAATCAGTCCCACAACAAAAGAGTAGCCAGATAGCGGGAGCTCCCGACATCGGCTGGCCCGATATGTTTAACAGCGGAGTGCTAATGTTGACTCCAGATATGGAACTGGCGTCTGATTTACACGGCTTTATTCTTAATCACACATCTATCGATGGCGCAGATCAGGGGATTCTCAATCAATTCTTCAACCCGAATTGCGCAAGCGATCTGCAGCAGCCTTCTAGCAATGACTGGATTCGATTACCCTTCATCTATAATGTCACTGTCCCCAACTATGGCTACCAAAGCTCGCCAGCGGTGAAATATTTTCAATCCCAGATTAGATTGGTTCATTTTATCGGTGAACACAAACCGTGGAAGGGCTGGAACACGGGCGACGGTAACGGATATGCTAGTCGTTGGAATCAGGTCTATGGTGAATTCATGGAGAGTTTCGGGCTGATGCAGTTCTTTGAAGAGATGGGTCTTCAAAAACCAGCTGTCCCGGTGCCACCACGGGAAAGCGAGGCACCGGTAGTTAATTGGGATGATTTTGACGAGAGGATCATGCAGCAAGAACCTGAATCTGATCAAACCCCTGACATATCGAAGGCCAATTGGGATGATTTCCATGAGAAAGTCATGCGTCAGGAGCCTGAACATAGCGAAACATCAGAAGGACCGCAAGTCGATTGGGATAGGTTCCAGGAGAGAGTCATGCAGCAGAACCCTGAAAGGAGCGATTCCTACGAAACAGGTCAAGCTTCTACTGCGTGGCTCAGTGAAGCTAATGCAGAACCGCCAGAGGAAGTAGAGCGCACTTTCCCCACAGTAGTCGTTGCTGAGCTGACAGAACGAGTGGGCCATCTCACAGTGGGAGTCAAAGAACCAACGCATTTGGTTGCAGTATCATCTGAAGTTTCCGACTCTTTACCAGCAGTACGAAACAGACAAACTCCGACGATTAAGGACCGCACTGTGGAACGATCGTTCCCCCAAGAACGACATCGGAGCAGGCAGGCAGAAAGAGTCTTCCCAGCTGCTCGCGATCTGCCATGCTTCGCAGAGCCTAGTGGTGTTCGAGAAGGGTATGACAAGGCCAAGGCTGTTCCAAGAGTCGATCAGGTGCTTGAAATGATAAAACAAGAGACCAAGCTGTGTACCACTTCACAGCACGTTTTCGCCTGGGAAGACTCGGAGTATTTGCAAGAAGTAGAAAGAGTGTTCCCAGACTAGAAAGCTAGTCTTCAGTGGTCTTCAAGCCTCGACGAAACGGCCCAATCTCGTGTTCTTTAGATCTTCGAGTGCTCATCTCATCGATGCCAAGCTTTAAGATATCGATATGTCGCTCTGTACGGAGCTGAGAGTCCTCGTGTTCAACGACTGAAAAATTTTCCTCCTGAAGGCCCTCAATCTGGCAATGGGATTTAGATGATGAGCTTGTAATTGTAGTTATGAAGATGATTAGTTCACATAGAGTAAAGCCCTTTGTGGACCATAGAGAAGGATATAAATCAATTGCAATATGTCTGAAGGTATTACTGAAGTTGAAGAATCCCAAATCCAAACCAACTACGACAAGGTTGTCTACAAGTTCGATGACATGAACTTGAAGAACGAATTGTTGAGAGGTGTCTTTGGTTACGGTTTCGAAGATCCATCTGCTATTCAACAACGTGCCATTTTGCCTATCGTTGAAGGACACGATGTCTTGGCTCAAGCTCAATCTGGTACTGGTAAGACTGGTACTTTCTCGATTGCTGCTCTGCAAAGAATTGACAGCTCTTTGAAGTCTCCACAAGCTTTGATTTTGGCTCCAACCAGAGAATTGGCTCTACAAATTCAAAAGGTTGTCATTGCTTTGGCTTTCCACATGGACATCAAGGTTCACGCTTGTATCGGTGGTACTTCCTTCCAAGAGGATGCTGAAGGTTTGAGAGATGCTCAAATTGTCGTCGGTACCCCAGGTCGTGTCTTCGACAACATTCAAAGACGTAAGTTCAAGACTGACAACATCAAGATGTTCATTTTGGATGAAGCCGATGAAATGTTGTCCTCTGGTTTCAAGGAACAAATCTACCAAATTTTCACCCTTCTGCCACCAACTACCCAAGTTGTTCTGTTGTCTGCTACCATGCCAAAGGATGTCTTGGAAGTTACCACTAAATTCATGAGAAACCCAGTCAGAATCTTGGTCAAGAAGGACGAATTGACTTTGGAAGGTATTCAACAGTTTTACATCAACGTCGAACAAGAACAATACAAGTACGACTGTTTGACCGATTTGTACGATTCCATTTCCGTTACCCAAGCCGTTATCTTCTGTAACACCAGAAGAAAGGTCGAGGAATTGACCCAAAAGTTGAAGTCCGACAACTTCACTGTCTCTTCCATCTACTCCGACTTGCCACAACAAGAGAGAGATATCATCATGAAGGAATTCAGAAGTGGTTCCTCAAGAATCTTGATCTCCACCGATTTGTTGGCTAGAGGTATCGATGTCCAACAAGTCTCCTTGGTTATCAACTACGACTTGCCAACTAACAAAGAAAACTACATTCACAGAATTGGTAGAGGTGGTCGTTTCGGTAGAAAGGGTGTTGCCATCAACTTCGTTACCAACGAGGATGTCGGTGCTATGAGAGAGTTGGAGACTTTCTACTCCACTCAAATTGAAGAATTGCCATCTAACATCGCTGAATTGTTCACTTAAGGAAACTGATATATAGTTTGCATCTAAAGATGTATTTTTTCCCTTTTATATGATGCGTTTCGAGTTCGAATTCTGAGCTACTTCTCATGAAAGCTTGATACAATAGCCATTTTGAAGATACTATTGTTTACTACTTTCAAATTTTTCAAAGCTCATCGCGATCAAGTCTTGACAAATAACAACTGTATATAATCGAGACGGTATAACTTAAAGCTCTCTGATGGCACCTCAGGTAAGGTTGGACAAGGATGATGTTGCCACTAGGGCCTTAGAATCATTGCTGGCTCATTGTGAAAGCGATTCCAATTTAAAACAGGATAAGAATATTCATATGATCATATACACAGGAAAGAAGATGGGCATACAGAAAGACTACGTACCGAGAATCATTCCTTTGAGGTCGTGTAAGCTTAATAAACCAAAGGATCTACGAATCCTACTGATTACAAAGGATCCTAGCACCAAGTACCGTGAAACCTTGGGGAACGATGAGAGCACTTCCGATCTCTTCAAAGAGATTATTAGTATTAAGAACCTGAAGCGTCGTTTTAGAGGAAGCAAAATGACGCACATATACAGGGAGTTCGATCTAATTGTGGCAGACTTCCGAGTTCATCACTTGCTCGTTGACATCCTGGGAAATAGATTCTATCATGGCAATAAGAAACTGCCCTTCGTCATCCGTTTCTCCAAGCAGACCCCTTTGAAAGGTAAGAAAATGCCTGATGAATGTGATCCTTCCTATGTCAGAGCTCAATTGAGAAGTATCTGCAAGAATACATCATACGTGCCCAATAATGATAATTGTCTCAGTGTGAAGATAGGCATAGTTGGCAAGACTTCAGTAGCTGAAATGATAGATAACGCTCATGATGTGATGCAATTTTTGAGTGATAAATCAAAGAAACCTCAAGGCGGAGTGCTTAAAGGTGGGATTCTTTCAGTCTTTGTTAAGACTAGCAATAGTCCTTCTTTACCAGTCTACGAGAAGAGTCAGGAACCCGTTGATGATTCTCATGATGAGCCTCTAAGGCTTTAAAATGTTTTTAGAATGAAATTCATTAAGTAAGGCTTTGTTGTCGACTTTATTCAACTGGCGAGCGGTCTGAAAGCCGCATCCTACCAGACATTTCAAGTTCACCAATTGTACAACTGGAATCACACAACACACTTGATAGTACTTTCGGCCAATGCCTTGTTACATATGAGAAATATCTTCATTCCTTTAGCTGTTATTTCGCTTATTATCCTCAGTGGAAAGTTAGTTCAATCGCTCTCTACCATCGTTCGACAATGCTACTCTAGATACAGAATTGAAAACACCTTTCTTGAAAAATCCAGGCAAGCTGTGGAGAGATATGATTCAATTAGACGTCGGAGCCTTTTGAAGCCATTGAAACTGTCTACCAACACGTACAACGACGATGTGCTGTCAGCAGGTAATGCCATAATACCGTCAAGAGAAAATGCTACGCTCCTGATGCTGGTCAGGAACTTCGAACTGCCGGGAGCTTTGAAGTCAATGAGATCATTGGAGGATAGATTTAACAAGGATTACCACTATGATTGGACATTCCTAAATGATATGCCGTTCACGCCAGATTTTATGGAGGCTACAACGGCAATGGCCAGCGGTAAGACACGTTATGCTATTGTGCCTCCAGAGGACTGGGATCGTCCCGACTCTATTGATGAGCAGATGTTTGAGACAAGTCTAGAACTCTTGAATGACAAGGGAGTCCTCTACGGTGGTTCCAAATCGTACCGTAACATGTGTCGGTTCAATTCTGGCTACTTCTTCAGGCAGAGTATACTGGACTCGTACGACTATTATTTTCGAGTAGAGCCGGATGTTGAATACTACTGTGATTTCCCCTACGATCCATTTAAGGTGATGAGGCATAATAGGAAGAAATACGGATTTGTTATTAGCCTGTATGAGTACGAGGACACTATTACAACATTATGGGATACTGTCGAGGAGTATTTAGAGCAACATGGGGATGATGTTGACATGGACAGCAATTCTTACAATTTTATCACCGACAGCAGTGTAATTGGTAGGTATTCGCCAATTGTCGACTCCAACACAGATTACAATTTATGTCATTTTTGGTCTAATTTCGAAATTGGTGATTTGAATTTCTTTCGAAGTGAAAAGTATAAGAGGTTCTTTGATTTCTTGGACTCTAAAGGTGGCTTCTACTATGAGAGATGGGGAGACGCGCCCGTTCATAGCATTGCTGTCTCATTATTGTTGAGAAGAGATGAAATAATACATTTTGATGAGTTAGGGTATTATCATGCCCCATTCGCTACATGCCCCTCGGGCTACTACTTAAGATTACAGCAGAGGTGTCAGTGCGATGCACAGGCTGAGAGCAACATAGATACATCGCCCAGCAGCTGTCTGATGAGATGGTGGAAAAGCGGAGACGGCAAACGTTTCCTCAAGTTCGACCAAAGTGATTAATCCATTGTTTTAGTAAAGTGTCTCCAGGTTCGACAACTCCTTTAAGATTCTCTCTAGATCATCGTCGGAAATTTTGTTGTTCAAACTAGGTATCAATGTCTTGGCCTCGTCAGCCGTGTCACATGCAAGCGTCCCCAATTGCGCTACTTCAAAAGGATGCAAACCAACACTTTTCAACAACTGAATCACAGCGCTAACCGTCTCCTGGTCTCTAAACCTCGAAAAGTTTGTCAAATATTCCATTGTATTCTTTAGATCCTTATTATTCCCACCTGTAGTTTGCTCTAAAAGAGCGTCTAACGATTCCAGCTCTTTCTCACGGGTCTCAGTGTGCATGAAAGCGCCGTCATCTTCGTCATCCTCATCTTCCTCAAGATCACTGTCACGACCCGCATGGTTCACATCGTTCTCCCTACCTTCTACCAATGTGGAGTCATCCTCGTGCTTGCCCACAGTGCCAGATCTATCACTTTTCTTCGCTTTACGCCTGTGCTGCGTGCGTCTGAACGCCTTTCTACGCTCTACTAACGCTTCCTTGATGACCAAGCGAGCTTCACTTAAATTCAGTGCAATGAGCTCTTCTTCTTCACCTTGGTGATTCAACTGCCTCATCTGGAATTCCTGTCCCAATTGCAAAGTCGCCGCATTTTCCTCCTCTTCCACCTTTTTCAGGCGTCTCCGGGCCTGAACCGTCGACACAGGTACATTCATGATTGCTCCAACAAACTAAAACAGCGTCTGGCCACCAGTAGATCTCCTCCAGCTCTCTTGACAACTATCTATGTTCATTTAATCCAGTCTATGCTCATTAGTCTCTAAGCTTTCCTATAACCCAGAGGGGGTTACCCGGTCTCGGCTTGAATATTTCAAATCACCTTGAGGAATGGCTCTCATATAAGCTGCACTGAGTCGCCATGAACCCAACCTGGCCCATCTACCACTTCGAAAAGACTCAATTGGATGGCTAGAGGCTCACTATCAGTCATTTGATCTTCTCTGACTGCTAGAAAGACAATCTTCACGTGAACTGTGTGTACGTGTGGAGTGACTGGAGTTCCCAGCAATCACAGTCCTAGGTTAATCATCAGGAACAATCATCCATCATAACTGGGGGCAGGACGCTATAGAGCTCGTCTATTGCTTGAGTTAAGTGCTGGTAGTGTTGCTTAGTGTGTCAGAGTATATCTGGAACTCAGTGGATCAAATTAGGGCTCTTTTTGACAGCACAATTGAAGGAAACGTGTGATGAACCAGGGAGTTCAAACTAATTGCAATGAGGAGGGCCAGAGGCAGAATGAGAACATATGGAACCCTCTTTTCATGAATCAGGATGGGAACTCGCAGGTGCCGCAACAACAACAACATGTCAATTTCAACTTTATTAACCCATGGGGAGTGAAAAGTGAGGACAAGAATGGTCTGCCGGAAGAGCAAGAGATGTTGATGGCTGGTGGAGATGAGAACATAGACTCTACAGCTAGAAGGAAATCTAGTTTGGTGGTACCACCAGCTAGGGCTCCGGGACCCAATCCATTCGAGTATGACGATGCGAATGTGTATCCTAACGTGCATGGGCGACGGCAATCGCAGAGGCCGATGTTGTTCTCGCAGCAACAATTACAACAGCAGTCTTTTGGAAATGGCAGGTTTGCCCCACCAGGTCTTTTCAATCCTCAGGATACTCAAAGAAGACAGAGTGTAGCGGTGGTGCCTTATCCGCCCAACATGGCGGGTGTTTCTAACGCACCAAGTGTCACTACGCCGACAGTGGTACCGATGGTGTCTCCTTACAGAAGATTGAGTGCTTATCCTCCGAGTACGAGTCCCACGACGTCGCTGCAACCGCCTTATAAACAATTGAGACGAGATGGTGCTGTCGCCCAGCAAGCGGTCATTCCGCAGATGCAGAAATGTACGTCCAAAACAGATCTATCTCCAACTATCAATCCAACTCCAAAATTTAGGCGCGCTTCCCTGAATTCAAAGACCATTTCACCTCTTATTGCGTTGACAAAGAGTTTAATAACAACGTACTCACTTTGTTCGCACGAATTTTCATACCAAACATCCAAGAATCCAAAGAGAGTACTCACCAAACCGAACGAGGCTAAATGTAATAACGGGTTCGATAACATCAATAGTGATTACATCCTTTATGTCAACGACGTCTTAGGGACAGAGCAAAATAGGAAGTATCTTGTTTTGGATATACTGGGGCAGGGTACTTTTGGTCAGGTAGTCAAATGTCAGAACGTTTTAACAAAAGAGATAGTGGCTGTCAAAGTGGTCAAATCGAGGGCAGAATATTTGAATCAAAGCATAACAGAGGCCAAAATACTTGAGCTACTGAATACAAAAGTGGATCCCATGAATGAACATCATTTCTTGAGGTTACATGACACATTCATTCACAAGAACCATCTTTGTTTGGTTTTTGAATTATTAAGTAATAACCTTTACGAATTGCTGAAACAAAATCAATTCCACGGGCTATCCATCCACCTGATAAGATCGTTTACAACTCAGTTATTGGACTCTTTATGTGTGCTGAAGGATAGTAAATTGGTGCACTGCGACCTTAAGCCAGAGAACGTTCTCCTCTGTTCTCCCGACAAGCCAGATTTGAAAATTGTAGACTTTGGCTCTTCATGCGAGGAAAGAAGAACAATCTACACTTACATTCAGTCAAGGTTCTATCGAGCTCCGGAAGTTATACTGGGAATCCCTTATTCTACAAGCATCGATATGTGGTCTCTCGGTTGTATAGTGGCCGAACTATTTCTTGGGATCCCCATCTTCCCCGGTTCCTCTGAGTTCAATCAATTGACCAGGATTATAAACTGTTTAGGGTATCCACCGATTTGGATGATGGATATGGGAAAGAATACGACTAAATTTTTGCACAAAAGGGATGGCAATGAAATTAATAGCGGGGGTGCATTTAAGGAGGCTTCAAAATATGAACTGAAGACTGTGAACGAGTATAACGAGGAATACGGTGCACAAGAACAGCCAAGCAAGCAATATTTCAAGTGGCAATCATTGCCGGACATCATAAGCCATTACAGATTATCCAAGAAAATCAAGAACCACCCCGATTTAGTCGAGCAAGAGATGCGAGAGCGAAGATGTTTGACCCACTTCTTGGGCGGTATCTTAGACTTAAACCCATTAGAGAGATGGACACCACAACAGGCATCGGCACATCCATTCATTACGCAACAAACATTTACAGGAGAGTGGTATCCACCTGGGAGTTTCCAGGGTGCCACAAATGCAAGTACCTCACCTCCCGGTATGAACAAGAGGCCGGGAAACGTTAGATACCCTTCCCTGCAAGATGGTGCCACCAGGGAATTTAATAAATTACGCATAGGTGAAGATTAATTAATAATTGCTAAGCAGAGGTCATTGGGGCTCCCGGGATCTTCAACGGACAATCAAATCTAATATTTACACTACGAAACTTTGATCTTTTATTGTTGAAGTCATTAATTCAATTCAGAGTATATATACAACCATGTCTTATATACAAGTCTAATGCAAGCCATATAGGGTACCCCCATGGCTGTTTTCCAACCACAGAGTCGGGCAAAGTTGCTTCGCCTATAAAGTTCAAGCCTGTAAAGGCTGTGGCGATGAGGACTCTGGCAAAGGTGGTGCCATTGGTTTGGCTTGCCATGCCATATACCTCTGGAACATTAGACCAACACCTTCGATCACACCCAGTAGACAGGCACATGTGATAGCACCATTTCTAGTGTGTCTCCAACCACCTCTGATGGCAAGAGCACCACCAGTGAAAAAACCACCGATGATCGCATTCCATGGATCCTCTCTTTTCCTCACCGCTTTCACAGCACAGTCAAATGTAGAGAAAAGACCACCCCAAACACCAAAATTACCACCAACCACAGGAGCACGAGCCTTGATTGCACTCATAGCTCCAGATCCTCTCTCACCCAGCGGAGAGTTTCTGAAACCTTTAATACCGTGCCAAACACAACCACCAATCGCACCCATGGCGAAGGCACCACCAAAATCATTCAATATAACAATGGGACAAGGATCCCTGGAGTGATCTGCGGACATATTAGGCTCTATCTGGTTCTATTATCGTTCAATTCACGCTTTATTGACCATTCATTGGTAATTTTTCACTTCTTATGAGTCCTACCCAGTAAAAGTCATCTCCTACGTATAACCTCTGCCGGGTAACCCTCTTCCGATTCACTATATAAAGTACATGATTAATGCCTGATGCCCTGAGATCCTTGTTAATGCTCCTGGCAATGTCCTGTGGGAGTGGATGTCATTACCTAGATAGTTCCATCCACCGAGGGCCTGGAGTTCCGGCCCCATGGTCACTCTCGGTGTGCGTATCTGCTTGTGGGCGTCGCAGCTCGATAAAATAGTAAAATACGTTTGACTGTTGTTCTTGGCCAACGTGGCCTGTGCCAAGACCGTCGTGCTCGTGTGTGTGGAGTACATCTTCGAGCGCCTCGACGGTTCGTCCCTGTCTTCTCTCTTGTCGTCTGCATCTCAGCACTCTTCTGCGGATGTGGTCGTGGGTGATATTCGATCTCTTGCTTATTCCTGTCATTTAAACGATTTCTGTAGTCTTCTGGGACCCTAGATGGGTTGCTAGTGGGTGTGCACTGCAGTTCCTATATAGACGGCCCCTGATCGTATATAGTTGGGAGAGTGTGCAGGGTTATGGGCGCCGGCGTCAGAGATTAAAATTGTGACGTTTCGATTTATTCGACGAATAACGGATCCTATATTGATTTGAGGGCTCTTTGGCAGGCCTGAAGAGTTTGAGCATTGGATAGTAGCTTAGAAAGCAGATTTGCGCTTGTGATGTGATCGCCGTGGTCTTAAAGTTGGTAAGAGCTAGGTAATTTTATGTTTAGTTGTTGAAAAATTGTTTTCGAGACTATAGACTCATTTCACCAAAAGATATTGAAGTAACACAAGGAGACTCAGTCAGGAGAGAATGCTCAGCCATTATAGGGTTCTTGGCATTTATCGCTCTCTCAGCGACAGACCTGGTGAGCCTTTACACCGGTAGTCATGTTTGAGTCATCTGATGGCGACTCAAGCGTGGATTGAGTCATTGAAAAGTGACTAGTAACCCAACAATTTAAACGTACCAATGATCACAAGGACGATTGAAGTAATCTCAACGTGGACGATCGTGTGCGACTCTCAGGTTGTATCGAGTATAAATACTCACATGCCTGGAATTCAGTAGTCTTGCCTGGTATGTAGTTGACCAACGATGTTTGTTAGAGGCATTAGAGCACTCACTACCACCAGTAGACTGCGCATCAAAGCTGAGACAGCTAAAGCTGCTGCGGCAGCAACCGCAACTGCAACTGCCAGTTTTCAATCGCCTGCGTCTAGCTCTCAAAGCGCATTGGAGTACGCCATGTCTTTAGAAGAACCTTGTCATGAGTGGACCAAGGAGCAATTGGCATCTATTTATCACACACCATTGATCGAATTGGTTCACAACGCTCAATTGCAACATAGGAAGTGGCAGGATCCTTCAAAGGTCCAACTCTGTACTTTAATGAATATCAAAACGGGTGGTTGTTCTGAGGACTGCAAGTACTGTTCTCAATCGTCCCGTAATGACACAGGGTTGAAAGCTGAGAAGATGGTGCAAGTTGATGAGGTGTTGAAGGAGGCTGAAGAAGCTAAGAGGAATGGTTCTACCAGGTTCTGCCTCGGTGCAGCTTGGAGAGACATGAATGGTAGAAAATCTGCCATGAAGAGAATCTCTGAAATGATTAGTAAAGTCAATGACATGGGGTTGGAAACATGTGTTACTTTGGGAATGGTTAACGAGGAGCAGTCCAAGCAATTGAAAGAGGCAGGTTTAACCGCCTATAACCATAATATCGACACTTCAAGAGAACATTACAAGAACGTTATCACTACAAGAACCTATGATGAAAGATTGCAGACTATCAAAAATGTCCAAAATTCCGGCATCAAAGCATGCACCGGCGGTATCCTTGGATTGGGTGAAACAGAAGAAGACCACATTGGCTTTTTATACACGTTGTCAAACATGTCACCACATCCAGAGTCCTTGCCAATTAACAGACTTGTCGCTATCAAGGGTACTCCCATGGCTGAAGAACTAGCCAAGCCAGACTCAAAGAAATTAGAATTTGACGAAATTGTGAGAACCATTGCAACAGCCAGAATTGTCATTCCACAAGCAATCATCAGATTAGCGGCGGGTCGTTATACTATGAAGGAGACTGAGCAATTTTTGTGTTTCATGGCCGGCTGTAACAGCATCTTCACTGGTAAGAAGATGTTGACCACAATGTGTAATGGTTGGGAAGAAGACAAGGCCATGCTAAAGAAATGGGGCCTGGAACCCATGGAGGCTTTCCAATATGACGCTCTAGAGGAACAAAGAAAAAAGAAGCTGCAAGCAGCAGCCTGAAATTATTTATTAATTTAAGCCGTTATTTATCAAATTTCCATCGCGAAGGACATCCGACTAATCAATGTCTTCGTTATTTTGCTTTTCCAAGAGATAAAGCGCATACTCAGTAGGTCTGACGTCTGTAACGTTTTCCTCCTGCAAGCTGTGGCTAACATCCTTCCCTTTATAAGGATCCTTGGGACAGTATTGCAAGTGATCTCCCAACTTAGACCCATCATTGAGGACAACGAATTTCTTCATAGTCTCTTTGTCTACAAAGGCCCTCACTAGGTCGTAAACCCATTGCAACAGTGTAGGAACATTGACAAAGTATTTAGCAAATAACAACTCAGGGTAGTTTTGCTGGAAAATGGCAATCACTTGCTTGGTACATTTCTTGATATCACTGTCCATCCGCAAGACGGATACCCCTTTGTAATCATGAACTTGGGTCATGTAACTATTACTGTCATCGGTAAAGTCTAGTTGACGCAAGCCTCTTTCCATAAGCCCAATTCTGTAGCGAATGAACTTATCCGTATCCTTGAAGAGATGCTTCTTCTTTACAAGCTGTCCATAAAGATTCCATGTAACCACTTTCTTGTTGGAATCTTCGTCTGGATATGAGGTTAGAATTCCGACTTCTTGCAGTTCTTTATCGTGAGATTCCAAGAATGCTGCACCCAAGGGATTGAACTGCGATCTCCATTTCAGAATCTTGACCAAATTAGCAACCACCTCTTCATATTGAAACCTGTAAGCCTTACACAGCTTGAAGATCAGTGCTTTCGCAACATCCTCTTTGTAGAATTCCAAAGCAGAGGCGTCCTCGTCCTCAGGGTTCATTTTGTAGCCGTACAACTCATCGTACCCACCACACTTGTCCTTGATCAGCGATGGCACCTCACTGAAGACACGCCCGAAAACCTTCTTTTCTTCAGTGTTAGCGAATTCAAGCATATCAGGCAATGGTATCTTTCCTTCCTTCTGTGCTTCTTGTAGCTTGTTAAGAGTGCCAAGGACCTTTCTCACTTGAGCCATTCGGCGAGGTCTTGAGATCAAAAGTTACCTAAACACTAAAAACCCAGTTAAATACTATCCATTGCTCTTGCTGCTAACGGTCGAGAGCTCTCCATGACAGTTCAAAGTCTTGCCAGGCCAAACGCCATCGCTCGCACAGCGAGTTGGTGGCAGTGTCGTCTGACTCTATCCAAGGTTTTAAAATTTTGTAGTCAATGAGCTTGCACTGCTTGTCAGTGATTGGCTCGAACCCTGCAGTTATGCAGTAGTCCTCTGACGAGAAGTGACTCCAAGTGTCATCGAACAGAGTCTTCAGTACTTCGAAATCGTCCTTGTAATTCATCTTTTCCTTTCGAGCTTCGTCATCTTTGTCCTCTCCATACACAGTAAAGAGCTCTTTCACACACATTGCAATGTCTTTCGAAGGTCGCCATATCATTATTTGTAGGCTTCTCAAACCTACATCTTGGGAAGATTCTTTTGTTAGCAATACACAGGTTTCGTTGTCGATCTCACTGCAGATCTCCTCATCCTCCAATAGCTCATCGACGTTCTCCAGAACCATACAAGTAGGTGCCAAGTAGCAGGCTAGTTCAAGCCTATCAACTAAGGCGATGAACAAGCCTATAATGGAGTTTGAATTCATATTAGAACGCAACTGCCCCGGTAGAGGCTCATCGAAACACACAGTCTTGATTCCACACGCAGCCAGTTCAGCTGCATTGGTTTGCCTATCGTGGAAGACGTGCAGTTTGTACTTGGACTTGACTGACTGCAGAGAATGATGTAGGATGATGATAGGTTTCATGGTCTCCGGCCTATCATCCTTGAGGATAGTGACCCAGCCAGCGTTCTCCTCCTTTGGTACAACAGGCTCATCCGTCGATACTCCTGAGAACGAACTACGAGGATTCAACAGTTGTCTCACACGCTGTACGTCTTGTATTGACCCTCTTCGGACTGGTCGAGGGGCAACCTGTGAATTTTCGCCAGTTTCTTCAGTTCCTACCAAGCTGAGGTCCTCCATAATATCGCTAATCGACTCATGTGTGTTCTCTGTAAGCGAATAATGGCGTTCGACGCCCCTACCAGTGTGAGGCTCTTTGAGAAGTCCATTTGAGCTCATTGGTGGTGTAACTAAGCTTCCCTGGTTGTTAGATGACTGGAAGGAACCGGCAGAAGAGCCGTAGCAGCTTCTAGGCGGTGGAGTACCCACTGGTGAAAAGATCGTAACGGGGTGACACGGCACCTCTTGCGGTTCTGACCAGGACTTTCTTACCGCATCTTCCAGCTCCAAATTAAATTCATCTGGGTAGAACTGTAAATCTTCCTCCATGATATATCGCAGCTAATTCTTCATAGAATGATAAGGGAATCAGACCAGTGATGAGATTGGTCTACTGCTTAGCCCAAAGCGGGAAAGAAAACGTCTCCTGGGATATGTGATGACTGGTAACAACACTTGGCAACAGTTAGAACACAATTCGACACAATTCGACCTGCTTTCTTGCAACCTACGTGCCATGATTGATGTTATCTCAAGTACTATAACTACCTTTAATTAGCACATTAACCCCACTATCACGTGCATAACTTCTATATGGCTAAGAGTTGTCAACTACTGGCTAAGAGAGTCTCAATTCTATCGAGAACGCTTCAGATTGGTCGTGGAAGTGTAGTGGTTGCTCTGCTTTGTTCATAGACGTTTTGTTCATTTGCGATAGATTCTTCAAGAAGTGAGTCTTCGATCATCTAGCTAACTTAAACCTGCTTAAAAGCGGTGAAAAGAGATGAAGAGGGCGTTTTCGAGGTTGTCGTATCAGCTCTTGAAGAGAGCTGATAATGATGAACTCCAATCTACTATCAGGTTTTTGGCTAGAGGGTCCAAGCCTGCGATATCATCTCTAATTGACAGGAGCAGAAACGGTGGAAACGGGAGTGAAAACACTGAAGAAGAAGCAAAGCATGTTGAAAGGATCTTGAAGATACTAAATAGTACTCTGCCAGAGGTGGAGCCACGCGTGCGACATGTAGAAGCACATTACGATGTGCTCTTTTCACAGTTGAAGAGAATCGTCGAGACATCCATAGAAGCAACCAACCATGAGAGTTCTGGTGGTCTTAGTGAGGGCCGAATTCCTGTAGAAGGCTCAGGTAACGCTTCACAGAATCTTTACAACAAACTGATGCTTTTGCGGTACACAAATAGGCTGACAAGCGTTAGTCAAATCGCAAGAATAGTGTTGTCGAAGGATTTTAAAGATTGGGGCAGAGTTTGGGACAATATTTCATTGTTCAGTGAGAATCAACGACACAATCTATCCCTACTGTTGTATTTCCGCAGTTCGAACGCGGATATTTGGGAAAGATACGAGAAAGTATGGTTCCAGCATTATCACGACCTTCATATCATAACTCAAAGACTACTGTGGCGATGTATTGCCAAAAAGGTTGGACCCACCGATGACCTGGCATCGGTACTCAAGCAAAACGTTGCAAGGGTGGAGAACTGGTCATCCAAGGATACAGTTGTGCTTTATCAGTCTGTGTTCACCAAAGCTCACATGTTGCCTGAAGGACTTGCTAACAATGGCCGAACTGCACTGAGTAGGAATCAAGCGCTTTTCATCAAGACCCTTAGAGAGCTATCTCGTTGTGAGGTTAGCGAAAGGAAGATCAAGAAATGGATGGTCAAACTTGTCAAAACGAGTATTGAAAACAAAGTGGCTTTGGAGAGCGCGGAGACAACAACGGGCCTCTCGATATACCAGTATAGGTTTATCAGGTCGCTCGATTTAACCGTGCAGGAGCTGCGCAGTGCATGCGAAGGTCAAAAGCAACTGACACAACTGCGGCATAATTTAGCAAGTATCCTGGGACAAATCCATAACGAAGAACAAGAAGTCAAGTCTCAAATGTCATTGAAATTCATTTAAAAATGTTCCAAACCTCAGGTCATCACCATTTCATGGATCGCTTAACCGGTTTCCCGGAAGCAACCTCTAACAGCGATGGTTTTAAAGCTGGATCAATCCTGATAGCAGGATCGAGGCCGTATAGACCTGATCCACGACCAGGATATTAATCTATGACAATGCATAAGACTATTTCATGAGAAAAAGCAAGGCTCAGGACCACTAACGAGGCTCAAAGTGTTGGTAGTAATCGCATACAATGTACAATTGCACCGTCAAACCTCTAGGTCGACCTCAGGCAGAGTCATTTCCTTGTGGCCTTAGAGAGAATTAGTTAGTAGGTTACTTAAAATTTTTCACTTTAAATACGCTACAATACATGAACTATGTTACCCGCTAATATTGGCCTACTACACATCTAATCAGGGTTCAGCAACAGTTCCTAACGAGTAGTGGCAGCTGCTGATTCAATTAGGCTCTGCCAACCAGCTCCGTGAACCCAGAGGGCTCTCTACGACTGTCTTGAGTGCTCGCATCGAAATGAGCTAGCCAGGGCGCCAATTGAACACGGAAAAGTTCTGCATTGATCGTACTGGCGGTCTGAAGTTGTTACTGGGGCTTCCAGCGGCACATTAAGCCTTATTTTATGTACTTATTAACCATTTTTAGGTAGTGCTCATATGCGAGCTGAAAAATTTGATCTATGGGGGCGAACTTAACAATCTAGATTGATAATCGAAGCTTACAATTGGCAACAAGTGAGGCCTATAGGTTAATCTGGGTCTTACCATGAACAAGAATAGTGATCCATTGCTGGCCAATTTGAATGCATTCAAGAATAAGGTGAAATCTGCTCCGGTTCTGCCGACAAAGAGTAATGGTGCAGCAACTACTAATGGTCAGAAAAGAAGTCCTAAAAAGAGACTGGTTTCTCAACGGGAAGATACCAAACTGGCTGACGGGAAGACTGCGCAAAACGAATCGGGCACAGCTAGCCAGGAAGATGACGAGGAAGATGAGGAATCGCCATCGAAGAAAGTGAGACCTGGGTCCCTTGCAGCAGCGGCATTACAAGCTAACCAAACCGATATATCTAAGAGTCATGACTCTTCTAAGCTACTATGGGCTACAGAATATATTCAAAAGAAGGGGAAACCTGTTTTGGTCAACGAGTTGATGGACTACTTGTCTATGAAGAAGGATGACAAAGTGTTGGAATTACTGAAGAAACTAGATAAAATACAGCACGATCCCAAAAAGGGTACATTCAAGTACATGTCAACGTATGACGTCCACTCGGCACAGGAACTGATCAATTTGTTACGATCTCAGGTCACTTTCAAAGGTATCTCATGTAAAGAACTGAAGGACGGTTGGCCGCAGTGCGACGAGACGATAAATGAATTGGAGGAAGAAAGCAAGATACTTGTCCTGCGGACCAAGAAGGATAAAACACCCAGATACGTTTGGTATAACAACGGTGGTGAACTGAATCGTATTGGAGAAGATTTTGTTAAGATGTGGGAAAACGTTCAATTGCCTCAGTTCGCTGAGCTACCACGTAAGTTGCAAGACCTGGGTCTCAAGCCGGCCAGTGTGGACCCTGCAACGATCAAGAGACAAACCACAAGGGTCGAGGTCAAGAAGAAGAAGCAAAGAAGAGGCAAGATTACCAATACGCATATGGCTGGTATCCTCAAAGATTACTCACACAAAGCATAGTTACATCCTGTATACATCTATTTTACCTTGGATTTTTTCTTATCCTTCTTCTTGTGTTTTTTTGGTGGTGAATCAGTCTCTGCATCTGCAGCTTCACGCTTCTTACTCTTTTTCTTTTCATCGTAACCAGAAGCGAAATGCCTCACTTTCAGCCCCTCAACTTTCACAACGTCTGCTCTTGGAACCCTCAACTCTTCATAATTTATTCCTGGAATGTTGGCCGTTTCACTCACACAAATTACTCTGTCGAATTTCCAAGATCCATGCTTATCGGCCCCAACGCGGAGTTTATCTCGGCTCTCGTCCGGCACTAGCAACGTAAGATTACTGTTATCCTGGTCCTCTCGCTGTGTAACGTCCTCATTGACGCTATAAGTCTTGCCCTCGCTCGTTATCACGGCTTCGCCATTCTCCTTCCCGCTGAAATCTATGGGTAAAGTTTTCAGGCTCGATATATCCAGAGAGCTGGGTACTTTTATCAGCCACAACTGCTCGTCATGCTTCTTCTTGTGGAACTTCTTCAAATGCTTGCACCTCACGTAACCAACTGGAGGAGCAAACTCCATCGTTTCCTCATCGTTTTCATCCTCGGAAGCGGACACATAATCCTTACTTAGCTTGCTCATACTTTAGTGACCTTGAGAACCTAAAGATCAACCTCCAGGGCCCGCAATTCCTCTCCAAATACCGGCTCTTCGATGCGATGAGCTCTTCAATCTCTTAGAATTGATAAAATTTTCATATCGCTATGAACGATGAGTAGCTCAAGCCCTAAGAGCTATCATCAAAAGTGAAAAATTTTAGAGGTGAAAAGGTATAAAAGGAGGACAACTTGACCATTAACTCTTTTGCATGTTCGTTCAATGATCTTCCAATGAGATAGTAAGCTAGTTGCGACTGATCATTCCGATACTCAAGGATGAGTATGCTCGAGGAAAGATTTTTGATTGAAGAAGGAGTTTGGCTTTGATGAAAATGGTATTACTTCTTTCCCAGTCCGATTCGACCATGACGACAAGGGTTTCTACCACGTCTCGGTATCTTTCCTTCGGGGAATTTACAATATGAGACTTTTCTTGCCAGTATATTTTACAATATACTAATCAATATCCTGAGCCTTTGAACTTCAAATCCAATCATATGTCTTCCCTGAGTAAGGAGAGGCCACGCAAGTAGCTTGTTGGAGTTAACTTATTCACGATGATGAAAATTTGACCTTACATTCGCAGTTTCCACGGTAGGAGTACGCCTACGAACCCATCGTTAGTACTCTTCAGTGACCGCTCTTATGAGACCTTCCTAGGATGTCTGAGTGAAAGTTAATCTTCCAATTACGTATTACTTACAGTGAGCCGAACGGCTTCGGCTCCCACTGTGGATGCAAGTTCCATAACTTTGTTTCTTGCGACTTTATAATCTTGGGCGTATGGAGTCTCTGTCGGAGATTGGCAAGGTCTGCAAGTATCTCACTAGCATCTGAGGAAACAGGCTTTGCTGCGTTGTTCGAGCTCTTTGACGACGACAGATCGTAGAGTTTCACATCTGAGTTGCTGAACCTCTTAGACAACTGTTCTACCAAAGGCGTAATTCTCGACTCTAGATCCATAATGCTCTCTGTCTGCCTTCTCTTCTTCCTCTTCTTTCGATTCGATGACTGATTCTTATGGTTATCGAGTCTCTTTAGTATGGATGCACATATCCACAGTGTGACGAACGAGGGATTGGCCTCGATTACAACGCTCCACTGATTCCAGTAAGTGGCCAAAGTGCTCAAGTTCAAACTAGAAACATATTTCTTTAGGCATTTTCTTTTGAGATCATTCCAGGTTGGGAATTTCCTTCTCAGTAGAGTAGACCTGACTCCCGTAGTTTCTTCCTGGTAAGATTGGGCTATCCAGCCTAGAACTTCAAGATCGAAACCGACCAACTTGGCCATGAAGAGGTCAAAGAGAGCTCCGTGACCACCTTTCTCGAAGAGAATCTCGATAACAGATCTCTTGTTAATAATTCGCCTCCAGGAATCTCTGCACTTGTAGACATAATCATTAACTTGCTCTTGTGGTGAGAGACATGATGCCTTGGACTTCTTATTCTTCTCGTTCTCGACTGCAAAGTTTGTACTGCAAATTAAACTTTTACTGCCATCTTCCCATACCCATCTGTATTGCGCAAGCGTATCGTTCAGTGCCATTCCCTTGCGAATGAGTTGCCTAATCTCACTCATTGCGCTGTCAGCTTCTTCCGATTCCTTCTCGTCCTCGCTGTTCTCTTCCTCCTGCAATTCATCGTCGTTCCAGTAGTGATCCCAAAGCCACTCAAGAGCTTCTTTCGCTGCAACTCTTAGCATATCGATGCTGGGCAATTCCCTCTCATGTGTACCCCAATGCCTCAGATCAACGAACCATGACGACAGCCCGACCCTTTGGGCCAACGTATGCAGCGGTATAGCAAATTGCGACTGTTGTGTGGGGTCCAGCAGTCCATTGACGAATCTAATCAACGCCATTGCATAACTCAATCGTACTGCGAACATGCTGTCTTTCCCTCTCGCCGATCGATCCTCATCTAAAAGAATTGCACTTGTGATTTGTGCCGTCGAATCAATCACATGTGGCAGATACTGAGAACCCTTGCTCTGATAGCACTTGACCCTCTGAATGGCTCTTGCTCGCATATCCAATTCGTTGGCAGTTCCACCGATCCGTCCAGCGTAAAACCATCCCTTCAACTCGACCAGATCATTTGGATCAGCCCACGGCACAATTCTAGGATGAACCATACCAGTTTGAAGGCGTTTTGTGCCCACAATCTGTGCGATGAGCTGCTAGTTTAGTTGATATACAGGTGACATTTTTCACTTACAGGATGTGCGAAAACCTGCCAAGCTTACATACATCAGAGATAAAGGAGGAATTCACCACAGTGTTAGCTAGTGTTCTAGGTTCAAGTGGTCCCTGCTGTCCTTAGATGAAGTTGGAATTAGATGCAAGGCAAGGCAGAAGGTTCTCAGCCAGCTGTAAGAAGGCGTAATCGGTTAACGGTTGTCTGCTCGAACTGCAGGAGAAGAAAAAGCAAATGCGATAGACAGCAACCATGTGGACATTGCTTGCGACTTGGAGACCAAGATACCTGTACCTATTTGAAGGAGCCAAGAGCGAGTAAAGGAAGGTTGCTGATCGATGCCAGAGTCGACAAGAAGGCCGCGACCAATACAAAGTCTTTGACGGCTTCCAATCTGCAGACTGTCAAACTACATTCAGTAGCAGGGTCTTCACCGGAGTATGTCAATCTAATACCCAATGGCCGGTTTATAGAGGTCAAAAGGTCAGCTATGACCATGTTTTCGTTGCTGACAGATATAGCGATCGAACATCGCGACCCCTATCTGAAGTCTCTGATAACGTTCCGAATGCTGGCTATAGATATGACAGCTGACAGAATCAACGGCTGCAAGCAGCACGCGAGGGATAACCCCAGTTTGCCTCACTCTTTCGCACCCTTGTCGATCTTCAATTCCGATGGTGATCCTTTGTCATCAGAGGGGTCTTTCAAACGTCACCAGCTGATTCATAAATCGTTATTCGATAAGTTCGGGAAGCATCGGAAGGATGATGCTACTAGGTTCGAAAATACCGAGAAATTCATTAATGAGAACTTGCCTCCGAGGTCGTTGCTTTACGAGAGTATTTTACCATTCTTTGAGCGCTATATCTTCAGTATAGTTCCCATTTTCAACATGGGGCTCCTGAAGCATGAGATTGGTGAGTTTTACGATATTTGGGAGAGTAAGAAACAAGTATCGGTGAAGAATTTTGACCACATTGTCTATTGCATCACTCTACTGATAACAAAACTCTGTCAGCTGTCAATAAGCTTCTCCAAGTTCCCAACAGAGTTGCAGTCTCCTATACAGCACTTGAACACGAGCAAGTACATTGCAATTGTGAACCACTTTTTGTTTGATATGAAGTCATTGAGAAAATGTACTTTGATGCAATTGCAATGTCTTATTCTCTTGCGGGTTTACCACTGGTGTGCACCGGAAGATGGTGATGGGGAAGTGCTGCAGCATGGCCAAATACTCCTTGGTACGATAGTTTCATGTTGTAAGGAGATGGGTATATCATGGCTTTCACTGCTTACTCCTGACGATTATTTTTTTAAACTCGATCCAGTTTGTAGACCTTCACCAGCAGTTATGAGTCGAGACGACTATAAGAAAGTATTGAAGATGATTTGGGGTTATGTTCTATTCTGGGACAGAAAAATGTGCTTAATTAATGGACAGGAGTGTTCTATCGAGAAGTCCTTCGAATACTCTCCGAGTGGCAAGGATGTCAACTGGCATCAGAAGGTCGTCGCTCTAGACTCCACAGTGCTGCGAATCAACAATCTAATGAATGACTTACCTGGAAAGGTGAACTCTGGGATGGTGGACTTCGAAATTGAACATGCAATAAAACTATTTAAAAGTCTGAAAGATAACCAAGATGAACATCTGAATCTTGAGTACGAGCTGATGCTGGGTATCTGTAAACTCACCTTTTCGCATGCAAAAATGGTTCATTACGAGTATCAGGTTGATGTAACCAAGTTCCACGAAACAGCCCAAGCGGTGTGGGATCAGATTGTTCACCTTTCTGGCGTTTTCCACAGTTATTGCTGCGGGGAAAACCGAGAGTTAGATCCGTTCACAAGGTTTTACACAAATAAGATTGTTGGCATCGTCGGTAATAGACTTTGTGTTTTGATTCCTGCCATGATACTGAGAATGAATAGATTCCCACTCTCTGACTTCGCTGAGAGGAACACCATGGTAAAGTTTTTGTTTGGTATTTCCTCACTTTACTTTAATGAGTTTGGTTTCGCTTATTATCGTTGTTTCAAGAAAATGTTCACGGCGAAGATCAGCTACAAAATCTTGAATCGGCCAGCAGACAAAGAACCTTGGCAGATAATTCTTCGTTTCCTCTTGCACGATCTGGAGAAAGTGAGGAGTGGTAAAAAGCCAGACGATGTTGACATCGTGCGAAGGATACCGTTACTAGTAGACCTCCAGGAGTCATTGCGAAACTTACAGGATTCAAGTGGACGTAATGTGATATTGACGTGGAATAAAGATATCTACCCTATCGGGAAATATAGTGGCAAATTCAAACTTGACTTACATTTAGATCTATTGAAAGACTTTTTGGTCGATCGATATGCCAATTCATTCAACATATTTGCTTCGTTTTATGATCATGCAAGCTCTCGTTTAGCAGATAGTACAGAGGATGCAAATAATGAACTCAGCGTACAAACATTACAGAACAGTTGGGTGTCGACTCCAACTCTGTCCATGCCTAACGCTGCGATGCAGCCCAATAACTCGAATTATTCACCAGCGACCAGCACCGACCTGGAACTGGCCAATTTTGAGCTCATACAAGAGATGTTTGAGCCTTTGGACTTTATTTCATTTTTCTGAAAATTTACCAAAGATAATTCAAAAATTCCTTCCATTTTTGTTTGTATAATATGTAAAAGTTCGAATGTAAGATTTGTAATGATTGAATTACCTTCAAAAAACCGTCGCCTTTCTCGACATCGAATCTGTGGGCTCTCCATTGTTTCCCTTCTGCTTTCTCCAGGATTTTGACCACCCAGTGAGATTAGTTTCGTAGTTTTCATGATAAAAAATCGGTTGAAAGATACGTTCCTTATTCTCTTCCACAACCACAGTTGGTATATCATTCAGCATTAGGAAGCGTAATTGCGAAAACCCTTTCAGAAAAGCCACGTAAGTTGTTCTATAGTGATGGATTAGGGCGTGGTAGCAATTTATTACATCTTCTCTTGTCAATGGAGCATGCGGCAGACTCAAAGTTAAGGATCCAAGATCAGAAGGGTCTGTGTTTACTCTAGGCTCTATAGGTGAGAGTAGTTGCCCCCGGATCTGACGGTAAACAAGCAAATTCTTGTTCATTTTGAGAACGAATTCGTCTAGATTCATCGGCTGGGTCCTGACACTCGGGTAACAATCACAAGCCTTCGAGTAAGGGAGAAGAGAATAAAATCTCATCATCTTGAAAATATCTTTGGCGGCAAGATCGTGAATGTCAGTAAGTTCGTAGTCCTCTGGAAATAGGAACAGTTTCTTTTTTAGAATGCACTCGAAAACGTGGACACAGGAGCTACAATGACATTCTTGATGCAATTGAAACCTTGTTTCATTAAGCCCAATTATTTGTGGGTCCATCTCTTCATATCTCATGTCGATAAACTGCAAGTTCTTGCAAACCTCCAGGATAGTCAGGAAAATCTCAGAGTTTCTCGTCTCGGGCATGGAGTCTTCCAAGAAATCCATCTTTAGTCTCTTCAACTTTGGCAAATTGTAAAAAAGTGTTACCAATACATCAAAGTTCTGTTTTATGGATATCAGCGACAAATCTTCGAGGTTGACAAACTCTTTGAACTCCATTATCATTTGAATCTCTCGTGGTACCAACGACTCATTCCACGAGATAATTGTCAACGTTTTCAATGTTCTCACGTCAAAAATATCTGACATCTTCTTCAAGGCGGGACTCCTTATCCTCTTGATGAAATACTTGCGATCGAAGAACTCTCTCCTCCAATGTAACTTCAGGTCTATAATTTGCAATTTTTGTTTCAGAGCATGGATATAATTGAACAGCTTGACAGGATCGATGAAGAGTGTGACGTGAGATAAGGAAGTGGAAATTCTAGCGTTGAGATACCGTTGTAAATTTGGAATGTAATCCTGTGGGACAGGTATCTCAGGTAGAGAATTAGGCGGAGCCATATCGAGGCTAGTCACTTTAACGCTAGAAACGGCTCCGTTGGCAATAATTTCATTGCAGGAAGGATCGGTTACATTCTCCAACCTTTGTAATGAACTTCCTCTGGAGCAGAGTAGAGATAAAATTGTCTTCTGTAACGTCGAATTTAAGTCCCAATTGATCCTTATCCATTGCACTGACTCCAGAGCCTTCGTATTAACACTCAGCGAATAAATAAGTTTTCTCAATTTCATATTGGCGATCTTTCTTGAGTCTTCCTCGGTGAGAAATGACGGTATATATAGCAACGTCCAATTGATCGCCAAATTCATATAATCACTTCTGACCACATTCGAATCATTCAGGTAAATTCGACGGTAGATCAATTTAGTTGCTATCGAATGGCATCTACGATTCAACATAGAGACTCTCAACCGATCAGGTTGCGCCAAATGCGAGAAAACCTCCAGCACAAGCTCGTCTGGCAGTCGCGTCAAAGGGAGAAAGTACTGATCACATTCCAAAGGCATAACTACCATGAACCAGGAGGCATCTGCGCTCTCTTTTGAACTGCTTGAAGTTGTGTTAAGCAGCTAACAGCTGTATTATAGCTTAGGTATTGTCAATTCGTGTGGAGTGATATTAGAGGTATCCATATAAGACCAACTCCGCCCCTTCTTAGCTAGCTCATTGACACCAACAGCTTAGTAGCTAGTATTAAAGCTATATCTGAGTTATTTGACACTGCTGAACCATGAGAGACGTCAGAAAGAAACTTTCAGTGAACAGAAGCGATGTCTGGATGTTGATACTGTCGGTTTTTGTGCCACCTATTCCTGTGCTCATTAGGAGAGGTTTCTTCAGTAGAGATTTTCTATTGAACGTACTACTTTTTGTTATGTTCTTCATTCCAGCAATTGCTCATGCAGCCTATGTGATCATCGAGACTAGCAAAGAGAGGGACAATGATTTTGCTCCAGTACCATCCCACGATGACCTGGAAGATGCTGAAACTTCTGGACCTAACAACGGTGACTTTGATGTAGATCTAGAGGCCAATCAACGCGACTTGCCACAGTACGACGATGTGGTAGCCACACCCGTCGCCACCACGGACAACAAGGTTCAAAAATAGGTTTTTAGCGGGGTCCATATATAAATATTTTGGGCCTTCGTATATACTGGTGAGGAATAGAACATGACAGGGAATATTAGAATAGAACATATAGCCACCTAAAGAAACTCCTTAGCCTTTCTTCTGTATGCATGACAATCTCTCAACCATTGCCTGTACTCTCCGATAGAGCCAATCTTTTCCCCATAGTAATCCGGCACAGGGTTGCTAAAGCTTTGTGAAGAAGCATCAACACGGTTTTCAATCACTTTCTTGAGAAACTCTTTGTTCTTGACTTCAAATCCAGTTAGTCTCTTACGGTTTGCAGCTTGAAAAATCTGGGACCCAACGAGAGGTCCGAAAAGGTATCCTAGCGCACCAGACGCAGCAATACCTGCAGATATGACCATCAATGGGTCGAAACCCAACAAAGTCTGCGTCGGATCGATCTGCATCGTCGACAAATACGCCCAGGAAGCATTACAACCAAGGAAAGCAGTGAAAATAGAAGATCCCACGTTAATCCTACGTTGTTGCTTACGCATCTTGAAAAAATCAGTCCATGTCAAATCGGTACCCTGCGATTCACTGGTACCACTTAAAGACCTCACGCTGGCTCCGACGGACCGCACGCCAAGGCCCAAACCGGGGATCAAACTTCTGCGATAGGCTGACTGGGCCGTAATAGCGAACATCGACCACAAATATGCTTTCTAGCTGGCTAGGTAGCTCAATCCTTTCCTCCTTAACCTTCAAATAACTTCAACAGCTCTTCAGGACCTAGTTTAGATGTTTCGTTGAAGGTGACTTCCAGTAGGAAGGGCGCCTATAAGAGGTGGCGCTTGCAGCGAGATCAACACTACAAGACAACTTCCTAGAGCAGTTTACGAGGTAGAGAGGCCGATTGATGGGGAACAGCGCTGAGCAAGAAGACCCGTACGAAGAGTGGTACGGTGAGAGGAGCTGGTTGTCAGCAGGAACGCTCCTAGAGCGAGAAATAGAGGATCAAAAAATGCAACGGCGGCAGCGGGAAATGGACGAGGAATATTACCAGAGAAGTCTTCCGCGTGAAGAAATGCCCACTTTGAAACCGTTGGGAGGTGCTGGTGCTAGCCAGCAGCGGAAACGGAGTGCTGCTGGCGACCTTGATGGCGGTAAGCGGTCACGTCAGTGAATGAAGGCGAAAAGTGGTGTCGCCGGCTAGAGAAGAAGTTGGCTCGACAACGGAAATCTGTCATCAGGAGAGATGAACTTCCTCAATGGTAATTAACACTGCCAGACACGCTTTATTTCGTCAGCGAGTACAGTGCCGATATAAGAGGTGTCGGTCACGTGACCGCGATGTGCCAAAGTTTCCTAAAAGGGTAAAACCAGTATTGCATCACAGAGCACGGCCAGGCCAGGGTCGTACAGAGCGCAAGGGTAAGTTGTTAACAGTAGCATTCTCAAGGGTGGAAGGTTATCTGCGCCGGCTCGTCAGTGAGTGCCGGATTCTTCAGAGGTGACTGCACGAAGGGTTTGAACAGTCTCAAGGGTTGAACTAGCGTTGCAGTAGTTTACGTGGATGTGCCAGAAGTAAAAACGATCTTTTATTTGCAGCAGGTCATCACGGTTCGTCTTTTGGAATCTAAGGAATAATCAGAAAGAGTGAAATTTGCTAGAGATTACGATGGGAATCTGCGGTTCGAAGTCTACAGATACATCAAATGCCGTTGTATCGCGACAGAGAAATGAAATAGGAGAAAATGTTTACAGTAGACAAGGCAAACCAGGGAGAGATCCCGCCTCTAGTAATTCTAATGATACGCGGGTTGAAATGGTCAATGGTGGTGTGAATGCGGCGCAGGCAACCGCAACATCGAATACCAGTTCTGAAAAAACAAGGAAGGACGAAGAGGTGAAAGTCCTATTACTTGGCGCTGGAGAAAGTGGGAAATCCACAATTATACAGCAATTGAAGATATTACATCAAAATGGGTTCAGTCATGATGAGTTGGTCGAGTATAGGTCGGTTGTTTTTAAGAATTTGTTAGATATCGGGAAGGAGCTGACGGAAGCAAGATCAAAATTCGGAGTACCCTTGGAGGCTGACTCTGGCCTGGCTGAGAAAGATCTCTCAGGTTTCTATCGGTTTGATGCTGAAGATGAAGGAAGGGCTGACGAGGAGAGTCCCAAGATCAACCAGGCAGAAAAAGAAGCAGGACATGATGAAAAGAATAAGAATCTGGCTAACTTGACCCAATTCCCTCCAGACTTGGCCGATGCTCTCGAAAAATTATGGAATTTGCCTTCTACTCAGGAGTTAATCGATGGAAAACATAGGTCTGAATTCTACTTGATGGACTCTGCTAGTTACTATCTCGAAAACTTGAAAAGGCTATCGAAAGCAGACTATATTCCAAATGAGCAGGACATCTTAAGATCCAGGCAGAAGACTTCTGGTATCTTCGATAGTGTGTTTGATATGGGCAACAATCTCAAGCTACATATATATGACGTGGGTGGTCAACGGTCCGAGAGAAAGAAATGGATTCACTGTTTCGATAACGTGACTTTGATCATATTTTGCGTTTCTCTGTCCGAATATGACCAATTATTACTCGAGGATCAGGGACAAAACAGATTTCAGGAGTCGCTGGTGCTTTACGACAATGTTGTCAATAGCAGATGGTTTGCTCGTACTTCTGTGGTTCTGTTCCTAAATAAGATCGATCTTTTCGCGGAGAAAATCAAGAAGGTACCGCTTGAAACGTACTTCCCGGACTACACTGGTGGACAAGATATTAATAAAGCTGCGAAGTATATCCTGTGGAGGTTTGTCCAGCTCAACAGAGCAAATCTAAATATATATCCCCATGTCACGCAGGCCACTGATACTTCTAATATCAAGTTGGTTTTTGCCGCAATCAAAGAGACTATTCTAGAGAATAAGCTAAAAGATTCTGGTGTATTATGAGAATGATGACGATGATGAAATTATTCGTTGTTGAATCCTGTAGCGAAGAAAAGTTAATGATAATATAATATATAATTGAGATCAATTTTTACAGTTTAGGACTTAAAATGAGAGTTTCGAGGTAAACACACCTAAATGTCTTGGAAGCTTGCGTTAAGCATGATAGAGGAAGTTTATTCACTGCAGTAATTCTAATAAAACGCTACACACTGTAGCCAATACCCAAATACTCCCCATTGAAAGCCCAATTACTCGCATCCGACCTTTACAAAAATTGTGAATTCTATCAAAAGGCCCGAAGAATATTGCTAGCACTATCGTCTGAAGTATTATGGCGATGCATGATATGATAAGCTTGTAGTTGTTAGAGTTCTTACCGTCATTGAGGTCAACTGATCTCAAAATTATCCAGCTACTGGAGCTTTTGTGGACGAAAATCATCGATATTAGCCCACTGAGCCCAATACCACCCATTGAATTGAGTAAGACCCCGCCAATGCAGGATGTGCATGAAACCAGGAAAAATTTGGTGGCGATTCTTACCATGTCTTGGCCTACTGCCTGAGGCATCTTCCGGTAAAGCCTGCACATGGCAATGTTGGAAATAAGGTCTCCGATTGAGTTTCCCCAAGCGAATAGGGTTAGCCCCAGGATTGCTTGGGATATCTTTGTAATCTCTTGGTATATTTCCAGCAACTCAATCAGTGAGTTGGCAATTAGTGATATACAAAGGATGGCGTTGATTATCCCGATCGAAAGAAACAATGTGGTTATCGCATTGCCCAACTTTTCCACCATCCTTCTTTCATCACCGAAGTTATCGGAATTGGAATCTGTATTCCAAGAAGGATACAGCAATGAGAACCTGTTGAATGATAGCAGGGACTTATAAAACATCAGAGTCAGTACCACCAGGAAGGCAGATATACCAAGGGGCATAATCCAAACTATGAAGGAGGGACTCGTAGATTTTATGCAATAAACAACAGTGAAGGAGAACAGCGGACAGAACACCGACTGAACGAACAGAAGCGTTAAATCCGTGTTTGAAGCCATGTACTTTCCGGTGATATCGTCAATTTCTGTAATATTGGTGGGCTGTGGGCAAGCCAAGCGGAGCATTATGGCAAATGGGGCAGTAATGACAGACAGGATGCCATTGATGGGTGACTTTTCCCTGAAGTTTAGAAGATGAGGAACGAATAGTTCGATAAAACCTTTTCTTAAATTTGTGAGCTTTCCAGTCTTTCTCGTGGACGACATTTCCCATAGCCTATCTCTATCTCCTAGGTGATCCTCTCGCGGATCATCATAATACGGAGCAAATGCAGCCGGTGAGCTTCTAGGTGCTTCTTGAACGTCAGCGGCCCCATCGGAATACCCAACCGGTTCAGTTGAGGGCCTCATCTCATCGAACAGACCAAAGTTATCATTTTCTTCCCCCAAGCTTATCAATTCTTGCTGAGACCTAGCCGTAGAGGACCTTGAATTCTGTAACATGGACAAAATGTTATTTATTTCCATTGCAGAGATCAAACTTGGCTTAATTCTATTTGGCAAGTTGGTTTCATCCAATCTCTGATTCCCAGATTCGATTGCTCCATTGTCAATGCTTCTTTCTTGATCTTCACCTATTCTCCACTTGAACTTAATGACCAGATACGACACGTAGACGGCCATCATCGTTAAACAATTCATAACTGATACCTTCCCTTGGATACAAACGTACATGAGCAGGATTATTGCTGCCAATGTGAACGCCAAGTCTCTCAAAACGTTCATCTTCTGACCTTTAGAGAGTTTAATGCCGATGGATGACATTATAATAAATATAGAGCCTTCCACAACACATAGGATGATCCCGCATGCCCCGATCACTTCACCTATTGACAGCGCAACACCATTTGAAGACGTTTTACTTGAAGTCCAACTCATGAAATTGGAAAACAGATCAGGAGAACAGTTGCACCATGCCAATAATACGGCCATCAAAGTTCCAGCTCCGTGACCACTCGAGTCTGCTAATTTTGCGACATTTGGACATAGGTATTCTGAAGCAGTTAAACCTAGTAGAACAAAGCAAAGAACGACATTCAAAACACTTGCAGCAGCGAATTTCAGCGTAAAAGATCCTTCAGAGTATAAAAGGTGTGGATGACATAGTTTAATCAACCATTCCATCATCTATCCACCTCCCTCTGCGCTTACTCGTCGTACCGGTGCGATAAGTCCTATTGATATATCAGACGTTCTTAGCCACCAACAGGTGTAGACAGCCACTTCTATAAAAGAATATGTTGAATAAACTCTAGATAAAGCCCAAGTCGATCGCGATATCCTGTATCACTAAGCTTGGTACTCGAGCTTGGTCTTTGGGTAAGATGGACCAACTTCTTGGATGGACAAAGCAGCCAGCCATTGTCCCATGTCAATAGCAGTCTCGACCGATTTGCCCTGAGTCAAAGCAGCCATAAAACCACCTGCGAAGGCATCACCAGCACCGTTGGTGTCAACGATCTTACCGCTTTCTAGCGGTCTCACTGGGTAAGTCTTGGCACCTTGCGCAGAGTAAACCACGGTAGGGTCAAGACCTTGAGTGAAAATGACAGTTCTGTCTTTAGAGTCACCGACAATATGCTTGGCGATAGAGACTAAATCCTTTTGATCTGGCAAACCGAAAGATTCGGCAAAAGAAGCAGCTTCAGACTCATTACCAATGATGAAAGTAGTGTATGGCAAGACCTGCTCCAAAGGAGCTTTGAAAAACTGAGGAATGAAAGGTGCGGACAGGTTCAACACAAATGGCTTACCGGTCTCCTTGGCGTGCTTAGCCAACTTTAGGATAGCCTCTGGGGAAACAGTCAAATGGAAGCCACCGACGTAAAACAACTTAGCCTTCTCAACGACATCCCAGTGCTTATCCAAATGGTCTGGGGTAAAGTGGTTAGCGGCACCCAAATCGGTGACCATGGACCTGTAGTGGCCATTGATCATGGCAGCACACTTACCAGTACCAATTTCTTTCTGGAACTGGTACAAAGACACAACACCAGCAGCATTGTTCTCCTGTAGTAGCTTCTCAGAGTACTTATCCTCACCAACAGAGCCGAAGTAGCCAACTTGGTCACGACCCAAGACGTAAGCAGCACCTCTAGCGGTGTTTTGAGCAGCACCACCAGCGACAAACTTGACATCATCGAAACCTAACATCTCCTCGAAGATGGCCATCTTCGGATCGTCAGAAGAGGCGTCAACCAAAATCGCATCATCAGCTTTCAAGCCGTATTTCTTCAAATAATCTGGGGAAACAGTGGCTTGGTAATCCAACAAAGGATTACCCAAACAAACCAATTGAGGTGAAGCAGAAGACATCTTTAGACAACGTATTGAGGACTTCAATGGCTTACAATTGCTCAAAGTATGGAGCATGCTCGACTCTTTAATTTGATAAACGTTGATCGACGACGCCAAGCCTGTGAAAATTTCAGAGTCACGTGCACTAGGTCGGGTATAGTAGCCTTCGTTTAAACTTCAAGAGAGTTGGCCTGTTTGCGACCAAATCGACCTCTGTTGTCTCTGTTGGGTCGTTGGGCGTTGCATAGCGGATGATTGTTTGGAATGAGTCGTACTGCTCTTGCGCTGGTCTGTTCTTTCAAGAGACGACATCGTCAAGATAGCTGAAAAACCGGTTGTAGAGGTGACAAAGTCCTTTCATCCAATTGAAGCGTGGAGCTGGAGATTTGAGATGCGCTATTTGCTGGCAAACGACCCATTTCTGCGGTTTAGTTTGTTCCCAAACTCAGAGAACCTGTATTTGTTGCACGGCCACGAGATTATAGGGTCGCTTGTGTTCTACCAGCTGGTGTACGCTTATGTTGCGCCATGGTTCAACAAGCTGGTGTTCCGTGAACGATACACCTCGATCAGGGATCGCAAGACTCGAATTAACTTCGACATCCACACTGTGTCGAACGTGCAATGTCTGGTCACCTTTTACACTATTGCGCCAACGTTGTTCCTGCCTATGAACCTGAACGTGGTCACCTACCGCAACGAGCTGGTCTCAATGGCATCCTCACTAGCCATTGGCTATTTCCTGTGGGATCTGCTCATCTGCCTCCGGTATTTCAGTCTGTATGGGTTCGAGTTCTTAGCGCACGCAGTCAGCTCGCTCTACGTGTTCACGCTGAGCTTGAAACCGTTCTGCCAGGCCTGGGTGGCCAAGTTCCTGCTATTTGAAGCAAGCACACCGTTCGTGAACAACAATTGGTTCATCGCCCAGCTCTCCAAGAGTTCTTCGAGGCCGCCCGTCCCAATGTGGGTCAACGCACTCAACGGTCTGCTGCTTCTGCTCACGTTTTTCCTCGTACGCATTGTCTGGGGGTTCTCCGCCATCCTAATTCTGGCACACCAGATGTGGAAGGTCAGATCCACGCTGCCAGTGACCGAATCGGTCATCCTCTGCGCATTGAACTTCATTCTCAACACTTTGAACGTGTTCTGGCTCTCCAAGATGCTAAAGCTCGCCAAGAAAATGGCTGCAGGCTCTTCGACCGCTGCCAAATCCAACTAGTCATATATAACAGTACATATGGGTACCTAACCCATCTATTCTTCATCCATCGGCGTTAGCCCTTCTTGCTTAACTATCACGAACCTTTGCGGGTAACGAATAGCAACTTGGTCAAAAGTCTTCACAAGACCAGCTAAAGGTTAAGTCAACAGCCAAGTTCCAGTTGATCAATTGAGCTGTTGGACCATGACCGTGTTTGACCAAGTACAGGCACTGTTGGATAAGCCAAATATTCCTTTCAAAGCCATCATCGCTGGCATTACTGTTGGAAAATTTGCATTTGAAACTTACCTCACATACCGTCAGTACAAAGTCTTGTCTAAAAAGACGTTACCGAAGGTTCTGGAGAATGAGATTGATGATGAGACGTTCTTGAAGTCTGAGGAGTACTCTCGTGCCAAGGCGCGGTTCTCTGTGGTCGTTGATGTGTATGAGTTGGTGCAAAAATTGGTGTTCATTCGGATTGACGCCTTTCCACGTCTGTGGAGGCTTGGAGTGCAGTTGGCGAACGCTATGCTGCCCGCCAAGTTTCAGGTGGTCTCATCAACCGTATCGCAAAGTTTGTGTTTCCTAAGCGTGTTGTCCTGTCTGTCTACGTTGCTGGACATTCCTACAGCGTACTACCAGCATTTTGTGCTAGAGGAGAAATTTGGATTCAATAAGCTCACAAAGAAACTGTGGGTTACTGACATGATCAAGAGTCTGGCGTTGAGCCACGTTCTGGGCGGGCCTATCCTGTACGGTTTCTTAAAGATTTTTGAAAAGTTTCAGACCAACTTCTTGTGGTATATTTGTCTCTTCATATTCGGTGTGCAAATCCTGGCTATGACTCTGGTGCCAGTTTATATCATGCCTTTGTTCAACAAATTCACACCTTTGGAAGATGGTGAATTGAAGACCTCGATCGAAAACCTGGCCAAGAGCGTCGGTTTCCCGTTGGATCAGATTTTCGTCATCGACGGGTCCAAGAGATCATCGCACTCCAACGCATATTTCACTGGATTGCCCTTCACGAGCAAGAGAATCGTGCTTTTCGACACTCTGGTCAACGAAAGCTCTGTAGACGAGATCACCGCCGTCCTGGCACACGAGATCGGCCACTGGCAGAAGAACCACATCCTCAACATGATCCTTTTCAGCCAGGCCCATATCTTCGTCATCTTCTCCCTCTTCACCGCGGTGTACCGTAATCTGTCTCTCTACAACGACTTTGGCTTCTTCATTGGCAGCGAGGGCGCCCTTCTGGCCTCTTCAACCAAAGTTTTCACCCCAGAGTGGCCTATCATCGTTGGCTTCATGCTTTTCAGCGATCTGCTGACCCCAATGGAGTGCTTCATGCAGTTCGTCATGAGCCTCGTCTCCAGACTACACGAGTTCCAAGCTGATGCCTACGCCAAGGGTCTAGGTCTCGCCAAGAACCTGTGCCAGGCCCTCATCAACTTACAGATCAAGAATTTATCCACAATGAACGTTGATCCGCTCTATTCAAGCTACCACTACTCCCACCCAACGCTTCCAGAGAGACTCACCAGTCTTGGCTACGTCAGCGAGAAGAAGAAGAAGTAGGATCGAACTAAGTACCTCCTCTATAGCTCGAATCATCTTTCTAAGAGCTCAATGGCTCTTAGACTCATAGTGGCGGGTAACCGCCTCTTGTAAGGCCCATACAAAAATCCAGGTGAAGGGTCAAGGTATTGACCTATTTGCCACCGAGTAGGATACCAACAGAGGCTGTCGAGGATGGTTGCAGAGGCTATGGAGGTGGATCCACCTACTGAGAACGGTGCTGGTGATGTGAAGTTTGCGGAAGAGAAAGATGTGAGCGAATTGATACAAGTGTTGCAGGAGGTGGCCAAGACCAGCGTCACGCTGGACTCATACTTCATTTGGAAGGGTCTTAAGGAATTGAACAGATTGCGTGCAGAGTATTTGCGTGAGGAGAACCTGTTGGCTTTGGTCAATCTTTTGTACCCAGATTCTTCCAGATTCAAGAGCCCGCTGTTGAAAGCAGTCAACCGAGAGAAGAAGTGCAGTGTACCCAATGCTGCC
This sequence comes from Torulaspora gathmanii, assembly GCA_030580195.1. Lineage (NCBI taxonomy): Eukaryota > Fungi > Ascomycota > Saccharomycetes > Saccharomycetales > Saccharomycetaceae > Torulaspora > Torulaspora gathmanii. The sequence goes on along the minus strand of JAKTSM010000009.1, from coordinate 99,192 downwards.
GAAATCAGAGCAGGGTATCCTGCATCGTTTTACGAAGTTGTGGAAGACAAGATCGAAGTGGCACCGGAGATCAACAGCTTTGTACATCTCTTAGTGGCACGTTATCTTCTGGATGGCAAGAAACTGGAAGAGCTGGATGCGTTCAATAAGAAAGTAGTGATCCCAAACATTCTGGCTTTTTACAATCAGCGCACTTTGGACCTTATTAACGCAAAGCTGTGGTTCCATGTGGTTCTGTGTGATGAGGCGAGAGGCGAGCGTGCTAATCTTGAGACTCGCTCTTCTATGATCAGATTTTTGAAAATTGCATCATTAAAGCATAATAACGAAACAAAGGCGATGCTGATAACTCTTTTGTTGAGGAGCTTCTTGGCCACTGGTGAGATCGAGTCCGCGGCTGACTTTATGGGTAAGGTCGAGTTTCCCAACAGCGCAGACGTCTCCAGCTCGCTCGAGGCCAGATTCTATTTCTACATGTCCAAGATCAATGCCATCCAGCTGGACTACTCCACAGCGAACGAATATATCATTGCCGCTATTAGAAAGGCTCCAAACACCGCCAACAGTCTGGGGTTCTTACAACAGGCCAACAAGCTACACTGTGTCATTGAGCTACTGATGGGTGACATCCCAGATTTATCCTTTTTCCACCAGGTGGGTATGCAAAGATCGCTGGAACCTTATTACGATCTGAGTAAAGCGGTCAAACTGGGTGATCTCAAGAAATTCACATCGGCGATTGCCAAATACAAACCTCAGTTGATCAAAGACGGTAATTATCAACTTTACGTGAGGCTGAGATCGAATGTCATCAAGACAGGTATCCGTATCATCTCTCTTACCTACAAGAAAATCTCCCTAAGAGATATTTGTCTGAAACTGCGTCTGGACTCCGAACAAACCGGTGAATACATGGTTTCAAGAGCCATCAGGGACGGTGTCATCGAGGCCAAGATAAATCATGAACAGGGCTATATCGAGACAAGTGAACTGTTGAACGTTTACGACACTGATGAACCTCAGGGTACTTTTAACGAAAGAATAACTTTCGTTAACCAACTACATGATGAGAGTCTGCTTGCGATGAGATATCCAGAGGACAACAAAGGCAAGAACAATACTAACGAAGAGGACGAATTCATCGACGGTGAACTGCTTGACGACCTCTCCGACTTTTCTGATATTGACGGTCTGGGATTCCTCTAGTCCGCCACGGTAGTGCCCAACAACGTGTGAACTATGTAACTTATAAATCACTACATACCGTGAAAACAACAACAACAGTCATGGCATCCGCTGAATAGTCTACGGTTGGTCATCTTGATGGTTTTTTCAGCTCTCGCCATAAAGGTGATAAGTGAAAAAAGTGTCTCTAATAAACCATATGAACCTTATAGGAAACCGATCAAAGGATCATGCAGCAGGATTCTGAGAATGGCAATAGTGTCAATGATGGGATACAGTTGGCTTTAGATCCAAATCTGATTTCTCTTCCGTTAAGCAGTTCCGCTATTACGCCGCTACCTGCTACTGCCACAGCCGGTGCAATTGACGAAGAGAGGCAAGATGGGCAGGATTCCAAAGCAATGGGTTCGGAGAATCAGGTGTCCCAGGTGGGAAATGCAATTAATGGACAAGCACTGTTTCAAAATCCGTATGCAATTTTCAAAGATATGCCCATGCAGGAGCTGATCCCACTCTTACTACATCAAAGAGGATCAGGTTTCAAATTCGCTAGTCTGTCTGAGAAGGAACTACTAGAGGAGATTCAGAAGGAACAGAATACTTCTTCGAAAGCGGAGACAGACGACGGCACATTGGCTGATCTTTCAGCTGTGGATCATGAGGGTGACACTGCGATGGATGGAGAGAGAGGCAATGGATTATTGACCGAAGGTGGTGAGCAAGCCTGCCCGTATCAGGAAGAGGCTACACGAGATGCTTTCAAGGAAGGGGAAGAGGAAGTTATGTCCCAAGAGCAATTTTTGAGTGCGCGGAAAGATATGGTTGAGCATGTCAACTTAGCTTTGAATGAGTCTTCTTTGGCGTTGGAATTCATATCTTTACTGCTTTCCTCTGTTAGGGAATCCGCAGGAACTGCATCCATGTCGCCTTTCTTGAGGAAGACTGCTCCAGTTGGCTCCTTGAACAGTGACAGACTGCCGTTGGCTCAACAAACAAGAGGTGAAGTAATTTCCTCTGAAATCCTAAGCCGTGGCTGGAAGCTAAGAACTCTCAATGAATCACGGTCGCTTCTGAAGGAAAAGCATTCAAGTCTGAGTAAAATTATAGAAAAGGAGCATCAGTATTGGTCGAAGATTGCCAAGTACATCAGCAATAAAGACGTTCTTTTCAAAATGAGGGACAGAATGAATGGTATGCGTCTGCTGGGTATAAAATATGGCTATGAGGATTCTGGTTCGACCTATCGACATGATCGAGGAATTGCTGTATTGAAGAACAACCCCGAACTGAATATCCTGGAACTGGTACCTTCAAATTCAACCGAAGCTCCCGACACACATTACATGGAGAGGTTTGTAAGGGTACGAATATACACCAAGATAGCTTCTGAGGATGACTATATCTTAACAGGGGAAAGCTCTATGAACAAACTTTTTGCAAACAGTGATAGCGTCAATAGTGGAATAGAAGACGTTGAGAACCAAATCAAAAAGCTCAAAGCTTTTGCTTTCGAGCGAGAGCTCATGTATCAAATGAAGAAGGAGAGCGCCAGGTTAATCTCATATGGAGTTACAATCGAAAGTGAGAACAAAGTTGTTATGGAACTTCCAAATGAAAAATTCGAGCTCGAGCTGGTCTCTTTAGATGATGATTCTGTTGTCAACCATGATCAGGATGCCCCCAAGGTAAACGATAGACGTGCAACACTGCTGATAACCACACTGCGGCTGCTACTTGTAGTGATGTTTAAAAAAAATTTGAGGCAAAGACTCACGTCCTCCTCGATAAGACCAACTCCGAAAGGGTTCAAAGATATTTTACTCTTGAGACCTATTCTTGGCAAACTCAGACACCACAATTACAAGATCTTACTGAAGAAAATTTTGAGAGATTACGTTCTCGACGTCATTGAGGGCTCTTCCCTGATTGAAACTCCCGCTGAGATTCCCGCTACTGGTGAGGTGAAGGTCGTTGATGATAACATTGCAAAACTATCAAAAGACATAAATGCGTTCAGATGTCTGCTAAACACCAGTCGGACCAATTTTAAGGTAGAAGTTCCTGAAAAGGGTAGTCTGCTTCTGGTACTCGAGAGTCCAAATTACTGTAATGCTGTGGTGACGATAAAATACGAGAACGCTTTGAGGAACGTTTCATTTGACACCACCTTCTCAGAGTTCAAAGAGATCGAAGAGTTCCTACATTTCGTTGTCACAGAGTACATGCGGGAAAAGGTCGTTACCAAAAAAGAATAGATATAGACTTGTTTCTTGAGCCTTGCTAGCTCGCAAGCACCTACATACAACTTAATTTACATAAATCTGCATTTAATTGGTCTCCTGCCCGTCGACAGCTTCCACAATCTGCTCAATCTCTTGAGCACTGGTCAAGATAATACTTGTATCCTCACTATTGAAGTCTTCCTCCAGACTAACCGAACTATCAGCAAATTGATTCAATCTCTTGAACTCTTCGTTTCTTTCCTCTCTTAAAGCACCTAGGATGACAAAATTCACCCAAACTTCAATGAAACAATAGGTGAACACAGCATTGTTGTGCAGGTATAGATTTGATTCCCACAAATAGGAACATGCAGTCAAGGCAAAGAAGATGAACAATCTGAAAGGAACCACGGAATTGAAATATCTCATATTCTTCTCTAGTAAGGGGACCAGATCGCTAACAGATGCAAATAGAAATAGCACCCCAAACAGACCTAACTGAGCACTGTGGGGAGACATCGTTAAGGCTGGTAGGTTCATTGCCTGTGTGAATACCATCATGTATGAATTTTGCAATAGACTGTTCACATCTTTGAAGCACAAAAAGGCAAGAGTGAACAGAAACACCACTCTGACGAATAGACCGTTAACCGCAGAAATAGCAGCCATTGTAAATCAATGCTATAGGGATATGTCTTTGGTATAATCGTGTCTCACATCTCAACTTGAATACTTTATTACTACGCAGTGCACTTCGGCGCGCTTTCAAATCAAAATTGTACATCATCAGTAGGTATAAGAAAGAGCTTCAAGCATTAAGCCTTGTTTGAAAGCCCAATTGGCTTCAAGAATTATCAACTATAACAACTTATAATACTCCAACCTGTGTATATGTATCAGACCTATATTCTGGCTCTTTCGATCTTCAGGCCTGCTGCGCTCAAAATGTCTCGAACTTCTTGGGGATCTCTTATGTAGTTCAGCTCGTCATTTTTGAAAGATTCATTCATTTCGTTATCATTAAATTTGTCGTCATCGTCGTCTTGTTTTTCGTAGGTATCGTTTACCAGGCCGAGGTAATCCCTCAGGCATAGCACTTCCAGGTCCTGCTCACGACTCATGGCGTTGACTTGCGTCGCGTTCAAGGTACGCAGCTTTCTCCTTTTGCGTGTATTAGGGCACTTATGATGGATCACGAAGGCTAGAAAGCAAATTGTGTGGCACTTTGAACAGAAGACATCAAAATCCACAGAATCGATACTAGCAGCTTTATCTTCAGACGGCAGCATCTCCTCGTATACTTCAGCTTTCGGAGATGGCATCTTGTTTTCCATGACTTTGGAACTATCATTCCTTACTATCTCTTTCAGAAAGCCAGGGTTGACAGAAAGCTCTGGTAACTGCTTGATCATTTTAGTTTTGCTGTTGAGAAGATTTAGCAACTCCGAGTAACATGTCCTAAGCAGTCCTTCCTTTCTTTGAAATGATGAGGTTCCTTTGGAAAATTCAATAATCACATTCAACATCAACTCGAACATATCAAAGACACATTGCTTTCCAGTGAGCTGATAATCCCCTATGGCCTCAATCCCATAAGGCACCCATGAGTCTAGTGTAAAATTAACAGCCTCATTGAAGTTGTAACCGCTATTAAAGCCGGCATGATAACACTTTGGAAAAGTTATGATATACTCGTTTGGATTCTGAACTGCTTTGAAACATTTGACCTTGGCCTCTTTGAACCTCTTATCGTAGGGTGAGATCAATGTGACCAACTGATGAAGCAGATCCGGTTGCTTGTCAAACAAATCGGGCGCCAAGTTTTTCATTAAGGTATCAAACTTCGCAGAGGAATACTCCGGTATACTATACCAAACTTTCGGGGCACCTTCATGCTGATAGTTGGCACTAAGAGTATATTGATCTTCTAGATGCCAGCAGAAGGTAGAGAAGGTAGAGCCCACATATATCCAGGGTATTGTCATACCGGATATTTTCCTGTCAAACATAGGTAAGAGAGACCCATTCGCATTTGGAAGGTTGAGTAAGTTCATCGAGTGCCTGGCGTAATCGCTGTAGTTTTGTTTTTCAGACTCAGATAAGCTGTCAGGAACATAATCCAAACTGGGGAATCCTGAAATCTCGCCCGGCTCTTCACCGTTAATATCTGCACCATACTTCACAGTGACTGAATCTTCCATATCATCAACGTAGTTCCAGAACTTAGCCTCCATCTCTTCTGTAGAGTATTTTCTGCCTGTCTTTGGGTCTATAGTGAGTTCCTGTTGCCTGGTAGTGCATTCTTCTTGGAACTCAGTGAGCGTGTAAAAACGGGACTCCTCTTTGAATCCATAGTATCCATTTCCGACGATACAATTAGTACATATCCAGTCTCCCTTAGGAATAGAAGTTAGTGGAGGAGTTAGACAGGAAAGGTGGAATGGCTTATCACACGAATCACACATGATCATCTTCGTGGGTCTATTGGGACGGTTACATACGACGCAACCTTCCTCATCGCTTTCATCCCCATCTGAACTAGAAACATTCCCTTCTTCGTCACTGAGTAAAGATTTAGGGTATTCTTCAGCATATAGTAATTTAGCGAAATGAGCGGTCCCATGCATCTTAGACTGAGCCGCAAGATAATCGTAATACTCGGATATGTACTGTTCAAAGATGGATTGCAGCTCCGGCACAGAAACCTTTAAGTTACGAGAAATTACTCTCCAATGGCTGACATTTGATAGGACGTCCCGCGACGAAGATAGTGGCGATACTGAATCAACTTTCTCATCTGCCATATTTCTCCCACGTTTCCTTCTTGTCGTGTACTTCGTTTCATTCTCTACCTCATTCTTTGTCTCCGAAATCCTTAGAATACAAATGAACAAATCATAGAGGTATAGCTTGTGCTTGTCTGTGCATTCAACATATGGTTTCGTCAATCTTTGAGACTTCCTCCTTCTCTGAGCCCTGCTGTAATTGTTCAGCTGCTTCATGAAAAACAGCCGACTTCGATTCGTTATGTTCAGCTCAGCCAAGTGTTGGACTCTAACATTGAACTTAAAAGAATCTCTGTTGATAGAGAAAGGTGGGCTGAACCCCTCAGGTGGCTTAATCTTTACCATTCCATAAGTATGGCCGATTCTTTGTATCTTCGGCTCTGAAAGATACTCAATCGGATTGGCGAATTCCTCCTTAGTCGGAAATAGGGTAGGTATCAGTTCCATAGCGGCTCACTAACATTCACAGGCGCATCGATGATTCATGTACTTCGGACTGCAGGCTTTTCATTTTTTTCTCTTCTTCGCTTCCAAATCGCGAGCAGTCAAAATGACTATCTATGAAAGCAGACAAGAAGGAAGAATACTGAACAAATTAGCAGCACCTTTTGAATCGCTTCTAATTGAACAAAAATTGAATCATAGAAATGGGATACACGTTGACAATTTTGGGATGTGGTGTTATGGGCCAAGCGCTTCTTTCTGCTATTTACAATGCCCCAAAGGCCACTGACGAGACTGCGCACCTTTACCCTTCCAACATTATTACCTGCAACCACGACGAACCAAGTGCTAAGCAAGTTGACAATCTTTTGGCTACTTTCGATCCATCTCCAAACGGAATCGAAGTGGAATCCACTTATGGTAAGAACCTAGAGGCGGTCACGAAAGCCTCTGTGATTATTCTTGCGACCAAACCTTTTTACGTCGAACCGGTGCTTTCTCAGGTGAAGGAAGGCCTTTCCAACAAGGTCTTAATCTCTTTGGCGGCCGGTTGGACCATTGGTCAATTGCAACAATACTGTGATAAGGTTTCCAGAGTTATGACCAACACCCCAGCCAAGTACGGTTATGGTTGTGCAGTGGTTTCCCACTCTGCATCAGTTGACCAAGAGAGCAAAAGACTGGTCGCCCAGCTTATCAACCACGTCGGAAAATACATTGAGTTGCCTGAAAAGAACATGGATGCCGCCACTGCTTTGGTTGGATCTGGTCCTGCTTTCGCCCTGCTGATGATTGAGTCGCTAATGGAGAGTGGTATTCAAATGGGTATTCCACTCAAAGAAAGCAAAGAGTGTGCTTTGAGAGTTTTGGAAGGTACCGTCAAGATGGTTGAAAAGTCCGGCGAACACCCCAGCGTTCTCAAGCATCAAGTCTGCACTCCTGGTGGTACAACCATCGCTGGCCTCTGTGTCATGGAAGACAAAGGTGTCAAGAGCGGCATTATTCGTGGTGTAGAGGAAGCCTCCAAGGTGGCTGCCCTACTTGGTCAAAAGAAGTAGATAAATGTGTTAGTATATTCGTAGCAAAATTAATCGCATCTGAAAGAGTGCTCTTGAACTCACTTTGGAATTTGGAAGGCACCTGTGTGAGTAAAGTGTAAGGAATACGAATTAGCCGCCGATGTGTTTTTGTATTCAAGAAGCAAAAGGCCTTTTTGTGTAACGAGGACACAAAAACAAAACATGTCCGATGTGAACCGGTGATATTCGGACATACAGTTCAAGATTCGTTCTACGTGACATGTGCCAAGATTGTCCGGTTTGGAACGCGGTAACATCGGACATATTCTACACCCAGTCTCCCCAGCCAATCAGGACGCACAGCTTCTAAACGCGCCTTTGTATGGAAGGGGGTTGACGAGAAGTTGAAAAATTACAACAGTCGACCATAGATTGGATAGAAAAATTGTATAGTTTTCAACATTATATATTAATTATATTAGATTCTTCATTGGAAGTAGTATAAGGAGCTCTTCAAGAGATCAGCCAGTTAGTCTCGCGATGGTCTTGATTCCTAACACATCTCGTGCAGCTTTGCAAGCTGCCACCCGTTTCGCTTCGGTCAGAGGTTTGGCCACTGCTGCCCCCGTGGTCGGTAAGGTCAGAGCTGTCATTGGTGCCATTGTGGATGTTCAATTCGAGCAAGAAAACTTGCCTGCTATCTTGAACGCTTTGGAAATTGAGAGACCAAATGGTAAGTTGGTCTTGGAGGTTGCTCAACATTTGGGTGAAAACACTGTGAGAACCATTGCCATGGACGGTACCGAAGGTTTGGTCCGTGGTGACAAGGTTTCTGACACTGGTGCTCCAATCTCTGTTCCTGTTGGTCCAGAGACTTTGGGTAGAATCATCAACGTTATCGGTGAGCCAATTGACGAGAGAGGTCCAATCAAGTCTAAGGAGAGAAGACCTATTCACGCTGAGCCACCACTTTTTGTTGAACAATCTACTGCTGCTGAAGTGCTAGAGACTGGTATTAAGGTTGTCGATTTGTTGGCACCTTACGCCAGAGGTGGTAAGATTGGTTTGTTCGGTGGTGCTGGTGTCGGTAAGACCGTTTTCATCCAAGAGTTGATTAACAACATTGCTAAAGCTCACGGTGGTTTCTCCGTGTTCACTGGTGTTGGTGAAAGAACAAGAGAAGGTAACGATTTGTACCGTGAAATGAGAGAGACCGGTGTCATTAACTTGGAAGGTGAGTCTAAGGTGGCCTTGGTTTTCGGTCAAATGAACGAACCACCAGGAGCTAGAGCCAGAGTTGCTTTGACTGGTTTGACCATTGCTGAGTACTTCAGAGATGCTGAAGGTCAAGATGTGTTGCTTTTCATTGACAACATTTTCAGATTCACTCAGGCTGGTTCAGAAGTGTCTGCTTTGTTGGGTCGTATCCCATCTGCTGTCGGTTATCAACCAACTTTGGCTACCGATATGGGTTTGTTGCAAGAAAGAATTACCACCACTAAGAAGGGTTCTGTCACTTCTGTGCAAGCCGTTTACGTGCCAGCAGATGATTTAACAGATCCTGCCCCAGCTACCACTTTCGCGCATTTGGATGCTACCACTGTGTTGTCTAGAGGTATCTCTGAATTGGGTATCTACCCAGCTGTCGATCCATTGGACTCTAAGTCCAGATTGCTTGACGCAGCTGTCGTTGGTCAAGAACATTATGACGTTGCCACCAAGGTTCAAGAGACTCTACAAGCTTACAAGTCTTTGCAAGATATCATTGCCATTCTGGGTATGGATGAATTGTCTGAACAAGATAAGTTGACCGTCGAAAGAGCAAGAAAGATCCAAAGATTTTTGTCTCAACCTTTCGCCGTCGCTGAAGTCTTTACTGGTATCGAAGGTAAGTTGGTCAGATTGAAGGATACCATTTCCTCTTTCAAGGCTGTTCTTGATGGTAAGTACGATCATTTGCCAGAAAATGCCTTCTACATGGTTGGTGGTATTGAAGATGTCGTCGCCAAGGCTGAAAAGATGGCTGCTTCCGCTTAAGAAGCTTGAAGGAAACTTTGCCTTGTCATTTGCATCGCCTTGCCGTTTTTTCTTACCCCTTCATGATGATAACGAGACACCTTTCCATAGCTCTACGATGAAAGCTTATAGAAACGTGGAACCTAACAAAATATGATATTATGTATCGCGACTTCATTTTATATTCAAGATTACTTCTTTGTTATTAAGATAGTGAATAAATGTAAATACATCTATTCTTCTACCAGCTCATTTTTCAGATAGTTGATTGTGGGGCGTTTCTAAAGGACTTAGAAGGGTAGGTGAGTGAACAAGGTAGTGAGAAAGTGAGTTAAAGCAGATATCACCGACATTGTTATGAACGTATGGCGCAGATGCCTGCCCCTAGGTGCTAGACATTTATCCATCTCGACAGACATCGGTAAAGGCTTACTGCAATACAGCCGGACTAATGACAAATCATACATCAGGATTCGTGGTCCTGATGCGCCAAAATTCCTTAATGGATTACTAACCTCCAAGCTAGTACCATTTTTCATTAAGAAGAATCTGACAACAATAAATCCAGACGGTGATCAAGTGGCCAACGCCGTACCGCAGTTTGACGAGACCAAGAACAACTGGGGTATTTACAATGAGTTGAGCTACAATGGGTCCTACATATCAAGGTTTGGGCAGTATACGGGCATGCTCAACAGCAAAGGAAAGCTGATCACGGATACCATCCTTTATCCAGTGCCGCTAGCTAATCTAGCAGCGAAATCCGCGAAATATCCAGAGTATCTTTTGGAATTTGATAGTTCCATCGTTGATCATGTTCTCAGGCTTTTCGACATCCATAAGTTGACTAGTAGAGTAAAGATAACCAAGGCGACAGATCAAATATCTTGGGACTTAAGTGTGCGTCTTCCGCCGGAGCCCGAGAATCCCTGGATAGCAAATCTGCTAGATCCCACTACCATGACCAAGACCTCTGAAGATGCTTTGATTTTAGCCCAAGACATTGTTTCTGCCTTTTTCCAAGGAAACGAGGAATCTGTCGTTGCCATATACATAGAGAGGCGAACCGACGACATGTTAGAGTTAGATGGCAAGGCAGCTCAGTGCTTCAGAGTAGTGACACATTCTGACGTGCAAGATATCGCCGAGAAATTTAATCCCAAGGGTCTACCCTTTCCCTTTACCCTCGAGAAGAAGAGCCCAGCATTTTTTAGGAAACTCCGGTTCGAAGCTGGATTTGTAGACAGCGCCAGGGATTTCAAACCAGAAACGCTACTACCGCTGGAACTGAACTTTGATCATCTTCCAAACGCTGTGAGTGCAGACAAAGGGTGTTATGTGGGCCAAGAATTGACTGCAAGAACCTTTGCCACGGGTATTCTACGCAAACGCCTGGTTCCCGTCACGTTGACCAATGCGGACGTACTTGCTACAGCAAGCCAAGACACAAGATACCCTGAGATTCTTATAGACCCCAAGCATGCCACATCCTTGACTTCTACAGCGCCCACGACCACGCCTTTCGGCGCTTCAAAGGGAAGACCGCGCCGGTCCAAGCCAGCGGGCTCTCTGATAGCTTACGAGGGTGATAAGGGGGTTGCTCTGCTTAGAATCGAGCATTTCAAGAAGGCCTTCGAGGCTAATCAAGGGGACTTATTCCACATTGACGTGGGCGACACCCGCGTTGGCGTGGTTCCGCAGAGACCTTTTTGGCTCGAACAGAGTTAACATTACTTCAGGTCTAATCAATCGTCAACAACGATCTTGATTACGAGACTGTGATCCGTACACCCTATGCTCTCATCATCCGGACACCATGCTTTTTTGTATTCGCACATTTTCTCGCGCGTGTTGTCTTGGAGTCGCGGCCTGGTCTTGGGCCAGGGGGGGCATGAGCTGGTGGGAGCCTAGGCGGTCTAACTTAGGCTGTTGGGAGGGAGCATGGACGGGTCCTCCCACTACTCTCTCCGGCAGAGAGGCCCCATCCTGGTGACGGTCTGCCTGCACCAGGCTGACCACCGCTGGCTGCGGTGACAGGCCAAGGTTCAGCCTGGACACGGGAAAGTTTTTCGAAGCTAGCGATGGTAAGAAACAAGTGAAATTTCAGGTCATTAAATCTTGAGCCTATTGACAAACGACAAGGAAGGCCCAAAGAACCAAGATGTCTGATACCGAAGCTCCAGTTGAAGTTCAAGAAGAATTCGAAGTTGTTGAAGAATTCACTCCTGTTACATTGGCAACCCCAATCCCAGAGGAAGTTCAACAAGCTCAAAACGAGATCAAGTTGTTCAACAAATGGTCCTTTGAGGAAGTCGAAGTCAAGGATGCTTCCTTGGTCGACTATATCCAAGTCAGACAACCAATCTTCGTCTCTCACACCGCCGGTCGTTACGCCAACAAGAGATTCAGAAAGGCACAATGTCCAATCATCGAAAGATTGACTAACTCCTTGATGATGAACGGTAGAAACAACGGTAAGAAATTGAAGGCCGTCAGAATCGTTAAGCACACTCTAGACATTATCAACGTCTTGACCGACCAAAACCCATTGCAAGTTGTTGTTGACGCCATCACCAACACCGGACCAAGAGAAGACACCACCAGAGTCGGTGGTGGTGGTGCCGCCAGACGTCAAGCCGTCGATGTCTCCCCATTGAGAAGAGTTAACCAAGCCATTGCTTTGTTGACCATCGGTGCCAGAGAGGCCGCTTTCAGAAACATCAAGACTATCGCCGAAACTTTGGCTGAAGAATTGATCAACGCCGCCAAGGGTTCTTCCACCTCTTACGCCATCAAGAAGAAGGACGAGTTGGAACGTGTTGCCAAGTCCAACCGTTAAGAACTTACAAACAAGTGTATGCATTCAGCTTACCATCGTTTTTATGTCTCTTACTTCCTTCTGTACCATCAATTTTCATCTACAATACGTCTTATATATCTAATATAACTGACCAGTCCATTGTTAGTTTCCATCATATTGCACGTCCAACCCTTTCACACCCACGCATCCAAAAAATCCATCTGCGTGTCACCTGACCTGCCGCCATTCGACCGAAGCTGTCATCACTTTTTTTTGTGCCACAAAGACGAGCTGGGCGCTAAGGGGCGGCTTATGGCGATGACTAGAAAAGACTGATGACTTACAAGGTCATCCGACCTCTGAAGGGAGCGATGGGGTCGGCTGGTGACCCTTGTGGCTGAGACAACGTATATAAGGATGGGGTCAGCGGCAAGTTATGGTCTTGACTATTGGCGGCTAATGGGAAGTGATAATGAGTGCTACGGTAGAGGAGAACGTGGGAACATTTGCTCATGAGCATGGACTACCCAAGTTGCCGCTGCCGGATTTGAGTGGAACGCTGCGGGAGTTGAGCCGCAGTTTACAGCCTCTTTACGTTTCAGACAACGGTAGTAGTCACGTGGTGGTGGAACAATTGGAAGAGTTTGATAGGGATGTGGATAGATTCTCTGGGAGCGCTGCGGCGCAGAAATTGCAGCGTAAGTTGCAGGAATTTGACAAGAGTAACGATTGTTACTTGGACAATATTCACTTAGACATTAATAATAGTAGTCTAAGAGATGGTCAGGACGATGTGTTGCCCAGAAATCCGTTCTTGGTGTTGGCGGACGACGCTCAGCCGGAGATTTTGCAGGCAGATAGGTCGGCAGTGCTTGTTCACTCGGCTTTGAGATTTGTCTCGGCTCTCAGACACGGTGTTTTGGCTCCTGATGTTAATGTAAAGAGCGGGAATCCTTTGTCTATGGATCCATACTTGAATTTGTTCGGAACAACGCGTTGTCCCGTTTTCGCGTCTGGAGAAGTGGAGAATTTCAATTTAGATAAACCGTATTCGGAGTCTGACCTGGACGAGATCTGGCAGACCACGGATGACGAGAACGATGGCGACGATGCAGGGTCTTTGCCGCCAAGTACTGCTCAGAGCGCTTCAGGGTCGTCTTCGCCGGGACCAGATGGTGACGTTTTCACTCGACATGGAATCGTCTTGAAGAGATACCCAGAATCGAAACACATTTTGATCATCTCCAAGGGCCAATATTACACTTTAGATGTTCTGGATGATTCGGATGATATACTTTACGACGTGAGCTCGCTGGCGTCTGTTTTCGAGTACATCTTGGATGACTCTCATGGGCCTCACACTTTCAAGAAGTCGACCGCTTTGGGTAGCTTGACTTCGTATTCCTTCAGAAATTGGAAATATGCAAGAAAAAGATTACAAAAGAAGTATCCTGATGAATTGCACCTCATCGATTCCTCTTTGTTTGTCTTGGTGCTTGATGAATCGTTTTCTCAGGAGCCTCAGGTCGGTAATTCCTCTTTAACAACTTCTGAGGACTGCAAGAGGTTGTTTTACGGTACATCGGTTATCGACGATAGAGGACATCAGGTCGGTTCATGTGTCTCAAGGTGGTATGACAAATTACAATTGATTGTTACTGCCGATTCCAAGGCGGCTGTCATTTGGGATTCTTTCACGTGCGATGGATCCGTAGTTTTACGTTTCACCTCTGAAACTTACACGGAATCGGTCTTGAGATTAGCAAGGGACGTTAATGCCGGTGATCCTCGATTTTCTTTGTGGCCATCTATAAAGGATTCAGGGAAGCTGGGTTCCTCAGCTTCGAACGAGACGGAGATTGATCCAAAGGCCATTACAAAGAGAATTGTTTGGGATTTTAGTCACATCTTGAATACCCATGTGCATCTATCAGAGACCAAACTGGCAGATCTGATATCTAAACATGACATCTACCACGTCTCGATACCTTTTGGTCATAGATCTGCTCAGAGGCTAGGAATCAATCCAGATTCGATGGTCCAGGTCGCTTTGCAGATTGCTCATTACGCCCAGTACGGCAGGATGGTATATGGACTAGAGCCGATCTCGACGAGAGGTTTCAAAAACTCAAGATCATGTTTCATTAACATTCAGACTGAAGAGTTACTTGAACTTTGTCAAGAGTTCATTTCAAACTCTCTAGATGAGGCAGGTAAACTACGAAAATTCCGTAACGCCTGCGAAGATCATAGCGATAGGATCAAGAGAGCAAAGTTAGGGGATAGTTACGAGAAGCATTACAACGCCTTGAAATACCTTTACAGATTTCATGAGCACTTTGGTATTCAGTTGAACTCTGGCGATAAGCAGTTGGCTGAATCGGTCTTCGAAAATCCTTTAGTTACACCCTTTTCTGAACCTGAGTTGATCGTTGCCAATTGTGGTAACGCTGCTACAACCACTTTCGGTATCACGCCCGCTGTGCCACAAGGTTTCGGTATTGGATACATCATCAAAGATGATCAGTGCGATCTGACTGTAACTTCGCAGTTTAGACAGGGTGATAGATTAATGTACATGCTGAACTGGGTTCTAGCTGAGATTAGAAGTTTCTGGAAGATGTCTAATGAGACTTCATATAGCAAGACGGGTGTCAAGATAAGCCCTGTGGTCGACAAGTTGTATGAAATGGACAATGCACTGAACAATCTAAAATTATCAAGGAAGAGCGGATCATCAAGCAAAGTCATTAGAGGTTATGGATTCTTCGACATGCAAGGCCACTTGGACAGTAGAGGCTCTTCAAGAATTAATTCTCAAAGCAACTCTTCCGTGCACTTGTCTGAAATGGCAAGCAGCTTGAGCTCATCACACAATCTCAAGCACTGCAGCGTTGCATTGTCAGTCCCCACTGCTAAGGAGAAGCAGGATACTGGCCACGAGATTCAACAGATGCAACCCGCTGACAACAACGAATCTGACGAAGATATTCTATTCACTGGCTCCAGACCAGGAACAAAGAAGCGCAACAACGTAATCAATTCTAAGTTTGAGATTGATTTCGACCGTAGTGGAGTCGGAAGGAAAGTGAGGGCCACTTTTGAGTAACATTATTGATATATATATATATATATATATATATATATATAGTGTGATTCATATTTATGTTAACGACTTTAAAGAATCTATTCAACTGTTTAACTGTTTAGTTAATTCCAGATCTACATGCAAGAACCAGAAAGCCAGTAAACCATCAGCACAGATCACCAGAACACCGCTGATTATGAAGCAGAGCCATAGGCGGTTCGCCGAAGCCAGCAACCCTGTGAAGACTGGACCAACACAGCGTGCCAAGGTCTTACCAATATTGACCACTCCCATAACCTTCGTTAGATCCTGTGGCTCGATTATGTTAGTGAGTAGAATTTGACGAGGTGTAACGTCCATGGCGGTTGTAGCGAAATGGAAGTTCAGCAGTATAATGGAAAGCGGTAAGCAGTTCTGGGCTAAAGGAATTAGAATAGAGAAGACCCCCGAGGTCACCTGCACCAGGAGAGTAGCTTTAACTGGACCAAATGTCTTGGCAACCGTTGAAGATGGAATGGTGGAAGAGGCCATAACGATCTTGGAGACAAAGAACAAGGCCCCCAGTGCAAATGAGCTCATCAGGAACTGTTTGGCATAGTAATAGACCATCCAACCGCTGGTCATGAATCCCATACCAAGCGAGTCGACCATGAAGATCACCAACAGTTTGATTAGAATTGATTTCGTATCCTTCGATAGACCCCTGTTCCTCTGCTCTGCACTTTGCAATAGAGGCGCCATTTCATCGTTAACCAGCGCTTCTGGTGAGTTCACTTCAGAGTGGTCGGCATCCAGCTCGGTGTTATCAGATAGCAGGAGCATAATGATCACTTTCACAAACGCTAGCACGGCATACAGTAAAAAGACGAGCTTATAGCACTCCAGGTCAACAGTGTACCATTCCATATACTTGATCAGGTCGACAAACGCACCACATGTGATTGCCCCGAGTGCTGCTCCGGTGGTTCCTACAAGCGCATGGATTGCATACACTTCCGGTCTCTTATTGTTCGGAGTTAGATGAGCAATCATTGACTCTTCTACAGACTTGAATGGTCCAACCTCATCACTGGAAGGTGAAATGACACCAACGATGGCAAAAATGAGCAGTACATGGAAGTTTTCACTATAAGCGAATACGATCCCGCTTATGACCATCATGACTGATCCAGCGACCAAGATTCTCCTTCTTCCCCAAGAATCTGCGTACCATGTCAGGACATAAGAGCAAACCACATCACCAATCAGGGTTAGTGACATGAATAGCCCAATTTCACTTTCTGAGAGGTGGATGTCTTTCAAGAAAAGTGTCAAAACTTGGTTTGTCAACCCATAAGCGAACAATCTGAAGAAAACAGACGCCCAAAGGAGCTTTATATCCCTTGATGCCACTGCAATTTCCTTCAATACGTTCATTGAGAATTGGATGGACCTGTTCACCCTTTTAGGTCTTTAAACTTTAAATTTCAATGCTCATCTCTCATATTTTTCACTCGGCAAGGTACTCATCTGCTGATTGCATACTGAAAAAAGTTCAAACTTCGAAGTTAAAATCGATTTGACGCTGGCAGTCGATTTTATGGAGTGATCAGATTCTGTAACGCTGGTGTTTTCGAATATTTGACCTCTTTTGAGTGTGTTTTACCTTAGTGGTAGCATTTTGCAGGTGTTCTACGATGAGCACTTCGCAATCGGAGTCTGATCTGAGTGCTTTCGAAGGCAATGTCGGGACAAAGGGGATCAGCACAGCAGGCAATGGGATCGGTAGAAAGAAATTCGCATGTGTCGAGTGTAGACAGCAGAAATCCAAGTGCGATGCGCACGAGCGGGCACCTAAACCATGCACTAAATGTGCCAAGAAAGGTGTTCCTTGCATACTCAAGAAAGACTTTAGGAGGACATACAAACGTGCCAGAAATGAGGCTATTGAAAAACGGTTCAAAGAGCTGACCAGGACTCTTACGAACCTGAGCTCGGAGGAAATCCTTAAGAAGATCGAGCAAGAACAAGATGCTCTGCTGAATGGACAAAACTTCACCAAAGAAAAGGTCAAACACTTGAGAAAGGGCTCCCCTTCTTTGTCCAATGCTCTGTACTCAGCATCGCCTTTGGTCCTCGAGGATTCTGGCATCGAACGCACAGCAGCCGATGGTAAAGATAGCAACGAGCCTCCGGAAGTATCAAGTGGTATGTCTGATGAACAATTGAAGTGCACGCCAAAAGTCCTTGGCGACATTCAGATGTCCAGTAGTGATATCGCAGAGCTGTTCCAAGAATTTGCAACGAAGTATCATCCATTTTTGCCTGTGGTTGATATTTCTAAAGGCGCTGAACGCATTTATACACTTTCTCCCTGCCTGTTTTGGGTTATTATGTTGATTGGACTACGTCGAAGGTTTGGAGCAACCGATCTTATGATCAGACTTTCCGGTTTGGTTAAATCAATACTAGCTGAAATAACGATATCGCCTATCATACGATATACACCGTCGGAGACCGATGAGCCGGTCTTAAACGTTGCATCTGTTTATTCGGTTCAAGCGTTCCTGTTGTATACATTTTGGCCGCCATTAACATCGTCTCTGAGCGCAGATACGTCGTGGAATACCATAGGAGCAGCAATGTTCCAAGCAATCAGAGTTGGGCTGAACTGTGCAGAGTTCTCGAAGGAGTATGCCACCGCTAACTCTGAACTTATAAATGAGCAAGTAAGAACATGGGTCTGCTGTAATATTGTCTCACAAGTAATTGCGTCATCCTTTGGTTTCCCAGCATATGTCTCTTTCGACCACACGGTTGTCAACGCAGCAAGAGATAATCAAGAAGCCCACAAGCATCATAAAATACCATCTGCTATCAAACAAATGGCACAAATTGCCCACTTTGAATACCAAGTCGTGAGCACTATGAACACAAATCCCTCTAGTGAGCTTGGCATGGTTGCTAACGAGCAGAAACAGCCGTTACTGCACGTCTTAAATCAGCAGTTGAGCCAGTTGGAGACAAATTTAAGGGAGAACAAGGTTGACAGCATCAGGAAATTTCTACTGCTAGTCGCCAAAGTTCACCTTTTGACTTATTACTTCACAGAAGCAGCGTCTAATCTCAAAAAGGATTCCACGGACGTTAGACTGATGTCACTTTCGGAGATCGAGTCTAACTTTGAGACCAAACGCGGTTTGGTCAGAGTATACAATGCGGCCATCGGTCTCCTCAGCCATTCTACTGCGATGTGGCAGACCGATCCCACCATAATCAAATATTTTCCCGGGGTCTTTGTTCTTAATATCTGGCAGTCGGCTTGTATCATCAGCAAACTGGTACATTCATCTCTGTCCTCTGTACTGGACAGAGACCGCGGTAAGAAAGCATACCAAGATGCGGTATCTCTCACTTTCAATGCTTCTGTTTTGAAGCACGATATGGCCTACAGATCGTCGGCAATCATGAGAAGCATATGGAGCATGTTTGCTAACATGCATGCAGACTGGCAGAAGGACAAAGACAGTCGAGACGATAGAGTGGCCAACGATTTCAATCTCGGGATAAATGTCAAATCGAGGATGTCCGTTAGCGTTTTCTTCGACTGTCTGTACATACTTCGAGAGAAATGCGGGATGGCCAAGGTCAGAAGAGAAGCACTAAATGGCGAGGAATACGACGAAGATGACGAAGAAGATGAACCACTCAAGAGACTACACGACCAAACAAGCCTACCAACAGGGTCTTCAAATCGTGAGCGGAGGTTATCGAGTATAAAGCACCCAGAGGAAAGCGCTAGAAAAATCATAAAGACCGTTCCATTGGATCCCAACCCCATCAACGCTACGAGTGCCAGTCCAGGAAGTAGTTTAACGTCGCCGGGCAGTCAAACTGCCGAAGTACTATCGCTCAATGGCATCCTGAACAACAACTCACCAAAAGACCGCGTCGAATCAAATCCCATACCATCATTATTTAACGTACCCCAGCATTCAACAACACCCGCCCACGGCGCCGCAGACACTCTAGAGCCCGATATCGAAAACACAGCATACAACCACGAGTCGCCGCATTTTCTTATGGAACATTGGGATAACTGGGAGTCAGACTCTGTCTGGAAGGATGTCGATATACTAATGAATGAATTCGCCTTCAATCCAGTCTAAAACGTCTGCGCCAGTAATTCGTGTCGCTGATGGATTTTTATTATTTTATTTTATTTTGTGACGCTTTTTTCACGTGACCCGGAATGACTGTGCGTTGGAAAATTTTTCAGCGAGAAACGTAAGAAACTTGATGAACTCCAGCAGGTTGAAGAGAAGAGTTAGTTAATAGACGGAATAGATAGAATAGCTATTGGACGATCTGCTTTCCGAATAGTGTTTATATACAGGGCTATAAAGCATGAGTGATTTACAGGATCGTGAACCCAGTATTATTATTAATGGGAACTTGGAGCCCGAAACAGAGGGAGTTTACGAAGATGATCAACTTGTAGAGGAAGTTGATCAGGTTGAGGACGAGAAGCCAAAGAAAAAAGTTACTTTTGGAGGTCTGGAAGAAGTTGACGATGAGGAAAAGAGGAAAAGAGAGTTTGAAGAAGGTGGTGGGTTACCGGAGCAACCAGAGAATCCAGATTTCTCGCAGCTGAACCCATGTTCACCGGAGATTATCAACAGACAGGCTACCATAAATATCGGTACGATCGGTCATGTGGCTCACGGTAAATCTACGGTTGTGAGAGCCATCTCTGGTGTTCAAACTGTCCGTTTCAAGGATGAGCTGGAACGTAACATTACCATCAAATTGGGTTACGCTAATGCTAAGATTTACAAATGTCAAGAACCAACTTGTCCTGAACCTGATTGTTATAGATCTTTCAAATCTGATAAAGAGATCAGTCCCAAATGTCAAAGACCAGGTTGTCCAGGTCGTTATAAGTTAATTCGTCACGTTTCGTTTGTGGATTGTCCCGGTCACGATATTTTAATGAGTACTATGTTGTCTGGTGCAGCCGTCATGGACGCTGCTCTGTTGCTGATTGCCGGTAATGAATCGTGTCCTCAGCCACAAACTTCTGAACATTTGGCAGCTATTGAAATTATGAAGTTGAAGAATGTCATTATATTACAAAACAAGGTCGATTTGATGCGTGAAGAAAGTGCTTTGGAACACGAAAAGTCTATTTTGAAATTTATCAGAGGTACAATTGCAGATGGTGCTCCAATAGTTCCAATCTCTGCTCAATTGAAATATAATATCGATGCGGTTAACGAATTTATCGTCAAGACTATCCCCGTACCACCAAGAGACTTCATGATCTCTCCACGTTTGATTGTCATTCGTTCTTTCGATGTTAACAAACCAGGTGCCGAGATCGACGACTTGAAGGGTGGTGTTGCTGGTGGTTCTATCTTGAACGGTGTTTTCAAATTGGGTGATGAAATCGAAATAAGACCAGGTATTGTCACTAAGGATGAGAGGGGTAAGATTCAATGTAAGCCAATTTTCTCTAACATCGTCTCTCTATTCGCTGAACAGAATGATTTGAAATTTGCTGTTCCAGGTGGTTTGATTGGTGTCGGTACTAAAGTTGATCCAACACTTTGTAGGGCCGATCGTTTGGTTGGTCAAGTTGTTGGTGCTAAGGGCCATCTACCAAACATTTACACTGACATCGAAATAAACTACTTCTTGCTACGTCGTTTGTTGGGTGTCAAGACTGACGGTCAAAAGCAAGCGAAGGTTAGAAAACTTGAACCAAATGAAGTTCTTATGGTAAATATCGGTTCTACAGCTACTGGTGCCCGTGTGGTCGCCGTCAAGGCTGATATGGCGAGATTGCAATTGACATCCCCTGCATGCACAGAAGTTAATGAAAAGATTGCCTTGTCTAGACGTATCGAAAAGCACTGGCGTCTGATTGGTTGGGCTACCATCAAGAGAGGTACTACGCTCGAGCCAGTCTTCTAATACGTATCATTATTGGCGCGCAAATGCTGCGCAATGCATATATAATTACGATCCCGCTCTGTATATGTGACGCATCCCTATGTAAAGTTAATCGTCATCTGATCTGGATCGGTAAAGATTTCTCACACTTGTGTGCAGTCCATCCTGGGTTGAGATGAAGTGCCTAATCATACTTGTAAATCTATAGGGTCCCTGCCATCGGAATTTGGGAGCCACCGTAAAATCTTGACCATACTCGGAGAAAGAACTTATGCAAGACCTAAAATCCGAGCTGTGGGCAGACCTGATTTAGCCGAATTTGAGAAGGGAGTATTTCTGTTACACCTCCATGAACGAAGCAGCCTCTTGGTACAAACTTGAGGCCTTGAATTTTTGAAGGGAATCTTGACGCATCAAGTGATAAAGGTCCTGATTAACTGCTTTCAACAAAGGATAGAGTCCTTTCAAAACTTTGAACGTTTTCGCGAGCTTCTCATCATCAGTAAACGTTTCTTCAACATATAGCATATTCTTCTTATCTCCTGGGTCAGATGGTATCGTAAGACTTGAGGCATTGGAGTCCAGAACAGCATACACGCTTTGAGAGGCAGGTTCAGATCTCTGACCCGGACTGCTTTCGCAAGCGGAATCTATCTGATGCCCAGGCTGAGGAACATCGTTTCGGAAACTGTCCAAATTCGAACAAATCTTTTGCTCACAAGCAGACACGGGCTTTGAATGAAGCATTACGGTATTAATAGACTCGCGTAGACCATGGTCTATGTTTAACTGATACGGCGAGTTTACCGCAATGTAAGAAGAGTAAATATGGTATCCCAACTCGAGACATTCATTCGCTTGCCTAGCTAATGCGGAGTCGATGGCTGCCCTAATATTACTCCCCGAGCATCTGGCTCTTGTCTTCTTGTTTTTCAAATCGCTGGCGTTTTTGGATTCAATCAGCTTCTTCAGCAGTCCCATCTTTCTGAGAAACTTCTTTATGTCGACAAATGCTTCAAGATTCTCCGAACAGAACTCGTTCTCCAAGTGCTGCCTGAAAAGGTACTTCATACCAGGATCTCGAAGAATATCATCAATACCGGTGATCTCATTGTCAGGCGCGTAAGCAGTTCCCTCGGAGTCTCTGATTGAACTAGCAGGCCTTTTCGTGCCCCTCCTATCATTCTCAATACTAGTCAAAGTAGTCACGCTACCTCGCCTATCCGATGTGACGTTTGAGAGGTTACGGATTGACTCTCGTATACCTCTTGCCGTGTTCCACTGAACGACATCCCATGCACGTCTTGTTAAAGTATAGTATGAGGTTCTGCTGATGAAAAACCTACGTCCAAAGTTCTCAGAGGGCGGTAATGATATAGGAGCGATTAGTCCGGCTTTCAGGAAAAGAGCTGCTGCTGAAACAGCATCCTTTGGGTACATGATATCGGTACAATCCATCATCCACTGCCATATGGCTTTTGTCGTGAAACAGTAATCGAAGACTACTTTTGGATTGCCAAAAGTTTTAGACTTTGAGATTCTTAGCCCTCCATCGATAGAATAGTATTGAACGTGAGAGTCTGAATCTGGGTTCGTGAAATACTTATGTGCAAAGGGAGAAACCCTGTCTTCGTCATGTAACTTTTCTTCCGGTATCTGATCCAACCATGAAGGCCTGTGCTCCTGCGGCTTGGACATACTGCCAGGGCATCCCTGAAATTGAACATTCTCGAAGCTGAACATGTCAGTATTGTACTCTAGCAGCTTAGAAAGCGGCGGAATCTTTTCATGAGGATTCGTAGGAGACCACACGTTGGGAGATGAGCCCATCATCTTATTGAGTAATATATACACCAGAGGATCGCTGTAAATGATGGAGTCCGTCATAGAGCTTCTCTCAAAAGTGAAAACTTCCATGGAATTACAGTCAGAGAGCAAAATTGGAGGCAAATTCTTCAAACCAATGTCCCTCACGTACTTTTGAAGTATGCCCACACCCTTAGGCGTGGGTTGCAGTATACACTTTGCTTTAGGTACATTCCGAGTTC
This sequence comes from Torulaspora gathmanii, assembly GCA_030580195.1. Classification (NCBI taxonomy): domain Eukaryota; kingdom Fungi; phylum Ascomycota; class Saccharomycetes; order Saccharomycetales; family Saccharomycetaceae; genus Torulaspora; species Torulaspora gathmanii. The sequence continues at coordinate 75,650 of JAKTSM010000009.1, read as the reverse complement.
GATCGGCTGGTGTATGCAGCAGCTTGGCCTCCATAAAGCTTCTGATTAGGTCGTACGCCACTTCCGGCTGTATTTTGAACGAGATATCTACCAAAGTAGTAGTCATATCGACTGTGAGTTGCAAGTTCTGCATTACATCGATACCTTCCTCTAACGAGAAAGAATAAGCGTAATAAGTCTTCTGCAGGGGAAAAAACCACCGATTTGACGGCTTGGCCTCGTCTTTAAGATCCAGACAGATAATGAATACAGAAAAAATCGTCTTCATGTCCTTTGTGAAGGTCATCCCACTGGGAGTTCGTGTGAACGTTCGCGAAGCTCCATCATTAATGTCAGGATACAGCATCTTGCTAATTAATGCCACACTTTAAATCGCGAAAGAGCTCGCGATACGAAGACTTCGCATCCAAGCACTTCGAGCTTTATATCACACGAAACAGAAGCAAATGTAGAGCCTCGAAACCCCCACACAGCTCTGATTCATTTCTCATGTTCGGCCTTTTGGGACTGATAAAGTTTCAGATTCTGATACGTCTCGAAGCGCGCGCGGCGCTCGCATAAACCAGCCAACCTCAAGAAACTGAAACCTGTGGATACAAAGAATGTGGTCGAGACGCTCGAGCCCTCCTGGGCTTTGGGGGCTCATAGATGTCCTGAAGTAGTTACGTAAACGTAACAGCTCACTCAGTAGAAGTCAGCCAAGTTGCTGGGTGGTTTGTCACCAGTTTTCGCCTCAGTATGAGGGTCATCCGATCTAGATGGGTTACCACTGGCTTCCTGTGCCTGCCCTTGACTTGCCTGCGTGTCTACATCTGAAGCACTTCGGGAGGGACGTTGCGGCAATGATATGTTCCTCTGAAGGGCGGTTGGGCCCGAGGATTTGGGCAGTTGAGCGCATCTCTTGTCCTCGACATTTTTCTTATCTGCGGATTGCACATTGTTCTTAGTTTTATTGGTCGTGAACTCGATACGGGGGCGACCAGTCTGGAAACCGGATGTTCCGGTAGCTCTTGCTTCGTACCTTGAGTTGTGCGGCCCCGTAGGTGCTCGAGGGTGCACGCTCGGATTTCTAGAACCGGGGTTTGGGTTGTACCTACTCCCTTCACGATACCCACTAGGACCGTTGGTTCGGTAGCCAGTGTTAGTGACGGTGGCGTTGTTTCCATTTTCGTACCTAGACGAGGTGCGGCTTGCTGGTGTAGCGTTACTAGGTCCCTTGGGGAATCCCTTGGCAGGTGGCATGGCTGCGGGTCCCTTTGGGAAGGCATTCCTTGCTGGAGCCTTGGGAAACGAAGGTTTGGGGACTCTTGAAACATTCCCACTTTCGGTTACATGGCCCTGGGGTGCAGATGGTGCTTTTTGCGACATCGCCTGTTGCATTTCTTCCTTGTATCTCTTGATGTCAGATTCATGACTTTCTTCGCTCGGCAATTCTAGCTTCTCAGATGGTAAAGGCTCCTCTTTGAAGAAAGGATGATGGACAGCCGACATCGCCGTCAGCCTTTTGTAAGGATCCAGAGCGAGTAATTTCCGAAGGAAGTCGAGACCTACGTCTGAAATGTAGCTGCCAAACCTTTCCTTCAAATTCCCTGGATAATTCGTTCTGGTCAATTCAGCACCAGGCAAATACTTGGCAAGAGCCCAGTCTTTCTCGCTTGGCGTTCCTAGTAATTTGAAGATGACATGGCCTTGGTCGATGTCCGACGATCCTTGTAAAATAGGCTTTTTCTCAAAGAACTCAGCAAACACACATCCCACACCCCAGATGTCAACAGCGGTCGTGTATGATTTATCACCTAGAACCAGTTCCGGCGCTCGGTACCATCTTGTAACGACCACGGATGTATATTTGGCACCCGAACCTGCACCACCTGGAAACCGCAGGTTCGGTGGTGCGCCATAGTAAACGCGAGCCAGACCAAAATCTGCCAATTTGAGAATACCATTATGATCTACAAGAATATTTGCGGCCTTAATATCCCTGTGCATGTATTTCTGGCAGTGGATATAGTTGATGCCTTCTAATAATTGGAGCATCATGTTCTTGATGTCACACAGTTTCAAATTTATTCTAGGATTGTGAAGGATACCTGAAAGATCGGAGACCATATACGGTAGAATCATATAGAATGATTTGAGCAAACTCTTGCCGGTTGGATGCTGTTTTTCGTGATCGCTGGCTGATGGGGAATGATCGTAGACAATTTCAATCAGTTTGATCACATTTTTATGGTTTAGCCTTCTTAAGATCGTGATTTCTCTTTGAGCTGTAATCGGAAAGAGATCCTTCTCGACATTGATGATTATTCTTTTCATAGCAACCTGCCTTTGAGTTTCCAAGTGAGTTCCTTTATAAACTTCCCCAAAAGTACCTTGGCCTAGTTTCTTTTCCTCTTTATAATGCCCACTAAATGTGGTACAACCGTATACTAGTTCATCTGACGCCTTTTTTAACTGTATAAAGGTCAGACCAGTCTTTGGATCTTTCTGAACTGACGGCGTCTGTTTGACTTTGCCAATTTTGTATTTGAAATCAGGTTTCCTTGGAGTCTCCATTTGGTACTAGCTCAGTTTCAAACCCCAAAGTCAACAGTCCCAGCCACTTAATACAGACTCTTCAGTGACGAACTGCTTGAACTGCCAGCCAGTCATTGAATAGATGCCATGGTCCATATAGAACTACTGATTCTTGTGCATTTTGTACGACGCGCTAATGGTTAAGTGCATAGAGTTATAATGGAAGCTTTGATGACTATAAGTACTCACTTTTGTGCCCAGTCATAGTGTTGATCCTTTGTAATACCTTTCTCGAGTGTCTATATTGCAGTGACCTTGCCTCGTAGTCGGTGTATTGCCAGCTTTGGCGCAAGCGACGCCATTAACTAAAGTTGAAATACATAGAAATTTGATCCCTCAGCCAAGCTGCGAATGGTATCTCTCATTATCTAAACATGTCTTCTCCCGCATGCCGCTTCACAGTTGCGTCCAAGGGTAAAATAATGACGACCTAGGAACGATACGTCTAAGGTCCGACAATGTGACCTGAGTTTGATACTGTCGCAGATCGAATGGGATCGTCGTGCCTTGCATTTGGTAGTTGCTGGCGTAAAACACAGCGATAGCTGACTCACGTAAACCAACAGCCGATTTTTCTGTCAAAAAATTCAGGTTAATCAAGCTTTCCCATACATTCTTGACATCCTTCTTCTTCCACAGCTTAATAGCATTGTCAAAAAGCACGGACAATCCTTCTCTTGAAATACCCGCTTTAGCCACTGTGGGAATTTTAGCGTTCAAGGACTTGATCATACCTTCGTACTCTGCATACGTTAGATTAAAGTTCATTATCTCGTCCTTTGCCTTAAGAGCTGAACGAGCAGCGCAGATCAGTATTGCCAACTCAAGATCTGAAAGAGATGCCACCATGGCTGTTAGGCTACTCCCTAATTGATTATTCCCGTATTCTTTGAGGGCGTCACAGGTATCGAGAGATTTGCATAGGCATTCAAAGTCTTCTGCACCATAAATTAAAGGTATCATGCCATTCTTGAGATGAGGTAAAGAACCAAATGTTTCGTAGTTAATTTTTACCTGTTTGTAAAGCTCACTTTTCTCATGCGACAACGATTCCCTAACTTTCTGATTCCAAGAGCTGGAATGTTTGTAATCAGCTGATTGCGAAACAGTCAGAAGTTCGCTTGTCAATTGAACGAACTGTTCAAGACTCTCAATCTGAGGCATGTAAATGATTCTTTGAGAAAATCTACTTTTGACTCTCTTCTCGAGATACTCCAAAATGTTAAGTTTCGTGGTACAGCCAAATATGCAGACGGGGACTTTGGCGTGTTCAACCATATCGAACAGGTTATAAAGAAGCGATTGTCTTACGGGTCCAGCGAATGTATCGATCTCATCAAAAATGAATATGACTGTTATCTTTGTAGTCGCTCCACGTTTTTGGGTCTTATTTTGATTTCCAATCGAAGTCGAATCCAAAACCCTTAAGATCTTCTCGAATACTTCGGTCAAAGATCCGCTACTAATGTCCGACTCACTGGAACTGCTAGTACGACGTAATTTTCGCAACTGCTGCTCAAGCTGCGTCGCTATACCATTGATTGCAGCCTGTTCGGAATGAATAAAGCCGTTTAATCTGATGGTGATGAATTGGCCCTCATACTCATCGGACATAAGCGCAATTTCATGATCCAAGAGAAACGACTTGTAACTTTCCCTAGGGCCCACTATGATGGTTGAATGGCTCTCCTTTTGCACAATAGCCTGGCTCAGAATTCTATCCAGCTCCTGCTGCACTTCGTGCAAATGACTGAGTATTTTATTTTCCTTTGGAGGCAGCCTTTGTTGGACATTACGGAGTAAAAATTGCTTAAACTTCTTGAAGTCTGGATCGGGTGGTTTCGCTACCACTCCCATTCTCTTAACCAGGCGAACGTTTTGTAAAATCTTGGTCTGCTTTTCATCGAGTACGTCTACTTCAGTAGGAGTCTGTCCCCTCTTCGAAATATGAGCGGGTTTGTTAACGCCATTGGAGACTGGCCTCTTTATTGGTAAAAGTGTCAATCTTTGCAATGTTGAACTCTGCTCGTGGTCAATCGTACTGTCCTTGAGAATCCTGTCAGCACTAACTTTGCCCTTCGATTTACGCAGAGGACCAAATTCAGAGTCAACAGCCTCCATGTTACTCTACTGGAATCACTATGTCTCTGCAGTGTCTGTTTTTATGTTTATGTAAACAAAAGTTCGTTTCGCTAAGATGGCTTTCGGATCAACTTGAACAAGGTAAGACAAGTAACAAAATATGGATTCTATAAGTCAAAGGTTGTTATTGGATGATTAATACAGATAACTCGTACAAATTGAAAAAATAGTCTACATAGATGCCATGACAAGTATCAAGATTGAAGAGCCGTAACGCTCATGCCGCAGCTTTTATAATTTTAACGGCTTGGGCAAAACTAGTTCTTACCAACAGTTTCCCATTCGCCGTTGTCTTCCACGGTCAATTTACCAGTCTCCTGTGCCAGCTGTTCAACTGGAGCCTTGGTGTCCTCCTCAGTCTTTGCCTCTTCCTCTTCGTCGTCGTCGTTGCTCAACACATCAAACGCAGATTTTTGAATCTTTGGCTTGTCCTCAGTGGTCTCGGTGGCAGATTTCTTTGCAACGTTGTGTCTTGGTTTTCTCTCTGGGACCTGAGCGCTTCTAGCGGCACCCCAGTCCAATTCAGGTTCGTCTCTCTTGGGCTTTCTCTCACGGAACTGAGAGCCTCTAGCAGCACCCCAGTCCAAGTTTGGTTCTTCTCTTCTTGGCTTTCTCTCCTGGAACTGAGATCCTCTGGCAGCGCTCCAGTCCAAGTTTGGCTCCTCTCTTCTCTCTGATCTCTCCGGTCTCTCGCTGTACTGAGAACCTCTAGCGGCACTCCAGTCCAGGTTTGGCTCTTCTCTTCTTTCACGTCTCTCCTGGTAGTTGGAACCTCTAGCGGCACCCCAATCCAAGTTTGGTTCTTCTCTTCTCTCACGTCTCTCCTGATAGTTAGACCCTCTAGCGGCACCCCAGTCCAGATCTGGACCGGCCTGGTCTCTCGAAGCCTGAAAGTTAGAACCACGAGCTCCATTCCAGTCAAAATCGTCTCCGCCTCTAAACCCCTCTCTTCTTGGTGCTGCTACAGACACGTAAACAGTACGTTCGTTCAATTTCGTACCGTTGAAAGTCAAAGTCTGCACCAAATCCTCACGTTCCTTCAAACTCACAAAAGCAATACCCTTCAAACGTGTAGGGTCCTTCATGCTCCTGGGCAAATCAACCTCCTCAACAGCTCCCTCCTTTTGCAAACCATCTTCCACCCAAGCCTGCACACCCTCTGGCGAGATGTCCCAAGGAATATTGTTGATGATAGCCCTGTAAGGTGGACGATCTGGCACGGGGTACTCTACACGATCCGAAAACTCTCTTCTACCGCCTCCCAGAGCCGGATCCAGCCTCGATCCGCCTCTGAAATTGCCTCCGCCCATACCAGAGTTTTTAGCCGCAGCCAGTTCTTCCAACGGTATAGTGTTAGCCTTCAAGCTCTCGATCGGAATTGTGATCTTGTTCAAATCCACCTCTTCCTCAGCCCACGACGACCCAAAAGTGTCGTCGTTAAGGAACGAGTTCAAATCCATCTTCACAGTCTTCTTTGGTGGTGCCATCTTGGTCGATACAACGCTTAGTCCCTGTCTCAATCCGATTACTCGACCATTACCATGCTCTTCATCACCTCTCTTAACCATCTCTTCCCAGGCCACACTAGAAAATTTTTCACCCAAGGCCGGGTCACCCCGCCAGGCCCAGACTCTAGAAAAGGCCTAAAAGATCGACTACAACTGCTCATCGGCAGCGACCCAAGAACGGATGATTTCTTGAAGACCGCAAAGCTTGTCTTCAAGACCGAACCAACTACATTCTAAAAACAGTCCAGACTCACTTCCCAGCTCTGACTGCAAGACTTGGCAAAAACCATGCGGCAATGTCCTGTAGAGCCCCTTACGGCTTGTCGGCGAACCGATCGGGGATTCGGGTACAAGTAGAGTTACAATGCACTGTTCGCATGGCACGGCAGACCCAGATTTGAGCCTTCTTTCTAAAGGGGAGAACCGGGAACATATTCGGATAACGAGAATTCCTCGATTAGGCAGGCGGAACTATAAAAGGTTCGATGCGATGGCCAGATTTGGGAAGAGAACCTCAAATTCGACATTAAGGTTGTCATGGTTGTTGGGAATCCGTTTTTGGGGCTGCGGGTATTTCTGGGCGGAGTTCGTAGAACAAATAAAGTTTGCGTTTTTTCCAAAACAGGTAATAAAGTTATGGCGGCGCACTAAACAATGGATGAACAGTCGACATGGAGTAGGTTGTGAGCGTAAGTGAGCTAGCGGCGAGCGTGGGCAACGCATGCAGTGTGCGGCATGCAGTATGTGCGCATTGTGCTGAAGAGGGGATTGTGTGAAGCTCAGGCAGTGGAGCACAGACGGATAGGAATAGTGAAATGGTAGACCTATAGTGAAATGTACATGTACAATTCGGAGAGAGCACTCCGAGAATATCAACAGAAATGGCAAGTAATACCAAATAGAGAAGAACTAAAACGGTATCTGGATGCTGCTATTACCGGAGATGGTTGTAATGCTTGGCGAATCTACTAGAGCCCCTTGCGTGCTGTGGTTGTTGGACAGAACTAGTCAGTTGGAAGGGCCGATTCCCGTTGGGCCTGGTCGAGGCTATTCTTGAAGGCTATAAAGGAGCAGCTAAGAAGCACTTCTTAGATAATTGCCATCTTGCTTAAGTTCTTTCATGTCGAGAGAACCAAGATACTGATCGGCAGATGCTGCACTCACTTACGTCTGTCAATGCATTCGCTATTAACAAGGAAATCGCGCAAAGCGTTGCCTTACCACAAGGCCGGGTGGAGATCACGGTGGTGGAGGAGACCACGGTGGAGGTAAGCCAACGCCAAATTTATCAAGCTTCAGGCCCACCAATTCGAAGCCACCTACGTCTGGTCCTCGGAACCAGCCCGACTGCACCACCTTCTTACACCACGAGGACGGTCACCACCGCTGTCACCACTGCCTACACTACTGTTTGTCCATTGACTTTGAGCACTGTAGCCACAACGGTTGGCGGCACCAAGACCATCTACACCACTTTGTGTCCTGTCACTGCACCACCAATCGTCACCACCACCGTGACCGCTGTCGTCGGTGGATCCACCATAGTCTACACCACTGTCTGCCCTTGCACAACTACCATCTATGTCGAGGGCGGCGGAGTTCAGACAGTGACCACCACTTACTGGCCAAAGATTCCACTTACCGTTGTCGAGGGTGGTATCACCAAGACTATCACCAAGAAGTGTGTCGAGTGTAAACCAACTTCTCAACTTACTGGACTACCGAGACTGACAAGACCCATATTTGACCACTTACGTTACTGTGGAGGGTGGCCCCACCAAGTACTACAGCACCGAAGGCACTCCTGAGACTTCTACTTATCTGCTAACCACCGGCGGGCGGCGTAACCAAAGTGTCTACAATCCTGTACACCGAAGCCGGATACATAGAGGCCGGATACATAGAGGCCGTCGCTTCAATCTTTTCCACACAGCACCGATTCCTGTTCAAAATATTTTTAAGTACTCTATGTCCTTTTAAGATACCCATATTTCTTTCAAACCTCTCGACAGTACCAACAACCTACAGCATTCGATCTATCTATCGCCAGCTGTTTTGTTCTGACTCCATATCATATGGTAGCGCCGCAGCCGATTCCTTTTCTGGGCGCCAAGCAAAAAGCAAATAGTGATCTACTTCGACGATCCCAACCTTGAAAAATTAACGGCTACACCATGCAGACTGCTTACCCTTCCTTTTAGAGGGAGTTGAGTAAGCATCGGTGCTCTTAAAGTGACTTACAAAGCACCAATGCAGTATATTCTTCGGTCCTAAATGTACCAGAAACTGATCTGATCGTGTGTGTAAGAGTGTCTCGTCAATTTCGGTGAAATGCTGTACGTTGAAATCGCCATACGGTTGGTTCTTGTGATTCTGTTGGGCTGGTTAGCACTCCAGATAGTGTTGAGGACTTTATTAGGAGTGTCAATCACGTATTTTGACCTTTTTAGGCTCAAAATTGGTGGAATTTGTATCGGCGATGTGGTCAAGGTCGACTCTGTCAGGGTTTTACTGTCCGATAGAAAGATCGTAGTGCGTGGAGTTAGAATATTTAGAGGGAAGACTACCGGTAGGAGTCCCTCGAGAAGTAGGAAGCGTGATCCGCTGCAGGAATTGAGCCAGAGTCTTGCAGATCTGTCGCCGAGACAGTATGACTGGATCGTCCGATTGATTGATGGCTTGCACATAGTGTGTTTTGACGTGAGTCTGGAAGACCAGCAATTGAGCTTGGGGACTGTGGGAGCGAACATGAGGATGATAAAATCTCAAGGCGTTTTGACTGTGACTATGATACTTACTCGTGTATGTTTTAAGGGAAAGTTACTGTGTGAGGACATCTCGGTGACAGGGAAGTGCCGTGTGGAACGGGAGCAGAAAATTCCGATCGAAGATCTAAGCTTGGACCTTAAAATGGGGGATTTGAAGATATTTTTGGACATGCTGAGCTCTTCACAAAGAGACATGAGTGCCGCGCAGCCCGCTGAAAAGTCTCTAACGATAGAAGAACAGATTAAGATCAGGAAACAGCAAGTCTTAGCGGCAATCGGTCAGGTGTGTGACTCTTTACAAGTTTTGTCCAGGATCACTGCTTCGGTCGACCGGCTGTCAGTTGAGAGGATTCCAATGACCACACAACCGGATCTGATGGAATTGAACGATTTCTTGAGCTTGGACCTATTTGCAGAGACTTTTTCGTTCAATGCAGAGAGGTTTCGAAGTCATTTTCCGGGGTTTAAGCTGCTTTATAAAGAAGGCGATACCCCATTCAAGTTTAATACAACTCTTTCCGGGTTTTCGGTATCTATGAATTTTAAAAAGAATTGTCAAGATATCGCATCACAGACTTTTAAAGTCCTCGAGACTCCCAATATGTCTCTGTTTGGCTCCTCAAACCTCTTTTCTCAGCGGTTTGTGTATAGGGAGGGCAGTGATTTGCAAAACGCTGTCTGCTGTATCAAAGGTCATATCTTTTCTCCAACAATAGATGTCGACATCGACCATCTTTCCTTTTATAAATGCTTTAAGAAGAACATCAGTGTTTTCACAAGCATACTGGCCAATCCTGAGTGCTCCCACTTTAAAGGCGCATATTCGTCAATTTTAGTGAGGAAGAAGGTGGTATTTGAATACTTCAAGGTTTTGCTACCGTTGATCAACGTAAAGTTGACACTAGAAGATCCTCGACTGGTGCTTTGTGATCAAGAGGATTTACTAATTCATAAGTTTTCAGCCTTGATGCTCAACTACGAGACCCGAAGGTTCAACTATGATGAAGAGGGGGAGAAGGATCAAGTCCATTATGGAGTGAATTGCAACATTGAGATGCTCGCTTACAAGTTACAACATGTCGTTAGAGAGCTCGATTACGCCCGTACCATACTAGTAATTGATAGCGCTACTTGGAAGAACTCGATCAAACTCGTACCATCACCTTTGATCTCAGTACAGGTCAATGTGGATACTTTTACAGCTGATCTATCTGAATTACAAACAATGATAGTCATTAATAATATTTTCAAGAAACTGGACTCCAGAGTTTTGGACGTGGAACAGAATTACTTCATGAAATACTATGAGAAATTCTCAGAGCGACTATGTGCTACCGAGAAAGAATGCTCCGCTATAGGCAGAAGTTTGAAGTGCCAAAAAATTCTACCCAGCGAGATGTTCTTCCAGGAATTGCCCGACTTCGTTGATTATTTCAAAATTGATCTTAGAGACGCACAGCTGACACTGGGTGCTCGGTCGGTTTTTATGCCCCCTTGCGTCTTCTCAAACATTGATCCGCAAAGCACTGAAGATTTTGTTAATGGTGAGCTGAGGAAGTACCGCTGGGAGACAGATAATATCCAAATTGCTCTCTTTGGTAACCGAACTCAATGGCATAACAAAGTTGAAACAGGCAGAACTACCATGAGCAAATCGGGCCAGGCTGATGTTTACAGACACTATCAAAACGAAGGACTAGATGATATCTCAACGAGTGACGAAACTGAGGTTCAGCACCTGTGGAACTTCAACATTTTGATCAACAACACGTCATCGACCATCATCTGCGAGACCTCTGATGCAAAGGATGAGTTGTCAGTTAGAAAGGTCTCCAGCGTGGCAGTTCTTTCCATCAAAATCTTCCCTGACACCTCTTCTTTCGAAACTACGGAGGACCGCCATATTATGGTCCAAGTCCATAATAAGCGATTCAAGTCTGTGTTATCTTTAATGAATATGTTCCTCGTGATATCAGGTATCCACACGTTGAAGCAAATATTTGGTCACGATGTATGTTCTCATTCACGCGAATCCTTGGCCAAGAAACACTTCATGGCGGTCTCCTTGACAAGGCGGAAAAGGTTTTACCACTACATTAAGTGGTCGGAGTTGAAGAGCTTGGTACAGTTCAACGTTTCTTCGGAACTCATAACGCATATCTTTGTGTTGCCCAATGGTCTCACCGCCAGATTTCAGGCCACTTCGGCTTTTCTGGCACTTAAGAACCTTACCGAGTTATCCATCAACGGTCAGCAATTCCGGTTGTGTATCGAATCACCTGAGGTTCCAAACTATTGGGTTCGTTTGCTTACTGTTTTGCGATACAATGTATTGCTGGACGTCGATGCCATAGTGGAGCAAACGAGAAGTGATTTCAGTAGCTTTGAATCTCTCTCACCGGCAATTGTTCTGGAAAATGAGACTTGGCACTTTAGCATTCCCCACAAGTTTGAGCTTTACACTTTGATTGATAATATTCCTACTGTCTTCAAGTCATTGAAGCAGATGATTTACAGTTTCAAAACTTCTAAGAATGACTGTGTCATAAATCCGCATAAGGTAAAGAGCGTATCCTTGCCCAAGGTCAAGCTCAAGTCAAAGAGGTGGTTATTTAGCATCGAAGATGATCCTTTTGAAGCAGAGCTAAACATGATCTTTCAAATAGGCCTAGAAGAGCAAAGATCGAGACTTGCCAAGACAGAAGAGTTCGAAAGGAGAACAGCTGCGGAAGTAATGAAGCGGACTCAATCAAACCTCTCAAAGAACCAAAAGGCGGCTCCATTTAAAGTGTGCGAGATAATCCAGAGAATACATGCGTTCAAAAGAAAGTTTCGTTTTAGAACGAACAATGTCGTCTCTCAGGCTGATAAGAAGGGTGCGACGAATACTAAAGAGGATGACATGGCAGAGCAAGAGACACTGATAACAGCAGAAATCGAGAATGCATACAATCGCTTGTTAGAGAATTCATCCACTTCCTGGATCAGAAGGATCAAACATTACAAACAGAAGGAGAAAGATGAATTCGAAAAGAACTTTTCGTTCTTATGGGGAGATTTCGACCGCTCCTCCCTGCCAAACGAGTTCAACCACAGAGTTTTGCCTTTCGAAACCCACCCCTTCTTGGCCACGTTGATCGTGGAGGGTATCGATGTGGATATTTTCCAACCATCTTTTGGAGTTGATGGTATTCCTGATTTTATCCACAAAGTGGGAAAAGCTGTTCCAAAAAAGACAGAGTATTCTATCATGGTCCCCATGTATTTTAATCTCAGATTTACGGAGTTACGATGGCATTTGAAAGACTACCCTCTACCCTTGGTATTTATTCCGTCGCTGGGGAAGACACAGACAGGTGTGACTAATAATTGCATCCACGGTGATTTGATAATCGCCGAAGACATGATCCGTTCGAAGAAGGAAATAAGGAAGATCTTTGTGCCACTGGTACCCTCTGCCACCGAGGAACAAAATAGCTACTATTCAATTGTCGTTCCAAGAACGCTAACTAGTGCAAAGCTTTACACAAATCTCGATTTTGACATCAACTCAAGCGGCACTACTCAAGTAACATGGGGTGGTGGATACCAGCCAGCCATTCAGCAGACTATGCAATGCCTGGACAATTTTTCGAAGCCACCAATCGACCCTTCTCCAAAACTTGGATTCTGGGATAAAATGAGATACATATTCCATGCGCGAGTCAAGATCTCATGGAAGAAAAAGGGCAAGTTTGATGTTTGCCTGAAGGGTGGTAAGAGTCCTTACAAAATTGGGTCAGATTCTGCTGGATTCATCGTTGGTTTTGCGGACAATGTTGTGCTTGATTGCAACGAAAATGATGATCCACTCAACTTTCTGTCGTGCAAGGCTGACACTGTACATTTTAGTATACCAAACCACTTTGCGAGACCGCTGCTTATATGGTCTCGTCCTTCTGACAAGACGGTTTTCATCCCTAGCCACAGCAGCACCAACTTACAACAGTATTGCTCGTTCTTCTACTTACTTGATCTGGACAAAACTACGAAAGAAGCCTCAGAGAGGGCTACCATGGGATCGCGTTACATCGAGAAAACAGGTATCAGCTTGGCAGGTGGAATAGCTCTCAATGTGGGAATTGTCTTGGAGCGATTAACAGGAGAGTCCCACAAAAGGACTTTGTCTTTCAAACCTCACTATGATGCCCGGCTATGTAATCCACAAATGGTATCAGATTCAAGCAAGCATGATTCTTACTTTGAGTTTCGAAGTGACTTCATACACATGTCATTTTTGATCTTATCCCAAACTGACAGCGCGTACAATACCATGCAATTGAGCCCTGCGGGCGTACACTTATTCAAGAACTGGTGGAAATCGTTTGCTGGAAATTTACCAGTGAGGAGGGGGCCGCTTTTCGGGTTGCAGAGTATTAGTCCCAAATTTGGAGAACATCTATGCACCATATCCTACCATGCCGATGTTTCGCCTTTGTATATCACACATCTGGCCCATAGCATCCATACTTCACACGAACTGAAGAAGAACAATGGTGAAATAATTGAGTACAGCGGACTCAAAGCAAAAACTAAGAATTTTGTGATGGACCTGCATCAGAGGAAGGAAGTTATGCTCAAATATCAGGAAGGTCTAGATAGGACTAAAAAAGTCATGAACCTCAAGTTTTTGGAAGGAGATATCTCGACCATTGAAATTGACATACGGGCCATTGAAGCATCCTTTAAGCCTGCGAAGTTTGTCGAGGAGAAGGCTACAGCGAAAATAGACATTCCAGACAATGATATGGAATGGTATGATTTGAGCGATTTCAAAGAGGCCAACTTCATTGATGTTGAGAACCATGTGCCTGATATCAAGATGCTGCGTTTACTCTACGCTCGACAGTTCATGTATCGAAGACGGGCTGCTTACGGTGACACTTTCCAAGTAGATCCCACTACGCATAAGCGCATTGTACCGTTCAAGAATAACTTATCCCATAAATGTGTGCTAGGTGAGCCGTTGAAATTCCCATTTGCTACCCTCGACAAAAGAAGAGAAGTATTAATTGAGCATGAGAGGCGCCTCGAAGAGAAAATACAAGCCACCGATAACGAATCTGATAGTGAACGCTTGGAGAACAACCTGAAAGATACAAAATCGGCCATTGAAAAAGTCGATCATTTATCTGAGGATTTCAATAACTTAAAGGCAGTAGATGCCGGAGCAGATAAATCCAAGATAAACCTTCACTATCCCTTCGTGGACAAGCTTCAGAGTTCCGTTATATCAGCAGGTGAGTTCGAAAACCGATATCATGTTTGCGGAATGTTTCTGAGATGGAATGAAGCTACTAGGGATGTTGTCTTTAAGTATTTACATTACCGGAGCTTGACACGCCAATTTGCATCACTAAGTGAGCAACACTGCAATAAGGTGATCGATAAGCTGATCAATCGTGAACAATCAGAGGAGACAGATGGCAAAAGCAGTCGATCCAATTTCAGCCGTGGCTCCCAGTTTGAAAAAGTTCTGAATGACTCAACTGAGGAAACCTTCAATCAGGTGTTAGAGGATATTTTCAACCATGGAATATCAAGCTTGGGACCTGATATGGAATATGCAGTACAGCACAATCATATCGTCCAATTTATTGATCCGCAGATACAAATGATGACTGAAAAAGAACCAGACAGCTGTATAGTTGTAACGACACCTACCATCATGCTGAAGGTGCTGTCGTTTGGAGTTGAGAGGGCTGAATATGAGGAAGATGTGTTCTTGAGACGATATGCAATCTACCACACCAAGACAAACCTGTTCCACTTTTCGAAGGATGAGTACGATGCCAAGGACCAAGACTTGCTGGAAGTTTTCCTTGCAATAGATGGTTACGGGCAGTCTGTGGGTAGCCAATGGCCGCCATGGCTGAGTATGGATCTGTGCCTCGATCCAGACCCACTTGCCTCGAACGCCATCATGAGAGATCTATCTGCTGTTGCCATTTATGACAATGTGTCACAGTTTACCAATGTTTGCGATGTAAGGGAAGATAGTTTCAAGGACACTGTCAGTGCGTATTTCCCTAAGCTTATTTTGACATCAAACTCGAGGAGGTACATGACGCTATATAACTTGGTGACAAACCTTCTAATCTATATGGAGCCTGAAAATGTCGGGTTGCATAGACAGATAGAGAAGTTGAAAATAGGGTATTTCCCAGAAGAGGCGTCACAAATGCGTCGACTCATTTGTGAAGTTCACACGAACTTAAAAGTTCTCTCAACCATAGAGCAAGACTTTTCCTTTAGAAGGCATGTCTTGGATGAGGCCGACAAAGTAGAGTTCGCGACTGTGCGGAATGAGAGAGCGGACAATCTGTTGCGGCTTTACATTTTGATGAGAGTCTTCAGCTCCGGCTCGGAGTCACTCGAATCTCAAGGTCGCAGCCTCCTTTGGGATGTTCACCTGAAGGAGACTATCTTTCACATGCTCGAAGATGACTACTCACCATTTATTGACGTTGCAGTGGCAAAACTTCACTTCCGAAGAGAGGAGTCCTCGAATGGCTTCAACAGTAACAACGTATTTGCCCAAATGGCCCAGGCCTTCGATCTGCAGAGGGGTGCAACATTCAAAAATGTTCTAGGGCCATACATCAGGAAGAGAGAACACTTGAACTCTGAACGGCCCTTAATACATATAAACTGGGTGATGAACAAGCCTATAGGTGGTATAAAGGTTATCAAGCATGTCGAGACGAACTTGGCAGATTTATCATTGGGGCTAGAAGATGAAACTATACAGCGGCTGATTTCTTGGCTCCTTCCTGGCGAACCTAAGATGCTGCCCACGAACAATGACAAAGAGGAGCAAGATTGCGAGGCTAGTGATATCGAAACTGTTTACGATACTGAACTTGCTGATGATTACATGGCGCTTTCGGGGGAGAAAGGTCCAGACCTACGTGAAATGGTACAGAGATCTGGAGTTTTCTTTATTATCGAAAATCTCACGATCAACAGCTTCATCCTATGCATAAGCTTCAAGGGCAAAGGTGCAATGCGTATGGTGAATGTGACCGACTTCATGTTTCATTTCCCAGAATTGACTTTCGAGAATCAAACAATGCGTTTAATTGATCTGCTGGCAGATTTGAAGAGAATAGTTCTTAGACATATTATCAAGCACGCTGTTAAGTTCCTGGAGACCAAGATGCGGAACCATCCTCACAACAACAAGCTCAAGGACGACGCCCATCTGAAGCAGCTCTCTCGTTACGAGTCCTACACTCAAGCTGAAGATCTGAAGAATTGAACAGAGGATCAGAGCATTATGCTCCAGAGATTTCTCGATTAAAATGCTTTGATAAGGTAAAATAATTGTGTATTATTTAGAATTAATAGTTTTTCCTCCATTACGATTGATAGTAAGCAAGGTCGATATTCAAGAACCTCTTTTGTCAAGCCACACGGACTATGTAACGAGCAATCACCAGTTTAGACGATTTTGATCGTTCAAGAAGGTCAACAGGCAGTCAGTTCATGACTTTTGAAAGTGCAGAAAGCCTTTCGATTAATCGCAACGCAATATGGTTTCGAGCTGGTGAACTTTATGCAATTCAGGACTACGATGTATCGCTGTCATATCCAAGCATAGATGATGATGCTGACCTTGTGGAACAGCTAGAGAAGGACCCTCAGATTCTGCTGCGACCTATCGATACCAAGATCTGTTTTTCTCACAGCAGGACAATTCTTGGAAGGAGACCAAAGAAATGTTACTCGATGGTTTTAGCTCAGAACCATGGAGGTCGCTCGGGTAGCTTGCAGCCAATAAGCCTGAACTGGGATCAGAATGCATCCACTCTAAAGTCTTACGCTCCTGTTGAAGCTGCAGAGGGGGTCTTTGAGATTCCCAATGATCCAGATACTCTGGATGACTCTGAGATTGAAGAGCTCATGTGGCACTCAGCTGAGCCTAAAGAAGAGGTAGTAGAAACGAACTGCAATGGTAAATTAGATCATATTCATCTGATTGTTACCGAGGACTCTTTTTACCGAGTGGGAGACGTCAGACCCCTTCACATTGATCAGAAGATTGATGATTGTCAAGTTTTCAATTCAGAGAAAACATGTTGTCAAGGCCTTATAGTCATCACTGCTTCTAATGGATGCATTTACGGTATAAGTATAAACTCATCGCTACTGGGAGCAACCATAACTCAACACTTGAGTCTAGGATCAAAGGGTCTCTGGCGTGTAAGAAAGCATCAAAAAGAAAAACAGCTAGTGGTATTCAACAGTAGAGAGGGCGTTTGCAAATTCTTTGAAATCAAAGATCCATGCCGGTTTGAGGCCATAAACAATTTAGCTATTAATGACTCGACTATATTGGAATGCACTTTTTTCCCGAACGACAATGATAATCATCTCTTGTTATTTGTGGCCACCTCGCAACAGGAGCGTCTCGTCTACTATTGTATCGAGTGGGATAGTGACGAACCCAAAATGAAGAAACTGCACTACCTGACTTATTGGACAGATCGCACTTTTGAGACAAGTCTGCCGCTGGGCGATAAAAAGATTATAGTATTTTACAATGGGTTGGTTGAACTTGTCTCAGCCAATCAGTTGATGTCAGGGGAAACGGATTTCAGTAGGACTGAGGTACCGAATTTGCAGAGCATATGCGATAGTTTTGACGCGCCCAACCTGCTCAGAGTCTTGAGACTAGAAAACTCTGCGCAATTCTCCAAATTCGAACATTGTTTAGTGGTTGGAACTGTTTCAGGCCATATTAATGCATGTTTGGTCGACAGTAACAATCGTATTGTGATCTACTCGATAACAAGATTCAAGGGCCTCAAGAGCCTATGCTCTGTGGATGACGAAGCAGGACTCGATAAAGAGTACCCAATGATCGTCATCAGTTATGGAAGGACGATTAAAATCTATATTGACATCAGAGAAGTGCGGCCACTTCAGCAAGGTCTAGTCCCATCATTCAGTGGGCTGACCTTCAAGCATACACTGGACAGCTCCTCAGAGGAAGCTACCCGACTACTTGTTGTTTCACCGATAAAGCGATCTGGCAGACACGTTTCTGAGTTATGGCTGACGTCTTCTACGTCGATCACGAACCTGCAGACCGTCGGACCAACTCGAAAGCTTTATCACGTTTGCAAGCTGCAAGATTTCCCATGTTTCAATAAAACTCGGTTTTATGCCTTGGAGGAACTATCACTGGAGTTCAGGACTCGCTTGAGTGAGGAATTAGGTTTATTAGGCCCGCAGGTTTATCTCGTTTTTGGGGTCGATGCAAGGCCTCCTAGCAAACATGCCTCGACTGCTTGCTTCGTCTTGGATTTGGATACAGCGGAATCACAATTAATAGAGCTCGATGATTTACTCATAAAGACTGATAATCCGTCTTTCGATGTTTTTCTCACTCCTAGATACATAGTTCAGGTCGCAAGAACAGAAATCCACCTCCAGTCACTTGAGCTTAAGGATGAACCCAAACGTTTTAGCCCCGGTTGGCCGATTGATGGGGTAGCGCACTTCGAGCAGAGTATCGTCCTGTGGAATGCCAAGGAGCAACAACTTCAATACATTGAGGACATCGACAGGGATCTTGACGGGAAAGATCTTCACATCATGGGTCTTTACGAAAGCGACATGAATAGTGTCAAAGAAGTACAAATCGAGCTCCAAGTAGCGAGGGAAAGCACTGGCCAGCTTGTTTTCTATGTGGCAGGACATTGTAGACTTCTGAAAATCACACCCAGCCTTCCAAACTCCGAGAGAGTAAGTACCTTGTGCTCTGGGCAAATCAAATCGCTGATAATTTTAAAGAACTGGCTGTGCTTTGTACGCAATTCGAAAGAGATCATCGCAATTAGTCACTCAGAGGCTTTGGCGCAGCCGATCAATCTCGATCTTCAGTCGAGGGATATCGAGCTGAGAAAGGTAAATGACAACACCTGTCTAACGTTTACAACTCACGAGATAGTATTTTTCACTTTGTCAGATACCGGTGAATGGAAGGATAGTTTTTACGAGTTGACCTTACCACCTGACATTGGTTTCAGCGAGACCATAATTGACGTCCAAGTAGATGATAAAAACAACAAAGTCATTCTGCGACGTTTTGATGGGTTACATGTCTTTGATATGTCGTTTTACTCGTGGAATCGCGCCAAGTATATTCTAAGATCGACCAGGGACACGAATAAGAAGTTCATTTTCATTGAGAAAATCAACAGGATGCTCGTCACCAATTTCAATTCCATTAAATGGGATTGCATCAAGCTCACCAATGGTAAAACTTTGTCATTGGATCCCTCTGTGCTCTCAGAACAGGGGTCGTCACTGATCGACGTTAATGAGATACCAAGTGAGGGGAAATCAGTGACCCTCATAGTTAGTTTCGAGAAACTGATAAAATTAGTTTACCTAATTCCCAGGCGAGGCAGAATTATCATTAAACAAGCTCAAAAATTGCATTTTGACACTCCTCTACTACCTTTCACTGCCATCAGACCCAACGGAACTTTCTATGTCATTCGTACAGAGCAAAAGACTGACCAACACCTCGACGAAGGAACAATCTTGGCCTTTGAAGTAGGTCGGGCAGGGCTAAAAATCACCCATGAGCTTTCATTCCACTTGGCAGATATGTCGAAAATACTGGATTTTAAGCTGTTTGGTCGAGACATTATGATCAACCATGCGGCCTATCGAAAGATATTCCTCCTGAAGGACATCCGTAAGTCAATGTTGAGAAATGAGATCGATATCGTTGCCCTAGACCTTTCCTCGGAGTTCCAATTGAAGCTACTGTACACGTTGAATGACGATATCCTGATCGGAGTGGTGCAAGATGACAACGGCACAACTGAGCACGCTGAGCTATTATTATACCACAGATCCAGCACCAATGCCCCACGCTATCATATTGCGTCTTCAGAGAACCAAAGGCATGACATCTTCGAGCGTGCTGCCGCCCAGGAACCCAACGAAGACGGCGCCCGGGACCATGAAACGGACGACGACGACGAAATGGACGAATTCGACGAGTTCGACGCCTTTGAGCGGCCTAACCGCTTTCCAGCCGATGAAGATCACAACCGGCACAAGACAGAGCTAATGGGTTGGCCATACAGCAGGATCCGGCTTGACCACCTCATCAAAGACGTCGCGTTCGATCCTGTCGAGCAGAAGCTCTTTGTGCTTCAAACAAACGACACCGTGCTCGTCTACGAGATAGATCTTCACGGCAGCATGGAACATGGCACTAGTCTTGTCGATAAGCACAACTGATAGACCCTACATGACTATCTATATAGACTTTTTAAGTGTGTCCGCGATTGCGCCGCTTCCCGTTGGCCAAAATTCTTGCAAAGAGGCTCAATTGAAAGCTACGATTTGCTACTCAAGAACAAGAGACACTGCTGAGCCATTGGTTGTTCACAGCTTGCACAGTTTTTGTTCAAAGACGTTCGATCCGATCGTTATCTTGAAAATTTTCAGCCTTTTTTGGTGGTTTCACCTTTTATTTTTTTTTCGGTCAAGAATCTCGATCTTCCATTCCTTGTTTCCCATCAAGAAGGAGTTAAACACAGTAAATAACTTTGGATTTGACTGTTGACGAGGCTTTAAGAGAGTGCCTCCTTGTGTTGATCGTTGGATTGAGTTGATTTCACTGTTTGTGTGTGTCGTTTTCTGCCCTGTATGTCGCAACAAGTAGGTAATAGCATTAGAAGAAAGCTGGTGATTGTGGGTGATGGTGCGTGTGGTAAAACATGTTTGTTGATCGTGTTCAGCAAGGGTCAATTCCCTGAGGTTTACGTGCCAACGGTTTTCGAAAACTACGTGGCTGACGTCGAAGTTGATGGCCGTCGTGTCGAGCTTGCATTGTGGGATACGGCCGGCCAGGAAGACTACGATAGATTGAGACCACTGTCGTACCCAGATTCCAACGTTGTTTTGATCTGTTTCTCTATTGATCTGCCAGATTCCTTGGAGAACGTGCAGGAGAAGTGGATTGCGGAGGTGCTACATTTCTGCCAGGGTGTTCCAATCATTCTCGTTGGTTGTAAAGTTGACTTGAGAAACGATCCTCAGACTATTGAAGCTCTGAGGGCTGAGGGACAGCAACCCGTCACCTCTGCTGAGGGACAGTCTGTCGCTGACCAAATCGGGGCCACTGGTTACTACGAGTGTTCTGCTAAGACCGGCTATGGTGTTAGAGAGGTCTTTGAAGCTGCCACAAGAGCTTCTTTAATGGGCAAATCCAAGTCTAACGGTAAGACCAAGAAGAACAGTTCTGAGAAGAAGAAGAAGAGAAAGTGTGTTCTTTTGTAAGACACTAGATTTTACCTCTGTCTGTGGCTTGTATGAGCCTAATATGCTAAACCTTTATTGTTATTCTTCGACCTCTCTGCCTACACTCTATAAAACTGTGCAACATCTACACAACTCAGGATAGGTAATAAAAAGGATATAATTGTGTGTACGTTTTATTACTCCTTGCAAGACTATGCATCGGGGATTTTCAGCCATGCCATGTAGCATCTTGGTCAGTTGCACGTTCATTTACTACTCCAAGAGCTTATGCGTCTCCTTTGGTCAATCTCGACTTGCAAGAATTGTATCTCATTATAATTGTTCCATCTATTTACAAATATACCCGGATCTTACCAAACACCTTTCTTGACCCCAGGCAACTCACCTTTGCGGGCCTTCTCTCTGAATTGAGTCCTACATAGTCTGAAATCGCTCAACACAAACCTTGCGTGCCCGGTCTCAACACATCTATTCCTAATCTGGGTCAATCTCGTGTAATTGGGCATTGTGGTCAGTTTTAATTGAGCCTCTAGCCTTGCTCTGGGTGGTAAAACGGTATTTCTAGCGATGAACTTCAATGCCTTTGTAGTAACTTCGTTCTCGGCGAACTGTTGCCTCTTGAAATTGTCTCTGATTACTCTGGCATTCAAAAATCCGGGTGGAAGCTTGGTCTTGATTGGAAACCTGAAATTGCCCATTCTAACGCTCAATTATCGACGTCTTTCCTGGCTTTGACCTCTTGAAGACACATCCATTGCCAATTTTTCAATGCTTATAGGCTTCAAAGGTCACGTGACTCAACTTCTGATCTCATCTAATAGACCACTTCAGATATTCAGGCTGGTTTGTGGCCTCGTAAGCATCGGAATGGCTAGTGTATGATTATAATTCGTCTTTGCTGGTGTCCTGCGGCCCTTCCGCTGTCAACACCTATAAATATGCTACATATCGTACTTAGCGTTCTGAGGCGGTTTCCAGGTACTTGGCGAACCTGCTGGTCTCATGGATGCCACACTCGGTCTTGCTCTTGCCCTTCCAGCGGCCTGCACGCTCGTCTTCGCCCTCTTGCACCGGGACGGTCGAGTGGTAATCACCGATGGACCTGTACCCGTAGTTCAAGAGCTCGTTGAAAGGCACGCTGTTCTTGTCGATATAAGCCTTGACCTGGTCGAAACTCCAGTCGGCGAGTGGATTGATCTTAATAATACCGTTCAGCTCGTCGATCTCAACGAACTGCAGGCTAGACCGCGCCGCACCCTGGGATCTCCGGCGTCCAGTGAACACTGCTGTGCAGCGCAATTGCCTGTAGGCTCTGCGCGCTGGCTCCACTTTCACCAGGTAGTCGTACTTATCGTCGTCCTTCTCCCATAGAAAGTCTCCGTGAGTTGCAGCAAATTCCTTCTCTGTGCTGCAACCTTCAGGTCGGAAGATCGATATCCGCTGGCCCACTGGCGTGTAGTATTTCTCCTGCACCACCTTTAACAGATCCAAGGTCTGTGGAAAATGGTGCAGCGTGTCCACGAAGATCAGAGGCACTTTCACATCGCTATCCTCGCTGCGCAGCTTCGCCAGCATATCGATGGTCGCAAGTCCCGTCAGACCAAATGCTGTGGTCTGGAACAGGTACGGGAATGTCATCACAGCCCATCTCACCACCTCTTCGGGTCCGCTGGTCTTCGCCAGCCACCTGTTCCAGTGGTCCACTTGCTCTTGCGAT
Organism: Torulaspora gathmanii; assembly: GCA_030580195.1. Classification (NCBI taxonomy): domain Eukaryota; kingdom Fungi; phylum Ascomycota; class Saccharomycetes; order Saccharomycetales; family Saccharomycetaceae; genus Torulaspora; species Torulaspora gathmanii. Next base: position 52,605 of record JAKTSM010000009.1, on the reverse strand, counting down.
ACAGAGATTCCGTTATTTAACTGGTAAACCTTGTTCAAGCTGCTCATACCGCTTCCAGCGAGCTTCAGCACCATGAACAGCCAGCCCAGAAGACCACTGCTGCCTTAAGTAAGAGCATAATGGTCAACTCATCAATTGGCAGCGCCACATCAGAAACACACGTGATAACACGAAAGCTCTCTGTTGTGAAGCGAATCACTTCTAAAGCGATTGAGTTATTCTAGCAACCTTTAAAGCTCGTTGGAGATCTTCCTGAAGCGTCTTGGACTGTGTCTTGGCTTACTCTTCACTGTTCAAGAGGGCATACTGATTCGCGGCCAGACAAATCACCACTCTTAAGCACACTTAGACGGTGAAAGGGGCAGAGATGAGCGAATCGAGCCGGCTACAAAGCATCCAGGATGAGCTGAACAGCGTGGAACAGCAATTAGGTGCCATTGTCGAGTCCTTTGTGGAGCTTGGCGTGTCTGTATACGATTTCCCAGGCACTTCTGAGGCGTCGCAGGGCATGGTAACGAACTTGAAGCGGAATGTAGACCGATTGGCCAAGCTAAATCAGAAGAGCAACGATCCTGAATCGCAGCTGAACAACATCAATATTCCGCTCGAGGTGGTCCAGTATATCGAGGACGGAAGAAACCCAGATATCTACACAAGAGAGTTTGTCGAGGCGATTAGGCGCTCGAACCAGTACCAGCGGGCTAAGATGCACGGCCTGCGGCAATTGAGGGACTCGCTAGCAGACAAGATCATCGAGGAATTCCCAGACCTCCAAAGCAGTGTCCAGAGCATCGTCAACCAGGCTTCTAGAGCAGATGGACATTGAATCACGTGACGTGGTCGATTTTTCAGTTAAAAGTTTGCATATGGCGACGATGAGATGAGTTGAAGAGATTCTTTGAAGCAGTGAGTGTGCATCTGGGTGACTTTCAATTGAGCTGAGATAGCGATGGGTAAGAAGAGTAAGTCCAAGAAGAACGCAGTGGAAGAACTGGGATCGCGGGGCGAACCATTGGCCGAATGGAGGTTCGATGAACCGCTTTTCCAGATGGTTCTGCATCCGGAGAAGCCTATTTTGCTGTGTGGTCTGTCCAATGGGTTCATCTACTGCTACTCGTATGACGTAGCGAAGCTGCAGCAAGTGTTAGACGACAACAAGAAGAACTGGTCAAAGAGCGAGGGCGAAACTGACAGTTTCTGGGCGAACATAGAGGTAGGAGACGATCGAGAGTCGGTTGAGGGCATCAAATTGCTGTGGAGAACCAAGAGACATAAAGGCAGTGTCAGATGTATATGCCTAGACCCTGATGGCGCGTTCGTTTACTCTGTGGGGACTGATAAGGTGCTGAAGAAAGCCGTTACCGAGACGGGAAAGGTTGTGCAAAAAATAACTCTAAAGGATCAGCAGTCCGACTTTACCAAGATGTTCAAATCCGCCACCCACCCTTATCTGTTGCTGGGCGACGAAGATGGCAATGTGACTGCGCTTAATAGCGAATCGCTGCAGACCATGAACAAGGTCGTCAAAATTCACGGTGGCGATGCTATCAATGACATCTTTCAGTTCTGCAAGAGGTCTCTTCACAAGTATATATCACTGGGGCAAACGACCCTAGCGTATTGGGATGCTAGAGAGTCTAACGAGAGCGATTTTGCACTGGCGGATGATGACGAGGATTCAAAACGGAAAGTCCTTTTGAGTGATAACCAAGAAGACGAGATGCTTTGTGGGACTTTCCTTGATCCTGAAGTAGGCGACACCGTTGTTTGCGGCATGGGTGAAGGTATTCTGACTGTCTGGAAGCCAAACAAAAACGATTTGGAGGATCAATTAAACCGAATCAAAATTTGCCAAAATGAAAGCATCGATTGTATTGTACCTACTTTGCAGGACGATGACTCCGTGTGGTGCGGCTGTTCAAATGGTAATATATACAAGGCAGATGTTAAACATGGTCGAGTCGTTGAAGTGAGATGTCACAGCGAAGAGGATGAAGTCGCGTTTATTGACCTCGATTACGATTACAGAGTTGTCTCAGGGGGTATGGACAAAATCATTCTGTGGCAAACGAATGATGAAACCACAAACTCTGACGATGAGCCTGTTTCGATATCTGAAAGTGAAGACGATGAGCTGTCCAGTGAGGAAAACAAAGGCAAGGCCGAGAGTGAAGCTGATGACAGCTCAAGCTCCGACAGCGACGATGGTGAAACCATGGTTGGGTTGTCTAAGGAGGAGCTGATTGCAGAGCTTGACAAGGATTTGATTGAGAAAGACGAACAAGAAGAAGCCAAGGTCCCAGAAAAACCAAGAAGCAAAAAGAAGAGAAAGATATCCGGAAAGCTGGACAGCAATCATGGCATAGCCAAATTTGAAGGTCTTTAGATGTTTCATAGATTAACCTTGTATTTGAAGCCTCATAGCTTAGTGAGCTTGCTTAAGTAGGCATTTAAAGCGTAGTATAATCTTCCATTGTAAAAAAAAAAAGACAATGGTCTCTAGCGGGATCGAACCGCTGATCCCCGCGTTATTAGCACGGTGCCTTAACCAACTGGGCCAAGAGACCATTGGAACTTGTTGAGTTCTCGTGCTTAAAAAGATACCTTGTCGAGAATGACGACGCATGATTTTAGCTTTGCATAGTTTAGACCAAAGCTCAAAGAGCGCAAATGAATGCGGCAAATCCCAAAGCAGACTCGAAAGAGTTCTAAAACGATCTACTGGTGTACAGTTGCTTCCTCGTCGTAGTTACAGAGAACCAATTCATATATACTGGCATGCGGCGCTACCATTCAATCACAGTGCTAATTGAGATACATGTATCAGAGAACCCGGTCCGAGTTTCAGTACAAGAGCTCGCATGCAGGCTATGTATACGTTAGATCTCACGGCATGTTTAGCCAGGCAACATCGAACATCCAGCTGAAAGCTTCATTTTTACTGATTAAGAAATGAAACTACTGACAATGCAACAAAGCACAAGGCTCCATAACTCATAAATCGACACTCGTAGTGCTCTAGCAGCCATAAAATCTCTGGTCCGCCGTAAGATATCCCATTTCTTGATAGTCTTAAGTAATCGCATTGGACGAATGATCGCAGATGCAGCTTGTTGCAACAACCAATTCCTTCAGAAACGGCCCCTACAAGCCCATGGCTAAGCAACCAGCGCACTAAAACTTGGTATTTCGACTGCCACAAGTACTAAAACCATGAAGCCTGTTGTGTCTGTATGTCAAGCGTTTTCAGAACATCCTGCAAACCCTTTCACATTGCATTAACTAACAATTGATAAATCGCCTAGTCCACGAAAGCTTGGTTTTGCACAGTTCTTTCAGCCTTTGGTGTTGTGATATTGTCCGTGATTGCACATCTGTTCAACACTAATCATGAGTCCTTTGTCGGTTCCATTAACGATCCAGAAGATGGTCCAGCGTATGTTATCCAAGAAACAACCTGAACTTCGACAATGAATATACTAACAGAACCTTTTACAACAGTGTTGCTCATACCGTGTTCCTAGCTGCGCTAGTCTACCTGGTATTCTTTGCATTCTGCGGTTTCCAGGTGTATCTATCCCGGAGAAAGCAGTCTATCGCTTTACGCTGATGGAGGCTCCAAATCGTTGGAGCAAGGCCACCATAGCGACAACAAGTGTCAGAGTATAGAAAAAATGTATAATATAAGTTACAAGCACTACTCATTGAGTATTCAGAAGCATTATAGCTCGTCCGTGTCATGTGACGTCAAATTCTTCTAAGAGTCTACACCTCTAGTAAGGTCCGAAGTCTTCAATCAGTAATCAAAGGCTTGAAGTAGGCTTGATCCGCTAGATTGGGATCGAGCAAATCGTGTGATGACCGAAGTTGACTCGAGACGACTCTCAGATACCGAGAGCTTTTTGAAACGAGTGGAAGAGTACGATTCGCAGCGCCGGTCTGCAGCCAAGTCGAAACCGCCTCTGAAGGAGAAGCCAAATCGATTGAGAGCTTCATTTTCCGAAGAAAGTCTACTTCGAGCAAGAAGGCTTCTGGACGGTGCGTCTCCCAGAGAATTGGAAGAAATGCATTTGAGTAAGAATGCGCTAGACACGCGGTCCTCTGAACTGGCGTACAAGTCGGCGTATAACTACGAAAAGTCTTTCTCACCACCAAGAAATAGTCAATCCGCGAGAGAAGGGAGCTTGGAAACGGATTCGAGCCCATTGCGGACTGGGAGGTCCGGGAAGACTTATGTTGTCTCTGAGGAGGATTTTCTTCTCTTACAGCAGTTAAAAATTTCCAAGGAAGGAAGCAGTGCTGCAATGGATTGCGAACCAGTTAAGAGGCACTACCCCAGCCGTGGAAGACCGAGGGAAATATTTGACCATTCCACATCACTACCTAGGCGCCCCGCCAGTAGAGATGAGCTGAACTCTTCAGATGAAAAGGTCCCATCGTTACCAGCACGTAAGTACCGGGAAACAAGTGACAGAATTTTGGACGTCAAAGTGCCTTCATCTAATGAAGAACCGGCAAAAGAGTCATCTCTGCTAGCGCCAAAGAGAAAGGGTCCCCCTAAAATCGAACAGAAACAAAAAATGGAGCATCCTCCAACTCCCCCAAAGAGTAGGGCAATGAAATCGAGGGTGATTGGAATCAAAGAGCCTGCTGAAAGCCCCGAACCAGTTACTTTTCTTGAGTCTCTAGAGAAAAATAAACTTACAGTAAAGGCTCAAGTCGGCGCTCCTCAAGTAAACGAAAAGCCTTTGACTTCACACCTGGATTTCCTAGACTCAGTGCAGCTAAATCCTGAACAGCAGAACGAATTGCCCAAAACACCTGTGAAAATCAGTCCGTCAGCCGTCGAAAGCGGCAGTTTTATCAAGTCTGCGCTCAACACATCTCCGCTAGCAATCGCCAACGTGTCTACAAAACCTGCCTTGCCTAGAAAACCGGCCAGGTTCCAAACCGCAGCTGATGCTAGTATAGCGCCAAGGCCTAGTAGTTTAGACAAGAAGCAGAACGAAATTAAGTTAACCAAGCTGAGAGCCGTGGAGAAGCCAAAACCTAAAGTTCCGGCGAAGAAGGAGAACCTAATTATACCCAAGTTGCGTCCTGTGGTTCCGCCCAAGAAAGGTAGTATCGAGCTGAACAAAAGGCTTGAGTTGGCTTCACCTAAATCTCTGAAGAAAGTTGATGTCCCAGACAGCAAGAAATCTGATCCAACAGTGCCGGAAGCTCTTGCCAGGATAGCTCAACTCAAGCGAAGCAGTTCCCCCAGCCGGGTCTCGACTTCAGACGATGTACCAGAAGCCGTGAGCAAGTTAGGCGGTCTGAGAAAGCTGAAGGATGCCCCACCGGTTCCAAAGCGGAATATATCCTTACCCGAAGCACTCCAGAAGGCAGAGAAACTCAGAAGCGCTCCATCAAGACCACAGAAACCGTCTTCCAAGCCAGACTTCAGAGCTGAGCTCAACGTCGTGCTCAGGGCTCCCAAACCGGAAATGCAACTCGAGACCAAGGCTAGCAGCTCGTCTCTCTGCAGTGATTCATCAAGCACCTCGTCGTTGACACATCCAAACAAGACTAGAAGTCGGGGACCCAAGCGTAAGCTACCTACCAACGTGAGCTGAACTTCGACAGAACTCGGCCCCATAACGCCCAGAAGGTCGGAAATCCTGCAAAAAAAGAGGCAACACTGCCAAGGCGCAAGCAAAGACAACCTAGGCCAACCAAGAATACCAGCCAGGGTGCCCCATAGATGGTCCTGTTGGTTCATCACAGTTCTTAAAGCTCTTAAGCCGAGTCGCCCGGGTAACTTTGAACTATTCGATTTTTGTTTGTTCTTTGACTTCAAATCAATATCAACTATGGAAGAGACTACTGAAAAGTTGGATACTTATAGAGTTTTCTTACTGTTCCTGCCTTTTGGGATAGCTGCCAAGTAGTGGAAAGTACAATCAAGTTTTCTTGGGTGAGAAAAGTTTGAAGATGGGCAGGGGACTGAAGACTGGAGACGTTGTTTTGTGCAAAGTTGGATCTTTCCCCCCTTGGCCTGCAGTAGTGGTACCTCAACGACTGCTACGAAAGGACGTCTATCGGAAACGAAGGCCCAACTGTGCTGCGGTTTGTTTTTTTAACGACCCCACTTACTATTGGGAACAACCACACAGACTGAATATCTTGGAGTCGGATACGATTGAAGAGTTTTTATCAGGGAATTCAAAAGCCAAAAATCAGCAGGACCTGTTAGAGGCTTATCGGCAGGCCCGGGATTTTACAAGTCTGCATGACTTTATAGTGAATAGAGCCAAGGAAGAGGACAGATTTGATGAATTGGAACGGGAAATAGGAGACGAAGAGATCAGGGCTGGCGAGGACCCGTTCTTGAGTAAAGCGGAAGCAAAGAAGCGAAAACAGTCTTCTTCACCATCACTATCGTCATCGCCATCGCTGGTCGGCGAAAAACGCAAGCGGTCGAAAGAAGACGATGACAGCGTTGATGGGACCACAGATAGCAGTACCGACTACAAAGTACGAGGCCAGAGATCTCACAACAAGCGAATCTCTGCACATGAGGAGAGAAACGGTGAAGTTAGTAGCAAGAAGAATAAGCTGGATTTGGACCGTAGAATAGAAATATCCATGCTCTTTAGAAGGAGACTACAGAAAAATCTAATACAACGGGAAGTGCCACCAACAAGCGAAGAAACTGCAGAATCTCACAAAATGTTACACAAGATTCACGCCAACGTTGACAACAGTCCACCATTTTTTGATCTAGACGCCTTAAGACAGAGCAAACTTCACAAGCTTTTAAAGGTTATTGTCAATGACTCAGAACTGGCCGAGTTCCACCCCATATGCAAAAGCATACTAATCAAATGGACCGATTACATAGCAGAATTGAAAGCTGAAAAAGCTAAAATGGAACAAAACAACACGAGCAGTCCAGGCGGCGAGATATAGCAATCGTGACGAGACTCCACCAACTACGGGTAGTCGGAGATTGTCGTAGGTTGGACTACAAGTAATCAGATATGTATTAATTCGACGTTTTAAATCGCGATCAGCGAGTCACATGATTGAGAGAGCAACTAGGGTTATTGCTTACATATAAAGACCCTTAATAAGTCTTTGCTGCCTGATGTGCACTCAAAGCATCAGGACTAGCAACTCGAACTCAGCTTACAATGCCTTTGGTTGGTAAGTTCCCTCAGCATTTGGCTGACTTGATCAAGACCTCCAAATATGTCCATGTCGCAACTGCTTCCAAAGATGGCATCCCATCGGTGTCATTGATGAACTATATTTATGTCCCAAGCAGTAAAACGTACATTTCTCATGACCAATCTGATGACTATATCATTTTCGCCACTTTAGATGATACTGAGAAGTATGCTAACATTTTGGCCAACCCAACGGTGTCACTGCTGTTCCACGACTGGGTTACTGCCAAGAACCTTTCGTTGAGAAAGCACAGTTTGTCTCAGACGCCTACTCCAGACCCAGCCCAGCCGAGCACCACTACAGGTGCTCCACAATCGAGCAAACTGTTGAACCTGCTGCAGGAGCTAAATCAGGCTGAGCTATTTCAAATGAGTGCTACTATCAGAGGACATGGTACGATAATAGATCCTAAGAGTGAGGAATCGAAGCATTACAAAGATCTTCTACTCAGAGCTAACCCAGATGCCCACGTTTTCATTCAAAGCGAGAAGACTGTCATAGTAAAGGTCAAGATCGAAAGCGCCAAGGTTACGGATAATGAGAACAATACGAGTATCTACAAATAAGCTTTGTTCGTAGGTTTCTATTACTTCTTAATGTTTTGTGTACAAAATAGCTTACAACATCATTCCGTTCTTCAATTGCCCTCTTGTCCGAAGTCGTTGGTGAACTCCAGTTGCTTGCGCAAATCTTCCTCATTAACGGTTGGTCTCGTAGTCTTGATGGCCTTCAGGAAATCTTTGATTGTCAACTCGGGTTCCTGTAATTCGTCTGCTTCAATATCTGTCCAGCTCAATTCAAAAGCGCCCTCATCGCCTGGTGAGCAGGGAGTCAGCTTTCTTTGATCGGGATCATCAGAAACATCTTTGAAATGAGTAGCCATTTGAATCTTACGGATCGGCTGCATGAGCGCGTCTTTCACAGCTACTGCGATATCACTACCGGAATAACCGTCGGTCATTTGACCCAAAGTCCTGAAATCCTCTTTACTCAAAGAACAGGGCGTTTCGCCAACGTTGATCTCAAACATCTTTGTTCTTGCTGCAAGATCTGGCAGTGGGATATAAATTCTCTTCTCGAATCTTCTTCTGATGGCGCTATCCAATTGCCATGGGATGTTAGTGGCGCCCAAGACCAAGACACCATCTGAATCTGTCCCGACACCGTTCATTTGAACGAGTAATTCAGTCTTTATTCTTCTACTAGCTTCACTTTCACCTTCACCTCTTTGACCTGTAAGTGCATCCACTTCATCAATGAAAATGATGGATGGTTTGTTCTCTCGGGCCATTGCAAACAGCTGTTTGACCAGCCTTTCTGACTCACCCATCCATTTGGATACCAAATCACTCGAGCTGATACTGAAAAAGGTTGAATTGGCTTCCGTAGCAACCGCTTTGGCCAAGTAAGACTTACCTGTGCCCGGTGGACCATACAACAAAATTCCCGCCGTAGGTTTCCGATTTCCCTTGAACAAATGTGGAAACTTGACAGGCAAGATCACGGCTTCCTTTAACGCATCTTTGGCACCTTCTAACCCAGCTATATCTTCCCACTTGACGTTTGGCTTTTCCGTCAGGATAGCCCCCGATAACGCACCTCGCAGTTTCTTGCTGTCATCCGAGTTATCGTCGTCGGACAGCTTTTTAGCTCCACCACCATTACCTTTTGAATCCACTTTGTTCTTATTCTCCTCCTCAGTATCCAGGTGCTGCTTCAACTGTTCTGCCCTGTTAAGGTACTCTGTAAACTTCGCCCTGATCAATTCCTTCGACTTCGGGTTCTTCTCGTATTTCAATGCCAGCATCAAATAGTCCAGACCGTTGTAGTAGGACGTATAGGCGTCCTCATACTGCGTTGCAGTGTCTAAATCTATGGCTTTTTGGATCAACTCAATGCCCTTTGTCAGGAAATCCCCGGTACTCATCAAGCCCTGCACTCAGCCGACCACAACAGCAATACACTACCACTAAGATCAACTCCCACAACGATCTATAGCTGATCTACTGTGGTGATTCTTTACTAGCGTCGTTGTACTTACTTAGCATATCGGTATAGATTACAGTTCTGGACCGGGTAACCAAGTGCCAGATTCACATAGAATACTTAGAATAATCGATCCTGATGGGCGATAGCGAGTCGCTGCGGTGGTTCTTGGCCAGCACTTCAGTCTCTGGGATCTTGGGATACTTGTTGTAGAATTCTGTGGACGCGGCGGGTTCGTCTTTGGATCCTGTGCGCATAGGGCTTGACGTGTAGAGCGGGTTCACGGTGCGCCTGGGCGACGGAGGTAGGTCGGTCTCTGGTATCAGATTATCCCGCTGGATGTTCTTGATGTCTCTTCTCGATTTCACGTACTCGCGGTCAATGTTAGCGTCATCGAGCAGCGACTCGAGAAGAGCGTTCTTCTCATTGGCAAATTTTAGTCGCTTCTGCGTTATTCGAAGGTCTTCTTGAGAGTTCTTGAGCCTATTCTCGAGACTGGAAATCTTTTTCTGCAGCAAAGTGACCTGGTCGTCTGTCAGGTTGTGAGCAGAAGCGGACTCGTCGCCTCTCGAGCGAGCCCTACCGACCCGCAGCTCTTTCAGCATCTCGCTGTCATACTTCACTTGAAGAACCTTCCTCTTGAACGCTTCGCTCCTGGCGATTCTTTCTCTCAACTGCCTCCTCTCCTCAGATCCAGATACCGACTTACTTGGGGTCACCACGGCGTCCAAATTGGTACAGGCTCTCTGCATAAGGTTCAGATCCTGATCTTCTTTAGAGAAGAATGTCTTGAGAGACTTCCACAGGGTCTTGAGGCTGCCCGCAGAGTCCCGTCTCGGGACGCTTCTTCTCGTCCTATCGCTCGATCGTATCATCCGCTCCTTTCTGGGCATTCTTCTGCTACCATTGCCTGCAAAGTTAGCATTCGTCTGGATCTTGCCTCTACCCCCCAACTTCACTCTGCTCCTTTGTCTCATGGGACTTTGTCCCTGCCTTCTTCTTCTTTTCACCTCGTCCAAGTCACCGAAATCTCTCTTTCTGGGATCACTGCCCATAACACCCCCCAGATACTTTCTTATAGACTCCATCACACCTTCAAGTGCAGTAGTCCTTTATCTCCAACGGCGACCAAAACACAAGCGATTTGGCTCAGAAAACTTGGAGAGCTCAACCAATCAAGCAGCCACTATCACTCTGAGCTAATTGAGACCGATCAGAAGTCCTAATCGCTCTATATTACTGGTTTGCGTATCGGATCAGTTTTGATGAGTGGATATTAAAGACGCGTTATAAAGACACGTTAAATCATCATGACTTGAAAGATGAGCTTGGGATCCAAAAGCCCAGAAGAAGGCCATAGAAGTGGGTAATAAGCTGAGTATGCTGAACTCTGGGAATGTGCTGCCTGTGAAGATACATCCTCCTCTTTTGAGACCGATGGCCTACCGGGTTTTATCGAAGAAGTACGGCTTGAACATAAAATCAGATGGTCTAGTGGCTCTAGCTGATGTTGTTGGCAGTATGTTTGGAATGCATTGGAAGAAAAACACAGAGACTGTGAGGTTTTTGGAGTCGTTTTCATTGTTGTGGAGACAGCAGGAGAGAGGCCTCTTTGTAGATCAACAAGGTGTGGCCGATGTCGTTGGTGAGATGAGAGAACGTGAACGGGCCAGCGAGTCTGTTCCGGCCGGATCAGAGCCCATAAAGAAGACTAGAAATGCTACAATCGATGGAATGCTTACTAGAAAGACTCCGGCCGCTACGGAGGAGCAGATAGAGATCGATGTCCTGGGGAACGCGGTTGAAGAACAGCTAGACACTGTTAATGAAACTAAGGGGACAATCCAAGACGAAGAGAGTTTGGATTGGAGGAATTACTTTAAAGTGATTAATGCCGCAGATCAGGCCAAAGTGTCATACGACCCAGTCAAGTTGACGTTTGTCTTCACACCTGCCAGGCAGTACCAAGGTAGAGACTTCAAGTCAGTACTTGAAGCTCGAATATGTGGTCCGGATGCCTGTGCGAAAGTGTTTTCTAATAGGTACCATTTGATGAGAGATAAAGTCATGCGAAATGAGAATTTCCAGAATGTAGATGATTTCAATCCTTTATCCTCGATAGTGGCGATAAAGCAAGATCTTGATAAAGCGTCAGGAAGTATAACTGCTGCCATGTCGATAACCCAGATTATAAATTTGGTGGGACATGATGGACAGAATTTTCTCATACTTGGATTGCTTGGTCGGAACGCCAAGGGAAATTGGTCGCTAGAGGATCCCTCGGGTAGCATCGAGATTGATGTCAGTCAGACTTTCCCGACAAGAGGCTTATACTATGTTCCCGGTTGCATGGTTTTGGCGGAGGGTATATACTTTACGGCAGGGAACAGGTTCCATGTTTCATCCATCACACATCCGCCGGGCGAGAAACGTGAACAGACCCTCGAGGCGATCGGAAACCTCGATCTGCTGGGATTGCATGGTCAGACAAGTCTGAGCTACATACCAAGACTTGACAATGAGCTGAAAATCAGACTGTATTACTTAGAGAAAGAGCTGACGGAGAACCGAATAGTAATACTTGGCGGTGACATATTCTTGGATTCAATGGATACTATGCAGGCACTACGAAAAATACTGGCTCGCTTGAATGATGATCCTCCAACTGTGATCATTTTTCAAGGCTCTTTTACCACTGTGCCAGTTCATGCTTCAATGAACAGTAAGAACATCAGCTCAACGATTCAATATAAGAACAATTTTGACGATTTAGCGGATCTCATATCGGACTTTGAAAACATCGCTGAGAGCTGTACCCTCATTTTTGTTCCTGGGGTCAATGACGCCTGGAGTTCGACGGTATCTATGGGAGCTGCACATATTTTGCCCCAGCAGCCGGTTCCATCCAGATTCACTCAGAAGCTGAGAAAGGTATGCAAAGAGGTTATATGGGCGTCGAATCCTGCAAGACTAGTCTATCTCTCGCAAGAGATCGTGATAATGCGGGATGATATTACGGACAGATTCAAGAGGCATAGTATTCCCTTTCCAGTTGAAGTACAAGCCCGAGAGTCTCAGTTGGATGAAAATAATGGTGATTCAGAGGTTACTACGATCCAACAACTGATCAAAGCTGACGATCAGCTACCGATGAAAGTACGTGAATCTCGTAAGCTAATCAAAACTGTGTTAGATCAGGGACATTTATCGCCATTCTTGACATCTATCCGGCCCTTGGTATGGAGCAACGACAATGCTCTATCCCTATATCCAATACCTTCGACCATCATATTTTGTGACACGACGGCCCCACGGTTTGACTTGACATACAACGGATGCAAGTCATTGAACCCTGGCAAGTTTATCATCGGTAGACGAGCAAGATACATCGAATACAGGCCATCGATGAAGAAGTCCTCCATGGAAGAGGTATTCTTTTAGCGTGACCATTGTATAGGAAGCGCTTGTCATTACTACGTACAATTGCATTTCAATTATATGGATACTTTCTAATTGTGCTTGTTACTGATGGAGGCATGCAATAGACGGGATCTACTGGTTGTAAGTTTTCGAATCCCATCAAACTTAGACCTGCGATTCCAAACAGCGTATGGAATACGTCAACTTCATTATCAGGTCTATCACTGATCCCACCTTTCTTTTCATCTTGGCATCTCAGTATAAATCCTCTGAGCTTTTCATAATCAATCCATTCAAGCTTGCCGATCAAGGCCAATGAAGATAGAACCCACCAGCTATAACATACATCAGGTAACTTTCCTGGACGACCGTTAAGCCCACCTTCTGGAACTTGTCTCTCGCACAACCACCAGCCGATCTCGTTCAACTGATCCGCTGTCAAGTCACTCATGCGATTAACAATGGCCAGTGCTCCTAGGGATGTAAAAGCCCAAGCTGCATGGCTTTCTGCCCCTGGGCACAGCCCAAACCCTCCATCAAAGTTGTAGCACCGCAATATGAATTTCACAGCGGGATCAACAACTTTAGGTGTCAATTTCTCCAATATTGAAAGAGTGCTTAATGCAGTATAAACAAATCTGATATCAATTTCACCAAATTTGTCACCTTGGAAAGACCCATCTTCTAATTGATTACCCTCGACAAATGCGACACATTTCTCGACCTGATCTGGAGAGAGTACCTCTATTGAGTCGTAAGTTTTAAGTATTTGGATCGCTGACAGTGTCGTCAAGAGATGGGCATCATGTCTTGGGAAGGGCGAGAATCCACCTGTAGACTCCACATAGCATTTTAGCACAAAGTCTATCACCTCATCTTTGTTAAATGTGTCTTTAGCATCCAGTAGGCAAAGAGCTGTAAGTCCCCAGTATACTCCGTTCAATCTCAGATGCTCGGTCAGCCAGTATTCGTAGCTATCCTGCTTCTTGTCTAGAGTCTTAATGTATTGGATGTGCTTCTCTTTGAGCAATCGTAGGTCCTCAGACATCGTCTATTGATCTTGAATATGCTTTTAGTTGTTTGGTGTTTGAATTGAATCGCCTTTCAGCTAACACTTCATTGAACTATGCGACCAGACAGAGCATATCAGCAAGATGTCTGATCAGCAAAGGATTGCATATGAGGACCTTGAGGTTAAAATTGATGATAAGCCCAACAGGGATGGGATAAATGTGCAAGAGGTCCTTCGGCGATATGAATTCCAAAAGAATGAGAGTTTTCATCAAGTACCTACTCAAGACTATGAGGTGAGAAGGCTGCTTACATTGCTTAATGAACCTGAATCTCGAGATGGCGAGAATGATCATGCTAGGAGAGAGAGATTGATTGAGCTCTTAGTGACGAATGAAGCTCACATGGATACGTTTGAATCGACGCTACAGAGTCGACAACCTGCAATGGACGAGACTGAACTGCATGAGGATGAGGAAGATGATGAATTCTATACCCCAGCTGATTCAGAGCTCAGAGAAGCTAGAAGGTATCTAATAAAGTACTCCACTCAGCGTGCGAAGAGCAGGCTAAATAGAGAAGCACAAAATGCCACAAGTTTCGATATGAAGAGGGAAATTAATGAAAGGCGGAGGCAAGCACGACGTTTGAAGGACTTTGCTTTGTCTGGTTCGCAGGTTGCCTCCTCTCGTCCTATCTCTAGTGTTAAAATCTCTCCAGATGATACACATGTGGCCATCGGAAGCTGGGATGGCAGCGTCAAGACCATCTCGATAGATAATCTGGAGATCAGGAGCTCTATGGACCAGGCGCATAGTGGGAAAGTGGGAGAAGTCGACTGGCACTATGCGGGCGAGTTATTGGCAAGCGGGGGAGAAGATGGTATAATAAACCTGTTCTCGACAGCATCTGGAGAGCTTCGACAAGAGGGCGTCTTGAAGGGTCATGAAAGGCGGATTGGTGGCACTAAATTCCATCCAAGTGGTAAATATGTCGCGAGTGCTTCTTTTGATCATACCTGGAGGCTTTGGGATGTTCAGAAGCAGCAGGAACTTCTGCTGCAGGAAGGACACAGTAAAGAAGTTTACTGTATAGCATTCCAAACTGACGGAGCCCTTTTATGTAGTGGTGGATTCGACTACACTCCAATGGTGTGGGATATTCGCTCAGGGAAGTGCCTTATGTCCTTGTCAGGTCACACCAAACCTGTTTATAGTGTTGATTGGTCGCCTAATGGATATCACTTGGCTACCGCTGGTGGAGACGGAACCATTAATGTTTGGGATATGAGAAAGAGCGCTCAAGTACAGACTATGTTAGCCCACGAGAGTACTGTATCAGTAGTACGATTCGACGAATCGAGTGGTAACTTCTTGATGTCAGGAAGCTACGATAGGGACATCAAGGTTTACAACAGTGACAGCTGGATAAACTTGGCAGCTTTAAAAGGACATACAGATAAAATTTTAACACTAGACATAACCAGAGACGGAAGCAAAATGATTAGTGCTGGGTGGGATAGATCAATAAAGCTATGGACACAAGACTGAACGGTGCTAAACAAAGCCGTAACAAAGACTTTCTCTTAGATTTTAGTGCTACAATTTGTATAATCGGATTATGTTTTATGTCGTCTACCATTGCCTCCTTTTCCATTTATCAATCCTAGTCTCGAAGGCGGTATATTGTTCAACTGGTTGGCAACTTGACTCAATTTGGTATCGAGTTCTTTGCAATATGCCTCTTCTGATTCTATCATGGGTATAAGCGCTGTAAGTCTCTCTTCTACTTCAACTCTTTCGACCTCTAACTGCTCAAAGGCCTTATTCAACTCATCTCTCAATCGATGTGAATGCTCTGCAATTGTTCCCAGTTCCTTTTTACTGTCTCCTATTGAGCCATCGGCGCGCTCACATTCCTTCAACGTATACTCTTGCTCAGCGTCTCTGGATTGGCTTATGCTCTTTTCTTTATCAATGTTTTCAGAAAGTGTGTTACATTTTAAAAACAGATCTTTCAACTCTTGCAATTTACCGCCTTTAGCGCTGAGCTGTTCTAGTGTTTCTTCGATGCTAGATTCGAAATCTACTATCTCCTGGTGCATCTTTTCATTCAGCTCATCAATTTTGTTGGAGTATAATACATTGCTTCTCTCTTTATCAACGATTGCTGCCACTTTCTGACGCATCTCAGCTAGTTTTGCGTCTAGTTCGCTCCGATGTCCCTCCTGCACTCCATTCATTTCAACGTAAGCATTGTACTCCCGTGTTTGAAGCTTTAGATCAACATATTTCTTACCCATCGATTGAATAAGCCGGTGTGTAAGAATGCCACTTGATAAATGATAGTCCGCGTGGGACGCTTCATCTGCGGTTGAAATTCCAGTTAACTTGGCCATGTTTTGTTTGGAAGGATTTGTAGTGTAATCATTTTTCAGCCTCTTAGTCAAGTAGTAGGGCCCAAGGTCAGAAACCTTCGAGGTGCCTCTGTCGATTTTTTGGCGTCCACGTTTCTTTCCGTTGAAAGCTGCGTCCAGCTCGTCTTCTATTTGACTATAGTGAACCTCTGTTAACAAAGATCTTTCAACATCCATCGAAGTGTATTTCTTAATGCGATAAACGTTTGGCAAAGGCCAAGAAATGCTGGGGTTCTCAAGCCAGTCTATCAGATAGTGCAGATTCTGGGAGTATATTGGCCTTAAATCTGGCGGCAGAGTCCCCACTCTATCTCGGAGAACGACAACTCCAGCTGTAACGCTTTCCAAGAACTCTCGGCCTTTCTGATGATATTCCTTACCGAAGAAAAGCTCACAATGATCAACGGAATTGATGGTAGCTAACCTTACAATTGGAGCAATAGCTTCCGAGTTTTTTTGATTCCGCTTGTGACGTAGTATACGTTGTATATCTTCCTTTGTGGTATCCACCGTTGGATCAAGACATATCAGCATGTCAAACTGACCTGAAGTTTTCAATGCATTTTTATCTAGTTTCAGACCGCTCGATGGGAATAAATGACACGTACAAGGGAAAGACCGAGGACGTTGCTTCGATTTGATCGAGCGTTTATCATATCTCTTGATACAAACTTTGTTTCCTAGCAACAACGCCTCCAAAAGATCCATTGTTCGGCCTGGTCTACAAGCAATGGCAGTATCGGTCTCATATTCCTGAACGAGGTTGATTAGGTCTCTCAAAGCGGTAAATTTACCACTGGTCTCTGCCAGATGCCCTGGTATATCCTTGGTAATTAGTGACCTTGGCATGTGGTGGTCAATCAGCAGGTACGGATGTGTGGCAACGTATGCACTGTTTAAGCACATCGTCTTCATAGACTCTACGATAACGTCTTCCTTGTAGTCATCTGTTTCGAAATATCGCAAAATGTCTGAGTAATGCAAAGAGACGATCTGGTCTGTCAATTCCTTCTGATACAAGCACATTGTAGTGGGCAGCCAATAGTCTCCAGATGTATCCTCGGCTATGCCCAGTGTTCTAGCATCCACGATGGCGGGCACCGGCTTGGTGTCTAAGATGTCGAGCAGATCCATATCCGATAAACCAAAGCAAATGGCTTCTTCTGATCCTGTCAAGCTGATTCCAAAGGCCAAGCAAAGTCAGCCTAATGACTTGCTTTGTTAATTGGTGATATTATGTGAGATTCTACTAGTGCTAACAAAAGAGCATGGAATTTTTCACCATTTAAAGAC
This sequence comes from Torulaspora gathmanii, assembly GCA_030580195.1. Taxonomy (NCBI): domain Eukaryota; kingdom Fungi; phylum Ascomycota; class Saccharomycetes; order Saccharomycetales; family Saccharomycetaceae; genus Torulaspora; species Torulaspora gathmanii. Next base: position 35,267 of record JAKTSM010000009.1, on the reverse strand, counting down.
TTGAAGAACAAGAGAAATACATCAACAAAACACCTAGCTCACCCATCCAACCGACCTGGAGGCTCTCGCAGTTGACAATGGCTTCCAGCTTAAATTCTCACACGAACGAGCAACTCAGTGAAGAGGAAATTGCCCTTTATGACAGACAAATAAGGCTCTGGGGGTTGGCTACCCAGGCCCGAATGCGATCGGCAAAGGTGCTACTGATTAATCTAGGCTCTGTCGGCACTGAAATTACCAAAAATGTTGTACTGAGTGGCCTGGGATCGCTGACAATTTTAGACAGTCACAAGGTAAGCGAGGAAGATCTCTCGAGCCAGTTCTTTGTTGGTGAATCCGATGTTGGCTCGTATCGACTCGAAGCTGCCAAAAGCCGTATACTGGATATGAATCCCAGGGTTCAAATAACTCTCGACACAGAAGATCTTGAGTCGAAGCCGGAGAGCTTTTACAGTGACTTTGACTTAGTGTTGGGAACCCAATTGAACCACGACGAAATGATACGTTTGAACAAGATAACCAGACATTTCGGAATTCCACTTTATATGGCTGGCTGTAATGGGTTATTTGCATATGTGTTTGTCGATCTTATTCAGTTCGATGCACAGGAGAAAAAGCTGAGAAGTGCCAAGCCCACTGATTTGGGTAAGGCTTCCGCCAATACAGAGATAATAAGCGTTGAGAGCCAGTCACACGAGGAGGACAACACAAAAGTTTATGAGATTATCACCACACGCAACTATTACAAGACATTTGAAGATGTGCTCAAAACAGCTACTTTGGCCGGGAAGTTGAATCGCCGGCAATTGAAGAGGTTGTCCAGTGCTGTGCCATTGACCTTGGCCTTGTTTTCCGCAAGACGATTCCAAAGTAGTGACGAACTGAAGAGTGAAGCACAGTCTGTGTGTAGGCAGTTGCGAGTCCCAGAGTCGGTCTTGAATGACAGCTACGTGGAACAGTTTTTCGAACAGGTTGGCGTTGAGTTTTCCCCAGTGGCAGCCATTATTGGAGGAGCAGTTGCGCAAGATCTGGTTAATATTCTTGGGAAGAGGCAGGCGCCATTGAACAATTTCATCGTCTTCGATGGTATTACTCTAGATATGCCAATACTGGAAGTTTGATATAATGATTTATGAACGTTTTAAGTTTTCTTAGACTACGTAGAATCCAAGTTGTAAAATACAAGTTGAAGCCGCATCCTCTGAACACGTACCTGCTTTTCTTGTCTCCATCAACAGAAGTGGCGAACGATCTTCATAGCACCGCAAAAATATGACTTCATCTGAGACGCTCGGAAAGTCTTATGCTTTTGCTATGTTTGGCCACTCACTGCGACTTGTTGCAGATGTGTCATAAAGTTTTGCAATGAGACGTCGTCGGTTAAGACGATGGTAGACCCACCATGAGAAGCATCTTGATAACTGTCAGAAGGATTTAGCTTAGACAGCAAAAATCTAGCCTGAGAGCCACCAGCTTCAGTGTCAATGAATCTTGGTAGCGGGAATCTGTCTACCAACAGCTCCGCAGCTTCCAATTTGGGTTCTTCCAACAAGGATTTGAAAGCCGAGTACTGAGGATCATCCTGGTAGCCCGCTTTTCTCCATTGTGCGATCTGCTCACCATGATATATCAAGATGAAGAAGAAGGTGTCCAACAATAGGATAGTGTTGGGTTTCACTGACACGGAGTCCAGCAGGACTGGCTGTGGATCATCCTCCATGGAAAACGAGGTCAATGTTGGTTGAATCATAATCAATGAGTTAGTCGTATCCTCTCTGGTGAAAATGTGTCTGTAAAATGCTGTTTCGTCGGGAGAGTTATTGAAAACACTCAGGAACTGCGATCTTCTCAGATAATAGGTAAACTGTGGGTACAAAGAAAAGTTAGGAGCCAATCTGAAGGAAGATGGGTCATCTTTGTTGTAGTCAGCGTATTTCTGACACAGTTTAATTAATGTTCTATCAATCCATCTGATGACATCAGCACCGTCGTCAGACTCAGCCTTGTAAACTGCAATCCGAGCCATTAGCACAGCAGCAGCCTCTTGGTCAAAAGAGGCAGCAATTGCGGGGGCGCCAAATGGTAGTAGCTGGTTTGCTACAGTAGTGACTCTAACACGGTTAGTTCCCGAGGAGTGCTGATAGTTCGTGATAAACTGTGTGTACGCCAAACGTGGTCTATCGGCGACAACGGGGGTAGCCGCAGCTGTGTTTGCAATCTCGAAAAATATTGCGTAAGTATGGTTTGGTGATAATGCCGACATTTTCCACGTAGATGTACCACCGATACCGATCTCAGAATCACTGATGTTATTTCCATCGCTTTTCTTCACTGCAGAAGCATGACCAATTAAACCCTGCAATTTAAGTTCTTTACTCGTTTTCACGGACATGCTACCATTGAAAGCCATCTTCAAATAACCCTCTTCATCCTTAGCGAATAATCTCATGTATGATTGCTTGAAGATAGCAGTTGAAAAAGCATCAGTCAACAGTAAGATACCACCGGTGGAATCTGTCAATTGCTTCATTTCAGACATACCGATTTGATCGTAACAACCAGCGAAAACGTCGACGGTATGGCCGCATTGAGCCACTCTTTCAGCCAATTGATTGTAGAACTTACAGGCTTTCTTGTAATGGCTGGCACGATCAGAATCGATGTCATGGTGGGATCTCAAAGGATCTTTCAATTCGCTTGAAACAATGAGACCTGGTGCCACGGTACATGGACCAGAGGCAAAAAGAATGATCCTGGCTGCGACATTCTTGTAACAACCTTGCAACAACAAAGAAGCGATATTCAAGGCTGAACCAGTTGCTCTCAATGGTCTATGTCCTGCATGCACCGTCCACTGATCTGGTGTCAAATTCTCCAATAGCTGATTCAATTTAAACTCGATTTGTTCCAATGGTAAGAAAAATCTGTTCAACGAGAATGGGGTAACCTTGGCATTAGGCATGGCACCCATTGAGTTGCTTGGTCTTTGTCCAGTCAACATTTCAACCAACTGTTCTAATTGGTACTCTCTGTCACCTCTGAAAACGTTACATCTGTCTATGACTTGACTCGACAGGTCGTGCAATTGCACAACGTTGCCATACGTAATCAGTCCAACGTACGCGTTTGGAGGCAACAATGAGAGAGAGGTGACAATACTCTCCTTTAATGCGCCCAAATTTTCCTGCTCCGCAGTGATATCCACCACGAAGAAGAAGATTGGAGGGATTTGCACTGGCCTATTAGTGATATACTCCACAGTGGTGTGTTGCAACTCAATGGGCATATTTTCCTGGGTCATATTGGAATACTGGGCAGGCAAATGGTTTCTGGAGTTACAAATCGGACATGTCCACGAATTATTCCTAGGATCAATCGCACAATAAGGGTTCAGAATACCTTTACATTGAGGACCTGCACATACTACCGGATTGTATGGAGCCACATTCAATTCTTCGTACTCTTTCAATGGAGTGTAAAGACATCCAACGGGGACAACGTTTTTGTTAGCGTCTGTTCTCGTCGACGGGAATACGTTCCACGAGAAGCGTACCCCATTGATATCCTCATTAGTCTCGAAATCCATCTCAACACCAACCCAGAGTCAATTTACAGACCTGCTCCCACGACTCAATGGCCTCAATCAGTCCTAAACTATCAAAGTTGCTGACTTGTTGTTGTTTGAATCGCCACCGTGTGAGATTAACTCCTTCGTTTGAAGAAAAAAACTTCGTCGCTGTCTACGACAGCATTCATCAGATCTTCAATTCTCGACTACAGATCGGACGACCACATTCTGTGAAGATTCGTCAAGTGTTGCAGGTTCAAAGGTGTAATTGGTCGTGTACACCCGATCTCCCAGCTTCAATCCCGTTTTTGGTTCCCAAAAGCGCAGGTTTTTACCGGTGCGTCTTTCGCTACTCGTAATACTACTAACTGTTCGCGTGAACAACCAATTGAAGCTGGATATCGGGCCGTTGTCATTTCCTTGCACTTCTGATGAGGTGAGGGTCACAATAGTTGATGTTACATAGTGCGGCGCTACCATCGATCACCTTGGGCCTAGTCTCATTATACGAACTAGTTCAAAGGTTTAAGATTGCTTGGCATATGTGATACACTACAGGCAGCAGACGTGACGGATGGGACCAGGGATTCAACAATGTGGACTCGAGAGAAGTTGATATTAGCTGCATGCGTGGTGACACGACTGCTAGTGTCTCTTTTGTTTCCCTCGCTGCAGCAGCAGCTGGATAAGTCGGTCGAGTTCTCGACACCGTTCACTTCATACAGGTCATTACGCGAAGGTGTGTATATGTTGAGCAACAATTTCGAGCCATACGACGGCGGTGTGGTGCATCACGCGCCGTTGCTCGTAGCTATGTTGTCTTTCATTCGGAGCGACGCCCTGGTAGCACTAGTCTACGCGTCGCTTGACGCTGTCATTGCGTCTCAGTTGACTTGCATAGCGCGGTGTTTCTCCACTTTCATAGACATTCCCGTTTGGCTTCCCAGCTTGCTTTACTCGTTCAATCCTTTGGTACTGCTCTCGTGCATCAGCAGGTCATCCGTTGTCTTCACGAATGTTTGCATCTCGACGGCTATCCTATCCGCTCTGCAAGGCGAGATTGTCCTCGCTTCAGCGGCAATCGCTACTGCCGGTTACCTATCGCTCTATCCTATTTTGTTACTGGTTCCGCTGCTGTCATTGTTCAAAACGAAAGGGGCCAAGGTAAAATCAATCGCTTGTGCTATTGCGACACTCGCCCTGTTGCTATGTCTCAGTAACACCGTTTGCTGTGGTAGCTGGGATTTCTTGGACGCCACTTACGGCTCTCTAGTCAGATTCGATAAACTTTTCCCCAACCTCGGTCTATGGTGGTACTTCTTTATCGAAATGTTTGCAGCTTTCCTGCCCTTTTTCAAGGCGGTCTTCAACGTGGTGGTTCTCTCCTTCGTCGGCCCAATCACTGTGCGCTTCTACAAGCAACCTTTCTACGCGTTCGTGCTCTGTCTTGGATGGATCACCCTCACCAAACCGTACCCAACTCTCGGCGATGCTGGTTTCTTCCTCAGTTTCATCCCATTTTTCAAGCCGCTCTATGGTTACCTGCGGTACACGGTGCTTTCTTGTTTGCTGTTCCTGCATGCAATGCTACTCTCACCGATCTTCTACCACCTGTGGGTCGATTTAGGCTCCGGAAACAGCAATTTCTTCTACGCGATAACCCTGGTATACGCGCTAGCTCAGGCTTCAGTGGTCGCTGATTTATGCTGGGCCATGCTGAGAATGGACTACGATCAAGGCAAACCCAACTACTCGCTCAGGATAACGCAGATATAGTGTACATATACCTTTGAAAGTAATTGCATGTCACGTGTCATGGCTCCTTATAATGCATTTTTCAACTCCAGCTATCCACTTCTTGCCCGATGACTAGAGCAACGACCTGACACTGCACCATGTCCGAGGTATGTCCTCATCCAGCTCCCACTGTACGCCAAGCAAGCCTCCTACTAACAGTACCGCAGTTCACGCCTACAAACCCTAAGCCGTTCCTGCGCGGCCTCATCGACAAATCGATCGTGGTAACTCTCAAGTTCAACAAGACCCAATACAAGGGCACACTTGTCTCCACAGATAACTACTTCAACGTGCGATTGAGCGACGCTGAAGAGGTGGTTGATGGCAAGTCGAAGGGCCTGGTCGGCGAGATTTTCATCCGATGCAATAACGTGCTGTGGATCGGCGAAGGCCTCAACAACCAGTCAGCCGATTCAAACCCACAGCAGCAATAGCCACCATCCATAGTAATTTGTAGACTAGTTGTAACTCTACCGTTGTCACGTGACCTTTTTTACTTGCTAACATGTATAGAAGAAACCATGCTACCAAGAACACATCAACGACACATCACACAAGCAAAGCACACAACGCCGTCAAGATGTCCATCACGAACTCGATTATTGTCCCTGCCTACCACGAGAAGCTCAACATCAAGCCATTGACCACCAGGCTGTTCGCTGCCCTCGGCAACGAGGGCTCCAATACCACCGAGCTGATCTTCGTTGACGATAACTCTCAGGATGGCTCCGTCGAAGAGGTCGAAGCGCTCCGCAAGCAAGGCTACAACGTCCGCATCATCGTCCGTACTGACGAACGTGGCCTTTCTTCCGCCGTTCTCAAGGGCTTCCACGAAGCACGCGGCCAGTACCTTGTCTGCATGGACGCCGACCTTCAGCACCCACCAGAGAGTGTTCCCAAGCTGCTCGACGCGCTCAGAGCCCACGCCTTCGTCATTGGCACCCGTTACGCCCCTGGCGTCGGCATCGACAAGGACTGGCCTCTCTACCGTCGCGTGATCTCTTCTACTGCCCGTATGCTCGCTAGGCCGCTCACCGCCGCCTCTGACCCAATGAGCGGCTTCTTCGGCCTCCAGAAACAGTACCTGGACGCCGCAGATCCCCGCGCCATCAACTCCCAGGGTTTCAAGATCGCTCTCGAGCTGCTCGCCAAGCTGCCTCTCCCTCAGACCCGCCCGCTAGGCGAGATTCCTTTCTCCTTCGGCGTGCGGACCGAGGGTGAGTCCAAACTTTCTGGCAAGGTCATTGTCCAGTATGTCCACCAACTGCAAGAGCTCTACTGCTTCAAGTACGGCAAGAACAACCTGGTTCTCTTCATCTTCTTCTGGTCCATCCTTGTTCTCTATTGCCTCTACCAGCTATATGCTTTGATCTTCTAGAAATCCGTATGTAACGATCTCTCTCGAGAAATTCGATTCCAATCTCGCATGTGGTTACCCCGCCATCCCGGCCTCGAAAACGAGGGGTGCTGCAGCTTGCTGCGGAGCTGCAGGGGGCGGTCCACAAAGACGTTTATAAGGCGAGCAGCAGCGGGCAACCAAGAGGTGCAGTCAGGAGGGTAGAGGACTCGAGCTGGCGCGGTGAACGCAGCAGGTATCGGGATACAGAAGCAGAGGTTCCAGGAAGTGAGAGACACGCAGAGATGAGCTTGGATAGAGTGCTGTTGTTACGATTGAGCGATGCTGGTGAGCCGCTGGTAAGCTGCTCGTATGGGCAGGGTGTGCTTACACTGCCAGCGATGCCGCCAAGTGCTGAGCGCGCTGGCGAGCCGCTTTTTACCGTGCGTCTACTGGTAGGCGCGGGGTCGCCCGTGGCGCGTGACGGACTGGTTTGGCACAACTGCCCGCCAGATCACGTGACCGAGTTTGAAAGACATAAGTTCTACAAGAAAGTGATACGGGCAAGCTTCCATGAGGATGATTTGATTGACTTACCTTTGTTCCGGCCGGGAGCGTATTGTTTCTACTTGTCGTTCAGGAGCAATGAGGAGCGGCTGGAGACGACTCGCAAGTTTTACTTTGTGGTGCCGCCAGTGTTGCAAGTCAACGGGAAATTCACGCAGCTGAACGCAATTGCGCTGCAGAGTGTGGTTTCAAAATGGATGGGCCGGGATTGGGACCGTGTGTTCAGTCGAATCGCGCAGAAGGGATACAACATGGTGCATTTTACGCCGCTGCAGCAGCGCGGCGAGTCGAACTCGCCATACTCGATCTGCGATCAGATGGTTTTTGATCCGGAGTTTTTCCGCGACGCGGAATCGGTCAAAAAAATGGTGGAGAAGCTGCACACCAAGTACAATATGTTGTCGCTGACCGATGTGGTGTTCAACCACACAGCAAACAACTCGCCGTGGCTCAGAGATCACCCAGATGCTGGTTACAGTGCAGAAACGGCACCTCATTTGATCCCGGCTATCGAGTTGGACGGGGCTCTGCTTGAGTTTAGCGCAAAACTAGCCGAACTGGGGTATCCGACCGAGTTGAAAAACATAGACGATTTATGCTTCGTCATGGAGGGAATCAAGAGTCATGTCCTGGAGTCACTCAGCTTGTGGGAGTTCTACGTGGTCGACATAAAGAGCACGCTGGAGCAGATCGCCAAGGCGTGGGACAAATCGGTTTGCGACGACAAGGAGGACATCATCGATATACCTAAGGATATAGCTGGGGACAATTATGTGCAGATTGCACAGTTTGTTCGCGAACGTATCGCGGACGGTGACTTTGGAACACTGGGTCAACGACATAATAACAGAATTGACGCGATTAAATTTACCGCATTGCTAAAGAATCTTTATGGAGAAAAATGGGATGACCAAGTGTCTGAGAAGGCGCGGAATATCTTGAACGAAGTGAATTTACCACTCTATGCTCAATACGATGATGATATTAACGAAATTTTGGAGCAGCTCTTCAATCGCATCAAGTATCTGAGAATCGATGACCATGGTCCAAAACAGGGTCCCATCACAGAAAGGCTGCCATTGACTGAACCCTATTTCACCCGATTTGAGGGAAAGGATGGTAAACCATATGCACTGGCAAACAATGGCTGGATCTGGAACGGTAATCCCCTAATAGACTTTGCATCGGATAAATCCAGGGCTTACCTACGTAGAGAAGTCATTGTTTGGGGTGATTGTGTCAAGTTGAGGTACGGAAGAGGTCCACAGGATTCGCCTTATTTATGGGATAGAATGTCCAAGTATGTTGAATTAAATGCCAAAATTTTTGACGGATTCAGAATAGACAACTGTCATTCAACTCCTTTGCATGTCGGTGAATTTCTGCTAGATATTGCAAGGAAAGTCAATCCAAATCTATACGTGGTAGCTGAATTATTCTCTGGTTCGGAAACTATGGATTGTTTATTTGTCGAGCGACTGGGGATTTCTTCTTTGATCAGAGAAGCTATGCAAGCTTGGTCCGAGGGGGAACTCAGTCGTTTGGTTCATAGACATGGTGGTAGGCCAATTGGCTCTTACAAGTTTTTGCCGCTGAATAATTTCCCATACCCAGCAGACCTGAAAATAGATAGAAATTATGAATTGCAGTCGAATAACTTGGTCAAATCAACTTCTGAAATTATGATTCCAAAGACCCTCACCGCGACTCCTCCACATGCTCTATTCATGGATTGTACGCATGATAATGAAATGCCTTATCAAAAGAGAACTGTTGAGGATACTCTACCGAATGCGGCTTTAGTGGCATTCTGTTCAAGTGCCGTAGGCTCGGTTTACGGTTATGATGAGATTTACCCAAAACTTTTAGACCTGGTTCAAGAAGAGAGGACTTACGATATCGATGGCAGTCTTGGAATCGCCAAGGTAAAGTCGAAGTTGAACGAAATAAGATCCGATATGAGTAAACTCAGTACGGATATTGAAGATGCAGAAATGCACGTTCATCACAATGGACAGTACATCATGTTCCATCGTACTGATGCAAAGTCTGGGAAAGGTTGGTTTTTGATCGCTAAAACTAAGTTTCATGATGGTGCTGAAGACCAACCCTTGCCATTAGTACAGTTATCGCAAACCACATGCAAGTTCAAATTCGCCTATTCTCTCAAGACGACGGGAGAAGTGCCCGAAGATGATAAACTTCTTAAGGGTATACCAACTGAATTAAAAGAAATCAAGGATGTTGAAGTTGAGTTTGATGAGGGGGAGAAAGTTTCGACTCTCAAGATCAATGAATCATTCCCTCAGGGTTCAATCGCGGTTTTTCAAACCCATCAGATTGGAGTCGATGAGAGTTTGAATCACTTCATCAGGTGTGGGGCTATAGATGCAACTGCAAATGTCAATCTAGAGTCACTCAATGCCATCTTGTATAGGTCGGAACCTGAGGAGTATGATATGTCGGGTGGTCAAACCGGTGCTTATGACATACCAAATTACGGTAAACTTGTTTACTGTGGCTTGCAAGGTTGGGTTTCCGTTTTGCAATCAATTATATTCTCCAACGATCTGGCTCATCCCTTAAGTGAGAATTTGAGAAGTGGTTTCTGGGCACTGGATTACGTTGTTAAAAGACTAGATCACTATAAGAGTGAGGCAGGTGTCAGTGAAGTCCAAAATTGGCTAAGTGATAGAATAGAAAGGATTAAATCACTGCCATACTATTTGGTTCCAAGTTATTTTGCTTTAATTGTCGGTGTTCTTTACGGTTGCTGTCGCCTACGTGCAATGCAATTGATGTCAGGTAACATAGGGAAATCCACTACGTTTGTTCAAAGTCTCTCCTTGACCTCCATTCAGATGGTATCTAAAATGAAATCAACATCCATTTTGCCTCACGACAACGTTCCTGCTATGGCGGCTGGTCTGCCGCACTTTAGTACCGATTACATGAGATGTTGGGGTAGAGACGTGTTTATCTCACTTAGAGGTCTACTGCTGACCACCGGTAGATATGATGAGGCAAAGAATCATATTTTGGCGTTTGCCAAGACACTGAAGCATGGTTTGATACCCAATTTGTTGGATGCGGGTAGAAACCCAAGATACAATGCCCGTGATGCTGCATGGTTTTTTGTTCAAGCCATTCAAGATTACATCGACATAGTACCTGCTGGTGAATCTATCTTGGCGGAGAGAGTTACTAGGCGATTTCCTCTGGACGACACATATGTTCCATGTGATGATCCCAAGGCGTTCAGTTACTCCAGTTCCATTGAAGAAATAATCTATGAAATTTTGAGCAGGCACGCTAAGGGCATCAAATACAGAGAGGCCAATGCGGGTCCCAATCTGGACAGAGTGATGAAAGATGAGGGTTTCAACGTTGAAGTGCATGTGGATTGGTCGACAGGTTTAATTCATGGTGGTTCTCAATTCAACTGTGGGACATGGATGGACAAGATGGGTGAAAGTGAGAAGGCCTGCTCAGTCGGGGTGCCTGGTACACCAAGAGATGGTGCTGCCATTGAAATCAATGGTCTTTTAAAGAGTTGTTTGAGGTTTGTCATTGGATTGAATAAAGCTGGTAAATTTAAGTATACTGAGGTTGAAAAAGATGACGGTAGTAAAATTACTCTAGCTGATTGGGATCGCTTACTACAAGATAACTTCGAAAAGAGATTTTATGTGCCTCTAGACCCTGCAGATGACGAGAAATATGAGGTGGATCCAAAGATTGTGAATAGAAGAGGAATATACAAGGATCTTTACCGGTCAGGTAAGCCCTATGAGGATTACCAACTGAGACCCAATTTCGCCATTGCAATGACGGTGGCACCGGAACTGTTCACTTCCGAATTGGCCGCACATGCCATCAATGTCGCGGACGGGGTCCTAAGAGGTCCACTCGGCATGCGCACATTGGACCCCGGAGACTACAATTACCGTCCCTACTACAATAACGGTGAAGATTCTGACGATTTCGCCACGTCGAAAGGCAGAAACTATCATCAAGGGCCTGAATGGGTGTGGCTCTTTGGCTATTTCCTCAGGGCTTTCCACTACTTCAACTTCATAACCGATCCTCGGGCACGCAACGAGCCCAAGACGAAACCTTCCTCATATCTGTACCAGCAGCTTTACTCCAGGATGACCAAGCACACTGAGTGGATCGCAGACAGTCCCTGGGCCGGTATTACAGAGTTAACAAACAAAGATGGTCAGCTATGCAACGACTCCAGCCCAACCCAGGCATGGAGCACCGGGTGCCTCCTAGATATGTTCTACGACCTGTGGAGCGCATATGAAGACACCGACTAACCTGATTAACTGACTACTGTCAAGCTAAATAAACTTAGGATAAAATCGATATAACTTTCAACTTTTCAGTTTTCCGATCGCACGTGACTTTGTCTTGTAGTGTTTGACCCACAAGTTTTGACGCATTTTGAGGGAGCGCGTGGACCGATGGCAGATTCCTTTGTGAGCTAAGCAAACTGGGAGTTGATCGACACTTTAGCCCTGTTAGAAGCTACTGATTTAGTATCCAAGGGAGTGGCTTGAGCGAGGAACGGCTTCCCTTTGTACCTGTGGGGTTTGTTGTTTGTCTGAGGTTATCTGTTGGGCGCTATCGCAGCGACAAGGTTTGCAAGACAATCACTCATTTTAGTGACTCGATCGAGTGTATTGAGGGTTAGGAAGTTCTTATTTCCCTTTAGAGTGTTTCTTGGATAGACAAAGGAACGCTCTGCTCATTTTCCCGCTGTTTCACTGGGCTATTGGCGCCTATAAAACCGCTTCGACCCTTGAGCGATTGAACTTTGATGTCAAGCGAACTACAATGGGTTCTTTCAATGGTAATAAGGAAGTCATACAATTGATAGACAAGTTTTTCATCAAAGCTACTTCCTTGATCTGTGCTACCAAGTCGAGTAGATACCAAACACCAAGTGATTTGGCCCCGCAGTTCGATGAGGAGTGGCTTCTCTCGGAAACAGATGAAGATTTGGAGCACCCAGATGTCATCCAAGAGTGGTCACTCTTTGATGGTGAAAAAGATTTGCCTCCTTTAGTAATTGAGACGTACTTAGATTTACGACGTGTGGACCCCTCGCAGTGGGTGACGTTAAAGGATGATGAAGGAAATTTGTGGAATGTTTGTAAAGGGGCTAAGAAGTCAGAGATCATGTTAGAAAGGTGGCTTATCGAGCTAGACAGGACTTCGGCTTCATTCAAGAGTCATAAACCAACGTTAGACGAAACGACCAATTTTGTTCAGCAGTTGATCTTGCTTTTCCGTTATTTATACACTCTGATACAACTGCTGCCGGCAAGTGATTTACATGCATCTCTGCGCAAGGTCGCAGACGTACAGGGAGTTAGTTCACCAATAGAAATTTCGACGCGAATTTTGGATGGGTCCAAACCGATTTTGTCGAAGGGAAGGATTGGTTTGAGTAAACCAATCATAAGCACCTACTCTAATGTGGTTAATGAGTCCAACGTACCATCGCACCTGGAGCAGAGAAAAATTACTCCCGTTTGGACTAAATTCGGTTTACTACGAATTTCCGTTTCCTATAGACACGATTGCCGTTTTGAAGTTCATGATCCTGAAGAAGAAACCCCTGGCAATCAGTATATCTCCGAAACAACGGCTAGAAGGTTATCGGCAAACCGATCACCGTCCCTTTCACCTCAAGCCCGTGGAAGTTCAATAAGCTCGATGGAAAACCCTTCTCAGAGAAAGCCTGTGGCAATCTCACGGCAATTTCAAGTTTTCAAAGTTGGGTCGGTAGGAAGTGTACCTACTTCCCAAAGTCAAATGATGATAAGGAACCCGTCCAGCTCCTCGTCGGCTGTAGCAAACTTGCAAGCTCAAAGATCAAACTACAGTCCCGTACCGAGTAACCCAACGATGCATGGTCAAGATACGCATAATGAAGGTACCAGCGTAGGCAGCGCTTCAAAATACTCCTCTTCGTTCGGAAGAATTCGTCGGCATTCGAGCACAAAGTACTCAGAACATGGTGAAAGGCCAGCGAGATCTAATAAACAACAAGAGGATCAGTCGGATGCTTTATTGGATTTTGTTAAATTGATCGATCAAAAACCAGAGCTAAAACTCAACAAAAATCGTTCTGTGGCCATGGATATCTCTAATTCATTGATGAAATTTCAAAACTTAAAACCTACAAATGATTTCATAAGCGAAAACTTGAGCTTAAGCACATCTATGGACCCATCCCATGCCTCGCAGAGACGTCGATCAAGCTCACATTCTCCTGTACCCTCATTTTCACCAGCTATCAATTATCCATCTATTCCGTCAAGATTCTCGCAAACCAGCCTGAATGAGAATCCGATGGAGAGTAGACTAAGTTCGCATGAAGTATCGAGGGAGCCACATGAAATTCGTAGGCCTAGTATGTCGTCCCCGCACGGCAGCAGTGTGTCTAGTCAAAGACATAGTACGCTTGGTAGGGAGGTTTCAAGTTATGCCCAGAGTCTACGAGAAGATAGTCATGTTCCGCATGACATCTATGAAGATGACGATGATGATGATCTTTTGATGCACCAGGCCGCACCCGGCGACTCTAGATTGAAGAATAACCGGCACGCCCGATCTTTAGAAAATATGTCTTCTTCAGTTACCAGAAATCGGCTGCCGATTCCGCAGCCTTCCCTGCATTCACAACCTATCACAACCGCGGTGCCAGCTTTTGCCAAGATGCACCGACCGGGGAGAAATGAATCTGGGCAACACGAAAACGAGCGAAAGAAGAGTGTGTCCGATGGCAATGCTGATCGTGAAGATGATGAGGACGAGGATTTGCTATTTTTCATGAGTGATATGAGTTTGTCCAAGATGTGATGCTGATTGATCCTCAAGCTATGTAAGTTTTAATTACACTATTTCAGTCTGTGTCGCCTTCATTTTATCATCAGATGTCTGATGCAGGTAGAATCCATCTGACAGAACGTTTCAGTCAGTTCCTCGAAGAATCATGTCATGCATTCTGAAGCTCAAAAATTGATCTGCTTTGTCCAACCTGTACCATCCGGTGGGCATCGTCAGTGCGGAAGCAGAATCGACCTCGTATAAATGCTGGGTCTCCATGCATAATGAAGTTACTTTAAATTGGCATGGTCAGCAGAATTAACCGAGCTTCCAATTTCGGAAGCATTTTTAACCACTTTGTCCTCCTCCGTTTTACTTCCACCGTCGACTTGATGTCGAGAATCAGTAACACTGCTGTGTATACGTCCTTCCTCGAGCTCGGCCTTTTCTTGCAAAACTTTCAATTTCAGCTGGTGAATTTTATGCTTGTCGATGTGTTTCTGGTACCTTTCCTCAGTTTTAAACGTCCTATAACATTGCGCAAAAGTACATCTAAATTTTCTCCCAACAGTGTTGAGCAGCAATTCGTATCCTCCTTTGCCCTCGTTCAAATAGCTCTCTAGCATTGCTTCGCTTTTCACGAGCCCTAGCTCAGTAACCTTACGTCTCTTAGGCCTCTGCAACGGAAGTTCAACTCCCTGTTCTTCGTCCTGTGGGAAGCGCTTGCTAGCAGCTTGGCAGGTCAACTGCCGCTGAATATCAGCCAGCTCTTTAGGGTGTTCCTCAGCGTAGTGATCAAGCATAGCGGACTTTTTAGCAAAGGAGACATCAAAACAGATGTCACATCTCCAATTTCGCTTGACAAGGGACTCATCGTGTACTTTCATGTGCATCTGAAGACCACTCTCTCCAACACAAGGCTTATCACAGATAGCACATCTGAGTTTGGGGTGGTCATTCTTGATATGCGCTTGAAGTTGCGACCAGGTCTTAAAAGAGCTCGTACAGCTCCCATTAGAACATTGGTATGGGTTTTCGACCTCTGGGTTATGATGCTTGGCCATATGATTTCGCAGCCGGTAAGGCCTCTGAAACTCCTTGCCACATATTTTGCATGCCAGATTTTTCTCATGAACGGCCATGATATGGGATCTCAATTGAGGATGTTTGTAAAAAGACTCCTCGCAACCCTCGTAAGGACATTTGAATGATTTGGTATGTGTGATCTCGTGTCGCTTCAATTGCTGCCCGGTGGTGAAACCTTTTTGGCAATACGAGCATTTCAACGGCTTATCATCCGAGTGCGCATGAATATGTCGTTCCAGATGGCTTTTTTTTGAGAATGATCTATTACACAAGTCACATTGGAATCGTTTTATGCCCTGATGCACAGTGTGCTGATGTTCCGTCAGGAGTGAAGGCCTAGTAAACGCCTTTCTACAGCCATCGTAATCACAAAAGTAGTTTTTAGTCCGAGTAGTAGAAGCTGTTGAAGAAGCAATGCTCGATAGTGATTTCAAACTCTCCGAAGTGTTTGACCTCGACAGCCAGAACGGGCCATCTTTTTTCCAAGTTCCCAAATCCAAAGGTAATTCTTGTGAGTCTTTTAAGCTAGCATCACCACAGTCATCCATTTCTGGCCTCATGAGCAACCATCTAGAGCCATCAACTCTTTAAAGTCTTAAGTCTCTCTTGATGAGCTGCTCATCTCATCTCAAAGACCCTTTCGTGTGTGGTGACTTGAAATTTCAATACTGAAAAATTTGAAGATATCACCAACTTCAAGCTTTAAAGTCCATCAAGCTTGATCTAAAGGCGGTAGCTAGAACATTCCTTGTGGTTCATTAGTGATGTCTGACTACGAAGAAGTGTATGTTTCAGTAATTGAGTGAGCGAGAGTTATGGAAATGTTTCTTTTACTAACGGAAACTTGTGCTGTATAGTTTCAATGATGGAGCGGAAAACTTTGAGGACTTTGACGTAGAGCACTTTTCCGATGAGGAGAACTTTGGGGATTCCAACAACGTCAATGGTGGTGTTTCCGGCCAGAACGAGGTGAAAGCGGAAAACGGGCATACGATCATTACTGGTGGTAACGGACCTGACGATTATCAAAATTACGAACAGACTAGGAGGAAGACACTCAAGGAGAAAGCTATCCCAAAGGATCAACGTATTACCACACCATATATGACAAAGTACGAAAGGGCGAGAATTTTAGGTACTAGAGCTTTGCAGATATCTATGAATGCGCCAGTGTTTGTGGATCTGGAAGGTGAGACTGATCCTTTGAGGATCGCCATGAAAGAATTGGCCGAGAAGAAAATTCCATTGGTTATCAGAAGATATTTGCCTGATGGTTCCTTCGAGGACTGGAGTGTCGAGGAACTGATTGTAGATTTGTAATACAAGACACAAAAGGACATAAAATTGTATACTATAAGCGACGCTGAGACGATTGTGACAACTGATGGGATTTTGTTACTCAGATATCGTGTTTAAGAATTGGGCACCTTTGAAGGTCTTGCGTCCGGTGACTTGCGAAACGGCCGTATAGTCCTTGAATATTCTTTCAAATTCGATCTCTGGGTCCTGGAAGCCCGCTTCCTTCAGCTGAGAAATCAAATCATCGAGTGGCACTTGCAATTCTTTACTGCCTGATAGGCTCTTAAGGCAATCTGCCACTTCGGATTCCTCTGGGAACGCACCTACAGATCTGCTCATAATGGACAGAAACTCAGAAAACGCAACGGTTTCGTCCGGCTCCTGAGTGTATCCTCTTTGCAGCATTCCACGTATCTGCTCATCGGTGACCTGTTTGCCTACACTGAGGAATATTGTTCGCAGATCCTTCTCTGATATACGGCTGTCACCATCGTCATCTAACAGTTGGAAGGCATCCTTCAGCGTCTTGATGTGATTCTGGCTAAGTTGACTGAAATTCAGAGACTCACTGGTCTGCATCCTCTCGATTTGTGTGCTTTTGTTGTTGTTTCTACGTATAATCAAGTGTTTTCTATAGAGGTTTTCTTGATGTATATTGGCTAACATTCACCTTGTAGAACAAACATAGTATTCAGCAGCTAGTGGGCCATATCCCTTCGAGATGTCGACTGTGAAGGAATTGCTTAAGGAGGCCAAGGCAGAACTGGCCAGAGAAGATTACGAGGAGGCTGTTAGGATCTCTCTTAAAGTGCTTAGACTCGATGAATCCAACTACTTTGCCCAGGTATTTCTGGGTAAATCCTACTCCTGTCTAGACGGAAAGGCCAAAGAAGCTGTAGGTCACTATAAGGCAGCAATTGAGCTTGCGCCAGAGAATTTGCTAGCCTGGAAGGGCCTATTTCTGTTTTTGAACGCTGGCAGCGTTGTCCCAGAAGTAGTAACATATGATGAATACTTCGATCTCAGCGGTGACTATGCTAGAATATTATCTGAACAGCAGCAGTCTCAAGTAGAGCTGATTCACGAGCTGCGAACATTTCAAAAGAAGAATCCTGAGAGCAGAGAGTCCTTCCTATGGCATATGATGCCTGGTACTCCAATGGCAGAACAGCTCGGTCGCCATTTAATTACACCTCAAAATGCTTTGAAAGAGCTTATCGAAATACTGGATAGTAAGCAAAAGTCGTACATCTCAAAGATAGTTAGTCGTGAAAGATTGAAGTTCAGTGCGCAGGATCCCGAGTACCAGATAAAGATGAATTCGTTGGCATGGGAGGTTTATCAAAATTCAAGGCTGGATCGTCTATTCAACCAATTGGTAAATATCACGGATGATGACGATGAGAGAGCGGAGTTGGAAACAAGATGGCTGGAATATAGAATACTGGTTCTGAAGTCAATGCCGAAAGAAATCAAGTGCCTATTTTTTGAACAAGTCAAAAGCATGGTAGATGATATGATTCTCGTTGACCATAGATCCGTTACAGCATGGAGACTTTATTTCGAATGGCAAGACTATGCTGGCCTAGATAGTATGGATCAAGAACTGATCATGAAATTCTTCAAGAAGTTCCCGCTAGAACCCCTAGCCATCATCTTGTATGCGTGGCTATCGTCAAATCTTTCGAAGTATGATATCAAGAAACTGAACGAATCACTGGATCAGCCCTCAGAGCAAGAAGAAAGTCGCGATCTTGGAGATATTGATGAAGATGAGAAAGATGCACTAATAGATATGATGGAAAAAGAAAATGAATCTCTAGGTCTACTGGAGGATGAAGTAGTCGATGCTTTGCTCGATAACATACCCAAAGCTCAAAATAGCGTGCTTGCTAACAGAATTGTCTCGCAATACTATTTGCTCTCAAAGGAATACGAGGCTGCCTTGCCTTACGTGAAAGCAGGAATTTCCGTCATAGCATACAAGATCAGAGATTTGGGAGGGCGCTTCGCTCATTCTAAGAAACAGTTCACCTTGAGCTTGGCAATCTTGTACACTTACATCGACGCACCCAAGAATCACAATACCGCCTTGAGTTTGTTTGAAAAGGTTCTGGCTGACGATCCAGATAATACACATGCCAAACTAGGCAAAGGGCTCATCTTTGTTGAGCGAGAAGAGTGGGAGAATGCCAATGTTTTGCTGAATGAGGTATCGACACAGTTTCCTGATAACATGGAGGTGCTGTCCGAGCTAGCCTGGAACGAAGCTCAGCTTGGGATGCTTGACCTCGCTCTATCCAAATTTAGCACCGTCTTAGCCGCTAGTATGGGGACTGACCTTCGTGCATCTGAGTTTAGGGCACTTAACATTTGGAGACAGGCTAAAGTTTACATCATGCTCGAAGAAAGGGATTCCTCCGAGGGCCTCGAATATGTTAAGCTGGCTTTCAAACAGTTGGTCAATTCTATCAAGGCTTTAGATACATTTGCCGCCAGTTACTCGACGCTTGGTGACATTTACTCAAACTTCTTTGCTGACAGGACTAGAGCTTTTAAATGCTACTACAAGGCCTTTGAGCTCAATGCCAGGGATATTGTGGCAGCAAAGTACATGGCTCAAAATTACTGTAACTTAAGCAACTGGCAAGCTGCTTCGACTGTAGCCAAGAGATTAATAGGTGCTGAGCCCCCGAGGAAAAAGCTGAAAGAGATGAATTGGGCCTACAGGGTTGTTGGTATATATTATCTTGAGACTCAAGACGAAGGTGCTTCTATCGAGTGGTTTCAAGCTGCTCTTCGTATCGAGCCTCACGATGTTGAGTCTCTCGTGGGTTTGGGTCAGGCGTACTATGCCTGTGGTCGTATTGAAGCGTCCATCAAAGTCTTTGAAAGAGCTTTGGAATTAGACTCAAATCACTTGAATTGCCAGTATCTGAAGGCCCAATCGCTGGCTGCGATGGGCGACTATGTCGAGAGTATTGACATTTTGACCAGTATCACTGCTCAATCTCCCACAGAGGAGATGTATCAGGTTATGCTGGCGAGCGTTTCTGCGGACTACGCTCTAGATCTGTATTCACAGGGGCTTCTTACGAAGTCTATCGCGATCGCTGAAAGTGTCATTTACACTTTACAGTATGTGACTTCCGAGCTTTATTGTAAGGGACAAAGCATGTGGCTTGTCCTGTCAAAAGCACTAGGGTTGTTCGTGACTATCGCCTCGAAAGTAGATAGATTGCCTATTGAATCACTGGTCGACATCTTCAGATCACTCGATGCTGCAGAATCCACTAAAGAAATCGACGATATTGACAATATCTCATTTGAGCAAGTTTTATCCGCCATTGACGATAGTAATATATCTATTGCATGCAAGTTTCTGGTTTTGTCTTCAAAGTATAGTATCTCAGCCACCGAGATGGAAGAACAGTCCAGAACCGTTAGGGCTTCGCTGTGGCATAATGTCGCAAGTGCGGAGTTGAAAGCTTATCACGTACTCAACGAAACACGCTATAGAGATGCAGCCATCTCGTGTTACAAGACGTCGATTCACCATCAGTCCAATACGCCTGAGTCGTGGGTAGGACTCGGTGTGGCAACAATGGATGTGAACTACAGGGTGGCACAGCACTGCTTTGTAAAAGCTTCGGCTTTGGCTCCAAGAGATGGGGACATTTGGTTTAACCTTGCAGTCCTTGGCTTAAAAAATAATGACGTCGAATTTGCCAGAAATGTTCTCAGCAGATCTCAAAGCATATCTCCTCAGAATTCCTCACCATGGCTAGGTTTCGCATTGGTGCATGAAATGGAAGGAAACGTGGTAGACAGCCATAGGATGTTCGCCCATGCTTATGTCTTATCGAATGGTAAGTCGAAAGTTGCCCAGCTTCTCTACGCCAAGAGTGTTCTCGAGCGTACAATTGGTAACTCTTACGATGAGCGAGACATTGAGGCTGCCCAGGAGATGACCGCTGCCGCCTATGGCCTGGATCAGTATTTCAAAGAAAAACCACGGGACACTTTCGCACTTCAATGCGCATTGTTAATTTTCGAAAGACTCCATTTGTATTCGAACGCAGATCGTGCTGCTCGCGAACTAGTGGAGCTGCTCGAGATAAAATTCGAGAAGGCTCAAAGTGATGAAGACTTGTACAATTATGCGATAATCAAGGCCCAAATCGCCCGTATCCAGCTTGGGTTCGGGAGGTATCAGGCTGCCATTGATGATGCAAAGGTGTCGGAAAGTATTTTAACAGAGTTCGCGGGTCGTGATAGATCAATGGTGCGTTTATCTAATCAAATCTCTTTGGGTTTAGCGAACTTCTTCCTACAAAACTTTGATGAAACATTGCAACACTTGCAGGAGGTGCTTAAGAACTCTAAAACCTCAAGGCATCTCTGTCTTTTGACCTCAAAGATTCTTTACGAAATGGGTTCGGATGAAGCCAAAGAGATCGCCTTAGAAGAACTAATGGAATATGTCTCCCAGAATGGTCCTGACCTGCTTGTTAGCTTTAGCATTGCTGCTATATCTATTACCGAGCAAAGAACCGATGAAATGAGGGCAGTTTTAGAGGAATTGACTGGTCTGTCTTTACCAAACCTCATCGCAGACAAGCACAGAGATCTTTCATACCTAATCGAACAAATCAAGGGACGTTTGGGCTTGAAAAACTCTGTGACTGCATGGCAAAGAAGCTCCTTTTTCTTTATGAACGATCATAATACATGGACTGCAGTCAATAAGAGCATCAGTCTCAGAGTTGCCGCGGATAGGCAGAATAGGATAAGTGCAGGCCAATTGAGCACATTATATTGCTTGCAAAAAGATATTAGGAACGTTCAAAGAAGTTTATTTCTTTCACCCTGGAACAAAGCAGCCTTATCTGCTCTCAAACAATGCTTTTAGCCATAAATTGAAAGGTTGAAATGATGCGATTGTTTTTCATCGATAATACAATAAACACTGTTATATAGATCAAAAAAATTTGAAAACTTCCCAAAGCGACAGAACTCGGCAGACACGGGTGATGATATTTAATTCACGCTCGTTGACTGCTTTCAACTGATTCAATTCACTTGGTAGTAGAAGTTCACTTTCTTTCCCTTTAACATCGTCCCTATTTGCCTTCGTTAAAAGATCGATATTCTCTTCTTTCAGTTTCTCCTTTTTGTAAAGAAGATTTCCAATGTTCCAGGCCAGGTTTTGCTTCATAAAATCATAAGCATGTTTCTCCTTAGATCTGAACAGGAAAACGGCTCTTGAAGCAGCTCTATCAGCTGTTCTTGGGACTTCTTGAATCTCCACGACATTGTACTTCACGAGAGACGCGATCGTAGATCTAATGTCTTTCTCCTTCATCAAGGCTGTTGAATTAATAACCTTCTCTGAGACCAAACTGTTAGCGCAGATGCAACGACGGATACGCATGGCTGATGGACCAAGAGTGGAAGCGAGCAGGTAATCATACATTGAAGATCTGAGCGCCGGAACGAGTTTCGAGTAAGGCACGTAAAAAACGCCCGGTCTTCCTTCTTTTAGAAATGGAATACTTGAAGACGCCAGAATTCTCAGATGGTTATTGATGAGTGAGACAGAATGAGGGTCTGGGTCGTTTTCATCTAAGTCCTCAAAGTCGCCATCATCTTTTTGTTCGCTCTGGTCATTGACATCTTTTGGTAATGGTGGAATCACGAATCCATCTTCAGTCTTTAGTCTCTTTGCAGGTTGCTCCCCTGCGTCTTGTGCACTCCTGCCTTTCAGAGTCGACACGATACTACCGCGAAGATCCAGAGAAGACGGTAGGTACTTTGAAATGTCTATGGCGTTGAAAGCTATACCCTGTGTCTTTTCTTCCATGTGTTCCAGGTCGTCCTCCATAGCCTTTGCCTCTTCCAGCTCTTGTAGGAGACCTGTCTGTGTTAAAGGATCCACTAAGGGCGGAGTCTTACGTTCGGATATGGCAAGGGCAACGCTGTAGATCTCAGATGGAATGGAGCCTGTTCTGGTCTTGGCAAATTTGACTAGATGCTTGGATCTTCTGGTTTTCAGGAATCTCTCCAGATTTAATACCAGTGGAACGGTGTTTACCACGGTTCGTAAAGACGTTTCGGGATCCACAGTTAGAATGTTAGTCGTGTCGTTTGCAGCACTTAGAAGTTTTTGAAATTCCACCTTAGCTTTTCCCTTAGCCTCTGTCCTCTTTTTGAGGTCCGAAAGCGTTGAAGTTCTTGGAATGGCATTATACTCTTTGTTGTATAGATACGTCCATAGATCATTGAGTGGTGTGTAATGCAATTTTGATAATGGCGATAAGAAACCGGATTCGCAGAGTTGTACGAACACAGCCAGAATCTCGTTCTTCGAGCTGGAAAAGTTCTGCAAGAAATCCTTAACTGTAATTGAACCCAATGATAAAATGGTTTGAGCAATCTGTGCGGCCAGCTCACTTTGCGAAACTCGTTGACTGACCTCTTCGATGATTAGACCAGAGTACAGGAATAAAAGAAGTCCATCCTCGTTAGCGTAATAATAGGTAGTTGCCCTTCCAGATGGAGAAACCTCTTCCCAGTATTTGACACATCTCATTTGGATCAAAGAAACCAAAGCTGTTCTGATACTTCTCAGATCCAAAGAAGGAGATCTCTCTTGAATCTCGAAGACGCTCAACCTACCCTTGGAAATAAGCAAATCAATGATCAATGCTGCTCTCTCTCCTAAATGAAACCTGGCTAGTTCTGTATACAAGAACCACTCAGGATTCAAGGTTCTCTGTTCCAATGAAGAAACAGTTACTGCATCCTCGCTTGCGTTGTTTGCTGCTGGGGGTGCAGGGGTATTTCCTTGGGTGACCGGATCCGTAACATTTCCCACAGGTGGAACTGAGGCCATCCTGAGCTCTAATTGATTGCCGATGACTCTGTATTTTAGCTCATCGTTTTCAAATGATTGACATTTTTCAATACAATTTTTCAGCTAGTCATGTGGCCGAACGACAGAAGTAAAAAGACTGTCACGATCAAGAACTTAAGAGATGCTTCAGGTTCGATTAGCTGTTGATCAATTGGGGACCAATAAATCACATACTTTTGAGCTTGTTCTCGAAGGTGCGGTCAAAATGCGTCAGATTTACAAGAAATGACAGATATGTATGTCAGTTGTTTCCGTCTTGGTAAAACGACAAGCGAGCGGAAGCATGCAGTATTTCGTCCCTCTTCCAAGCAGTGAATTCTGTGTCTTGTGAGTTCAAGCTGTAGGAATTATTTTTTTACGCTCTAGCCCGCCGGTATTTCGATCGAGCTTGCGCATAGTGACTGAGAAGCGCATCGCAAAGCGACCAACTACAAAGCTGGTTTGAAAGAGCTTTGGGCTCTTGGCCTCGATAGCACACGGTCACAGACGCACGTGCATTTTGACGGCCGCCTGAGTTGAATACATAAAAGAAGACCAGCGCAAAATTTCCAGAGCACTCGCAGTGCAATCATAGACGAATGAACACGTCCTAGCATTTCCCCAGACTCTGATCCAAGAACTTACAGATTGCTCTGCTCTGCTGCTGTTCGGATCCCATAAGACTTGAATTTTGGTATGGTAGCGCCTTACCTTGTGTCGCTTCCAACGAGCCAATCAACGACTATGAAATTTTCAGGCTCCTAAGTACCATCGAAGAGCCAACTGGAAGGCATCAGTTCATGCCTTGCCAGCATAGCGAGTTTACCGATAGTTCCCAATACTGGCCAGTTGAGGGTCGAATTATCTTGCACAAGTTGTATTGTATAGTCTGGTAACGCAGTGATAAATTGTTTGTTCTTCATCTTTGGATTTGTAAGGACCTTTGGAAACTTCTCCCGGCTATAACACCAAACTAGAATCCAGACACATCGAATCTAAATGTCTGCCAGATTACAATTAGCCAAGCAATCTTTGAGAAGGTACACTGTCAGTGCCACTGACGGAAGTGGTAAAATCTCGACGCTTGCCGTGAAAGTTCATGGTGGTTCCCGTTATGCTACCAAGGACGGTGTGTCTCACTTGCTGTCTAGATTTAACTTCCAAAACACCAGTGGTAAGTCTGCATTGAGATTGGTTAGAGAGTCGGAGCTTTTGGGTGGTAAGTTCGAATCCACTGTCGACAGAGAATACATCACTTTGAAGGCCACTTTCCTGAAAGAGGATCTTCCATACTACGTGAACGCCTTGGGTAACGTTCTTTACAAGACTTCTTTCAAATCGCACGAATTGAAAGAAACTGTTCTGCCAGCTGCCAACCACGATCTGGCTGTCGCTGAGACCTGCCCAGTTCAGAAGGCCGAAGACCTGCTATACAACATTACTTACAGAAAGGGCTTGGGTAACACCGTGTTGTACGACGGTGTTCAAAAGGTCACGCTAGAGGACATTAAGGAGTACGCCGACAAGGTGTACACCAAGGAGAACATCGAGATCGTCGGCCAAGGCGTCAACGAGGCTGATTTGAAGAAATTCGTGAGCGATTCCCTCTTGAACTCGTTACCAACGGGCAGTCCTCTGGCCACTTCTGTGGCTTCAAAGACCTACACCGGTGAAGCCAGAGCCAGATTCTCCGAGACTGACTCTGTCGCCGCCATCGCCGTTCCTGTGACCCAGGAAGCGTTCGCCCAACACGAAGTCCTAGCTCGCTTCGTCACCTCTCCACTCTTCGAGTTCTCTTCCCTAGTCCACTCCGCCAAGCTGCAGAGATTCAACGGCGCCGGTCTCTTCATCCTCTACGTCAAGGGCCCAGACTCCACACAGGTCTCCCAGAACATCAAGAAGGTCGTCGCCGCGCTAAGAAAGGGCCAAGACCTTTCCGCCGCTAAGGAATACGCCACACTCAAGTTCGCTATCGAAAATGACGGTGCTGTGCCCGCTGTCCAACTTGACACCAAGGACGTTTCCTCTTTCAAGCTAGACAAGTTCAACTATGTCGCCGTCGGTGACGTCGCCAACTTGCCCTACGCGGACGAGTTGTAAGCGCACAAGAGCTACTCCCCATGCAAATAGCACTATACATGACCACCGGGACCCGCCCCAGCGCCCGCAAGACTACTATATAACCTCTAGGTACCATCACAAGTATTATTTATTCATCAAGCGAACACCTTGCCCATGTGACATCAAGTTGTGGTGAAGACATGCTGTCTTACTTCCACCAGCCCTCATGGTAGCGCCGCGCATGAGTTTCTCGAGCATTGCTTTCGACGCCCACCCAATAGCGCTGCACACAGCAGGTGGGATGGCAAGGCATCTCAGCAGCCTGCGTGGTCGAGCAAGGAGCAGGTCGAGCTGGCACGATACGGCGACGTCGAGGACAGGCCATTTATACATAGCGAGCGAGAGCGGGACAGCGATATGGTCTACGTGCGCAGGTAATGAGCGTCAAATACACACCGATGCTGTTCAAGAAGGATCACGAGGCAGAGATAGAGGACGTTCCAAACAGCGAAGAGGTGTTTGTCGCCGGTAAGGCGGTGCTCGGCGACACGGCGACAGTGACGACGTCGAGCACAGAGGATGAAGAGTTCAAGCAGAATTACAGGACATGTTCGTGGCAGCACACGGCTGGACTGATGCTGTCGGAGTATATTGTGTTGGCGATCATGTCGTTTCCGTGGTCGTACTCGGTGCTGGGTTTGGTGCCGGGACTTATACTGACGGTTTTTGTGGCCGTGACTGTTCTGTACACGGGCCTGATCATTACAGATTTTTGCGAGAGATTCCCGCATCTTAGGAACGTCTGTGACATTGGACAATACTTGTTTGGTGGAGCACGCTGGGCGTGGTATGCGACGGCGTTCTGTTTTCTGGCGAACAACATCTTGATCCAAGGTCTGCACGTGCTGGTCGGAGCCAAGTATCTGAACACAGTGACGGGCCATTCGATCTGCTCGGTGGGTTTCAGCGCCATCGTGGCTGCGATTTCGATGATCTTTTCGTTGCCCAGGACTTTCTCGACGCTGTCGTTTGTAGGGTACCTGTCTGCGATCACGATGTTCATTGCGGTGATACTGGCAATGGTCTTTGCTGGTATCCAATCGCATCCAGATAAGTTTGATGGTACGCCAGTCACCTTCAGAGCGTTCCCAGCCGAAGGAACCAAGTTCGTGGACGGAATGAGCGCTTTTCTGAACATCGTCTATACGTTTGTTGGGCAGATCACTTATCCACAGTTTATCTCTGAGATGAGAAAACCCAGAGAGTTCAGGAAAGTGCTTTGGATTGTTACCACCTGTGAAGTGATCATATTTGCCCTGGCAGGCGCTATCATGTACGTACGCGTCGGGAACGAGTACGTTACGGCACCTGCCTTTGGATCTCTGGTCAAGCCCTACAAGATCATCGCTTTTTCCTTTGCGATCCCCACGATTGTTTTCGTTGGTGCCTTGTACTCGAACATTTCTGCCAAGTTTGTCTACGACGAGATGTTTAAGAATTCCCGCCGCCGTTATTCGTGGTCATGCACAAGCTGGGTCATCTGGGCTTGTCTACTGTTTCTCACATGGGTCGGCGCCTTTGTAATCGCTGAGGTGATTCCTTTTTTCCCGGATCTACTGTCCTTGATGTCCTCGTTGTTCGATTGCTGGTTTGGTTTTGTGTTTTGGGGGCTCGCCTACATCAGGTTGAGGAAAGTCAAGTACGGCGATCATTCTAATCTTTCTCCAATGGAGAAAGTGCACTATGCATTGTCTTTTGGTCTCATAGGAGCTGGACTCTACATTCTGGGACCAGGGCTGTATGCCTCAGTTCAAAGTATTATCAATAATTATAAATTGGATGCCTATGGGACAGTTTTTAGTTGTGCTTCTAATGGTCTTTGATAATTTTCAGCTTGGTTTTTTTTTGTTTAGGCTTTTTTTTGTTTTGTACATTAGTGCTAACTTTCAATCTAATACAATCTTAATAGATGAACTCTTCTATGTACACAACTGAAAACTGGATCAAATGTAGTCAAAGTATACGTATAGAAATTTTACTTGTCCACTTACAAGACCAGGGCTCATTGGTTCCTAAATCCCTATAGAAGCGAAATGTCGTTCCTTTGTAACATTTACAAGTAGTCCTTTGATACGCTTTAAATGAACAGAGAATGCACTCAGACAAGAACCTCCCCCACAATAATCGGCACTGCACAACTAAAAGCAAGCCAATTATCAACGACCGCCATGCAACTGATCGTCGCAGAGTAATGAGTCTGCATTAGACTTGTCCTGCTCCAGACAACCAATGAAATGATCTGCCTCACAAGTTCCTTCAAAATGCAACCAGAGTTGACTTAGGACTCGGAGATCCAGAGTGTGAGTATTAGAATATTCTTGCTCCTTTGTGACTATGAATGATATCCTCTGAAAGAACTGAATGAATAGGATTGATCTCAGACTCCAACGGCCGACAGCCTCAAAGATCTAGTTTAGTAGGTCATAAGCAGTGAAGGGTGATCGAAGTAACATAAGCCCTTGAGAGATCGATGTGCTGGACAAGTGCCTGAATGAAACTAAATGGGCTTTTGTCACGCGCGTGGGGTTCCCAGAGGAAAGTTTTCAAGCTTTCTGTAGCTTGCAATCACGAGCTCATTGTCGAATATGCTTCAAATCTGGGACTTTACTAGGAGTACTCTGTGTTGGCAAGTCTGATGATTCATATGACCATGGACCCCGCTGTCTCTGCCATGCTAATAAGGGACTTTTGTGCCACCAGGACGGCAGGCGATCAGCTTTCTAACAGCGGGCAAGTGTTCGAAACGTGGTCAAAGAAGAATAGAGCAGAAAAGTTCCAAAATGAGAGATTCTAGCAATCGCTGTCTCATGTTTGGGTACCACCTCTTGCGGAAATTTGCTGGCGATAGTTTGCGAGATATTGCACAGTTCAAAACTACTTTCTGCATGTCAAGACCTCAGATGTTTTGCAGAATACATCACTGAGCCTTGGAGTACCGAATTTTACTAGTCTCTTCTTTCAAGGGTGAAGGTACCTCACTGCGTTTCTGCTCGGTAAGAAGTCCAGGCTTCTGATCTGGCCATATCTCTTCGCACAACTAACTAGCAAGTACACAGGCGAGCCGTCTATTTTATCCCAACAGTGCCTTTGTGGGTCATTCTTCACAAGAAACGGAGGATGGCCTTGCTAGCTCTACCACGTCGGGCCCTGCTCAGCTCGAATAGGATAAGAAATACGCAATTCATGCCGTCTCGAGGGAAAGCGACTTAGGCGTTAGATAGCACGCAACGAAACTAAAAGAGAGCAGTGCATAACGGGTACTTTCCATATACAGTATATTCTTTTTCTCTCGGATCATGAGTTGCAGGAAACTTGCATGTCGCGGATCGTTGTGCATCTCGTACTTCCAAGTGAGGAAACCGTTTTCTACAAGTCTGTTGTCCTGCAAGCACTACAGAGTGGTCCAAGAAGCGTCGTCATATACAGGAGGTTTTGCCGCAATAGATAAACGATCGATAATGGACATGCTTTACCTCGCTAAACGTGGCCAGCTGAATTATCATAACGCTCCGAATTATTTCCTATTGAGTTCACTAGCAACAGGCACAGACCGTTAGAAGAAAAATCTCTATCAGATACATCTCGTCTCAGATCTCAAGACATTCCTGAAATTTGAGATTCGAGAACCATTGGTCACGTGCAATGAAAGCCTTATGGGAACGACAACAGTGAGCTCGACTAGTATACTGAGCTTATTCGAGAGTTTGCGCTCACCAATCTAGCCTTAGCAGAATGCGCCCTCTTCGCACTGACGGTTTAGGGAAATTCAACGAGCAAACCTTTGCTGGGATTGAACGAAAAATGGATTTTTCCGCTGGCCATGCCAAGGCTTTGAAAGTGCCAAAGAGTGATTAATCGAACTTCAGGCATGGTCTGTGTCTCACGGTCTGAAGAATTTCGTTCGCCGAATTCGGATAGCTCCTGATTGCCAAAAGAGACGTTATTCTCAAGCCCCTTCGAACAGCTGCTGTAAAGCAGACGTCAATTAGGTAATACAGACCCTAGAATATCCCATGGCAATGCCTAGAAGGCCGTGTGTTTTTCTTTTCAGTCTGCCGACATCCAGGCTTGTCTAGAATCTCCGGTCTTGTTGTTTGCTACAGGTATTATGTGAACATTCTTCCTTCCCGATGGGTAATTGTTACCGCTTGTCCTCAATCATGCGTGGAATGATTCAGCATCGTCTAAATGAGACCTTGCACGATTATTTTTGTTGTCACGTAGTTTCGAGGGTGATCGAGATTTCCAGTAACAAACTTGGAAAGTCTCATCAATAAGGAGATTATCAATACTTGTGGTGATAGCTAATACCAATGGCTCTGAATTCACAGATTTTACAGTTTAGATGAATGTATCAAGGTGCCACAGATGCCTTTTATTGACCGAGAACAACCCGCACTGGTATTATGCTTGAATTGGTTTGAGGTCTCATCTAAAAGCGCTCATCAGACTCACTCCAGACAGATTCTCTAGCCCGCACACAAAGCCCGCTAAGCTTTTCTATCGTACGTTGAC
This sequence comes from Torulaspora gathmanii, assembly GCA_030580195.1. Lineage (NCBI taxonomy): Eukaryota > Fungi > Ascomycota > Saccharomycetes > Saccharomycetales > Saccharomycetaceae > Torulaspora > Torulaspora gathmanii. The sequence continues at coordinate 5,240 of JAKTSM010000009.1, read as the reverse complement.
TCGTCCGATACACCTCTTAAGGTGAAGCGCAGGAGTTACAATAGTTGCGAAGTACTGAAGTCTTCATATTCGGGAGAGTGGTCACTTTAGAGTCACGAGAGAATTAGAAGCAGGGTGAAGGATGTAACGCCCCTGAGACCTCCCTCAGGTACATGACGCTCTAGTTGAGCACATCATTCTGCTACATCAACATGCCTCTACCACTTGCAGAGGAGAAAACAAGTACTTTCCGAGACACGCACTAATTTACACCCCAGCACTCCAGGTTCCAAGACTAGGCTGCGAAAGCTCGTTTCATCCCATGCATTGTCCTTTTCCTCTAGGGTTCACAACGTATTGACGAATAGCGATCTGGCAGCTTCATTTCCCCTGATATCTTGTCACTTACTGTCTTACGGTCGCCGGGATTGCTACTATCTGCGCCGAGGCTTGCTCTGTAAGTGATTCTTCCGAAAAAATCGGTCACCTGCCATCATGATGTTCCCAAGAGATGAACGCGGTGACGGAAACCATGACACTATTATCAGCAGTTGACTCCCAGCAATCTGCAAGCGCGAAATGGTGACTCACAACGCAACCGCCATGCATCACCACCGTGCCTATCTCAATCTCATGATGCCAACTTGAACTCTCTCCACTCCAAACATTGAACCAATGTGTTCGGAACTGTCATCCTACTCGCTTTATTTTGCACACTCTCGTTCTGATTTATGAGAAATGTTCCTATAGGAATATAGATAACCTACAATAATTTTGGTAAATTTTAATAATTAAGAGAGACCCCTTGCGTAATAGATTACAGCTCTTTGGCCTCAGGTAACTGGTTCGCCCTCCATGCTATTACCTCTGGATCGATTATCCAGATCTCACATTCGCGGTTTCGATGTTTTGATTACGCCAAGAAGTAAAATGCAGTGACAGATAAATGTGTCTGCTGCAGCTCGAAATATTCGACAGCAAAAGATGGTAAAATCATTATCGGCTCACCTCAATTCTACATATTGATTTACACTTCGAACACCAAACCTTGAAGATGGCTGTCTCCATTATGACGGCTTTTTATTCCGCGTTAGTTACTGTTTCCTGTGACGGACTTACCACGCTGCTTGGCAAAGCGGATGGCGTTGTTGAACATTTAGGCATACATATCATGATCAAATAATCGACGAGCCGTAGAGCAAGACGAGGGATGTCAAAGCAGAACACCTGATCGTGCTCAGCACTTTACAGCAGCAATTATTCGAGGTTTCTGTGAGACCAGTGGGACGCTCCTTCGTAGATCAATGGTAAAAGTATCCTGCGATGGGAAGTATCAAGGATCGATTTGAGCTCTACAGGTGGGATCAATAGAGCGTGCAGTTCATGGTTAGCAGCTCGATGACTTATCCTTCAAGGCTCTGAAGCAGCAATTTATGTGACATGTGCATCTGGAACAAGCAAATCAGCTTTTGAAATATGTTTTGAATGCAAACGGCAAAGATAGATGTTGTGGGTAATTGAGAAAGAACACTTAGATGGAACTGGCTCACAGCCGGTGCCCGCTTGAGGAGAAGTCGAAAATTTTGGCTAGACAGCCCTGATTCACCTGAAGACGAAAGACATTGCGTATAACGTCTTTCGTCTAGGTCTCGGACTAAACACCAGATCTGGAAGCAGATGAGTTGACCGGAACAAGCCATGCTGGTATGGATCAAAAAAGTGGCTGGAAGTTTACGAAATCTGAGTTCACATCAGTTTGCAGGCTTTACCGGGTACGATTTTTCTGTGGGCTGGGGTCAGAAAATGAGGCGAGTATCAGCATTCTATTCAGACTTCACTGAGCCGCCAAAACAATCAGATTTTGAACATCTGCAAGCTGTATTAATCGACGGGTGATAGTACCATGAATGAATGGAATGATGTGGCTCAGCTTGATATGACCCGTGACTGAGTCAAAAGTTGAGAAGCCTAAGTTTTATGTCTGTCGACAAAATTACGAACTTGTGTAGAAGGGGATTGAGCTGTAAGGAAAAGAAGCTCTTATCAATGATGTCTAATGTTTGGAACGACGAATATCAATTTACTAACAGATTCGGACTTTCCCGATTTGAGCAAGCCTGTCTTCGCTCAGTCGCTTGAAAAAGAGCAGCCATAAGTTCGGTCCACGGGCAATTACGTATGATCTGCCTAGTAGTCATTCTCGTACATGGTAATGGTTGCCTCTAAATCTCTACAGAGAGAACATGATTCCCGGGGACTACATGGCAACACCTTCCGTGATGACTCTGGTTGCATTCGGACGGTAGCTCGAAGGTTTCTGTTTCTATTTTCTTGGTCTTTCCTTTTTCGGACGACAAGAGAATAAGATCTCGAAGGCACATGACAGATTAGGAAATTTTTGGGAATTTTTCGCCGAAAAGTCCATTCTTTCCTGTTTGACAATATTCGAAGCTTAGCGTTTAGATCCAGAAACCTTTGCTGTGGAAGATGTCATTCTGGCCGGTGGGAACGAGGACATCATCTGATCATGATGAGAACCAGGAAGGCACGGGCAGTAAACGCTGCTTGAGATGGGGAAGTTATTGTCTCGGCTCCTTTTGTGTTCCAAGAATGGGCCAAGCGCTCATTGAGTACCGTATGGAAGAGGCCTAGGCATCGAAATCCCTTTGCGGTCGGGCAACTGGTTCAACGTAGACCAAATACCTCACACACGAGAAGGAACGTCGTTCAGTTCATGTGTTCTCTGAAGCTGACTGCAGCTACTGGATTGGGCAACAGAATTTGCTCAGTTGCCTACAAGATGTCCGGCAGCAGGAAAGATTCGTGACTCGAGACATCAATTCTAAAGGACAAACATCGGGTGCAGAAAACAATGAAACTTCTTTTGGGCCCATGAAAACAAGAATGCATTGAACTTTCAAAACAAGATGACGTTCCACAGTCACGGTGCACGTTGAGCGTCTTCAAGTCTTTTTCGAAGCAGATGCCAATATGAGGCCAGAAAATCTTCAGTTACAATAGTCCTGAAAATTTCCGTTTTGGTTAACATAGATGGAAGCGCCGAACAATAGGAAACTGCGATGGAAGGATTCGAAAGAACGTAAAGAAGAGTAGAGGCCTATTGTGTATCCTTTACTCTACAGCCATGATGGCCAAGTTTCTATCTTTGGAGCGTTCTGCAGCAAGCCAATGGAACTCAATTGAGTAAGAGCTGCAGTTCTTTACCTAAAGGGAAAGAACTGCAGACAGAATGCAACCTCAGAGATCTAACCTGCTTTACTATGTGAGCCAAGAAACGTGTTGACGGTCAGTGAGAACTTTTACTACATCGATCCAAGATCTTTTCCCACACAACCCTTTGGCTATCGAAATCTGTCCACAAGATACCCAATGAAGTAAAACTCTTTGAATTGGTTTCCCATTGACAAACGGGCTATCATTGTGTTGGATAATGTTTGGGCTAGAAAATCTTCCTCTGCGGACATGACTGAGCCTTGCTCTTGAATTGGAACAGAACCCGCAATTTGGCAGTCAGAAATGAACGACAGGATGAATTATTTAAGAAAGCCTTTGTGATAACCATATGCTTAAGAATACGCTCTCTTTTGTTCAGATAAGCAGCAACGAAGCTTAGACTCATTTCAATATGTTCCATTCGCTTACAAAGCTTTTGCTCCTCGGCTTATCGCTGAAAGCTACTTTGACGGCAGCTGCTGTCCCTGACGCTGCGTTCGTGAATGCTTTGCAGAAAAGAGACTTCACGTGCTCCGACTTTGGTCCACAATGTCCAGGATTGAACTTTAACTGGCACGCAGACAATGGTAATATTATGCACTACACTATGGACCTGTTGTCTGTGCAATGGGTTGGCTCAAATACTTACGAGATTACGATCAACGTCAAGGGTGCAGAACAAATCGACCTGAAGTACTTATGGTCTTTGAAGATCATTGGTGTCAACGGTCCTCAAGGAACCGTCCAACTATATGGTAAGAACGAAAATACATACTTGATCACCAACCCTACCGATTACACTGCTACATTCCAAGTGTACGGTCAACAAGACAGCCAAGACCCATGCAAGGTTTTGATGCCTAACTTTCAAATCCAGTATGAATACTTACAAGGGGATGCTGCGCAATATCAAGACTCTTGGAAGTGGGGTACGACCAGTTTCGATTTGATGACTGGTTGCGACCATGATAACAACAACAACGCCAACTCTGATTTCCCAGGACTCTACTGGACAGACAAGTGCCAGCCATGTGGTGGTACAACATCAACCACCTCAACAAGCTCTTCATTAAGTACTTCCAGTACATCGAAGACTTCTACTACTTCATCCTCTTCTACCACCTCGTCGAGCTCAGCACCAAGCTCAGCTCCATCTTCTAAGCCAAGCTCAGCTCCAAGCTCTGCACCAAGCTCCGCTCCAAGCTCAGCTCCAAGCTCTGCCCCAAGCTCTGCACCAAGCTCCGCTCCAAGCTCAGCTCCAAGCTCTGCCCCAAGCTCCGCTCCTAGCTCAGCTCCAAGCTCTGCCCCAAGCTCCGCTCCTAGCTCAGCTCCAAGCTCAGCTCCAAGCTCTGCACCATCTTCGAAGCCATGCAGTCCAAGCTCTGCCCCAAGCTCTGCTCCATCTTCTGCACCAAGCTCTGCCCCAAGCTCAGCTCCTAGCTCAGCTCCATCTTCTAAGCCAAGTGCACCAAGCTCTGCTCCATCTTCTGCACCAAGCTCTGCCCCAAGCTCAGCTCCTAGCTCAGCTCCATCTTCTAAGCCAAGTGCACCAAGCTCTGCTCCATCTTCTGCACCAAGCTCTGCCCCAAGCTCAGCTCCTAGCTCAGCTCCATCTTCTAAGCCAAGTGCACCAAGCTCTGCTCCATCTTCTGCACCAAGCTCTGCCCCAAGCTCAGCTCCTAGCTCAGCTCCATCTTCTAAGCCAAGTGCACCAAGCTCAGCTCCATCTTCTGCACCAAGCTCCGCTCCTAGCTCCGCTCCAAGCTCCGCTCCTAGCTCCGCTCCAAGCTCCGCTCCTAGCTCCGCTCCTAGCTCAGCTCCAAGCTCCGCTCCAAGCTCTGCACCATCTTCGAAGCCATGCAGTCCAAGCTCTGCTCCATCTTCTGCACCAAGCTCCGCTCCTAGCTCAGCTCCAAGCTCTGCACCAAGCTCCGCTCCTAGCTCAGCTCCAAGCTCAGCTCCAAGCTCTGCACCATCTTCGAAGCCATGCAGTCCAAGCTCTGCCCCAAGCTCTGCTCCAAGCTCTG